>CM046455.1:54424389-54735231 GCA_025506515.1 Flaveria trinervia
ATGTATCAACATAACTTATGTGTGCTTCAGGTCTATACTTACGTATAATAGAAAAGATCATTAGGACGTGGTGATGAGAGCTCCAGGTGTATACTTACATATAACAGAGGAGATCATCACTCCAGGTCAATGTTCACATATAGTAGAGGATAAGCATGTAATATACATGATGGATGAGCTTGTACACAAATAGCGCTAGCACGTAACACTATTAAGTACATGGGAAAAGGAAAGAAAGAATTTTCTTTTAAGATCATCAAAGTAGAGTTTATTACCCTCTCAATCCATTTTGAATGAGGACTTGTGCTTTGTGTAGGCCAAAATGTCAAGGGGATAATCCTAGTTACAAAGTTTCTTATCCCTTTACTTTAGCCACAAGATCAATGTCTACTTCGTATTATAGTTGAGCCTATCATGCATATCCCAACACAATACTGTTGACCTCCTTTAATTCTTTCAGGCAAATAAAACTTTATTTAAGAGGGTCATGCAATAATGAAAATCAATGCTTTATGTTATTCTCCCTTGAGATTTCTATGTATCAGCAAGATAAAAAAAATTCTATTATATATACATATATATATATGTGTGTGTATATATATATATATATTTATGTAAAATAGTGAAAAGAAAAGAATAATAAAAACATGTACAATATTACATGAGACATTTAAGAAAAACGAGGTTTTCTTAAATATTAAAAAATATGTACAATATGTAAAACATTTGAGAATAATAAAAATATGTACAAAATGATGAATTGGATTTTTGGCTATACCAATGGCTACTTCAATATCATAGAATAATGGATTGTAAAGGAAGTTGATCCCATAATCAATAATCTAGTGTTGTATCCACAACACTTGAGAGCAACAGCTAGAAGCTGCAATATACTTTATCTCCCCGTGGAAAGATACACAATTGTTTGTTTTTTGCTCTACCAAGATACTAAGCAATTTCCTAAATATTAACAACCACGAGTGGCTGATTTTCTATTCATCCTGCACCCACTAGAATCACTATTAGAATAAGCATGAAAATCAAAATTTCTTCCATACAGATACCATAGACCCGAACGCGAAAAGCATTTTTTGTTGGGGTTCAACAATATAATAAAATGAAGCTTACCAAATGATAATCAAGCCGACTGAATATCTCATTGTACAAGTTCGGAGACCAAATTGATCATCAGAAGAAAACAAATACAAGACAAGGTCAACATCAAGACAACAAGAAAAGTCAAAATTAAGTCATGATGTAATATTAGTATAAATAGACCCACTAGTGCATTTTTGCAAGTGTGGTTCTTCTGTGTGTGCTTCTCATGCTGTATATGACCACCCAAGGAAAAATCATCTCCTTTGGGTGGGTTTGATGTCACCAGCCATCTATGATTTTCATTGTAATTTTTCTCTCAACGTCAATGAAATCATAACATTATTATTATTCATCTCTTTGTTCTTTGATTCACACACATCCAGCCATCTTAATTTTGATTTCTAGATTTTAACGAGATGAATCCTAAGATCCAGGCTCATTGAATCTGAAATATTGATTTAGCATTTTAGATAACAAAAAAATTGTTTGACTGCTTTATCATAAGACTCCTTTGAGTTAGTTTGGTATTGAGCATAGTATTCCACAACAAAAGTGATGTCTAGATGACTAGCAATAAGATACATTAGAGAACCAATCATTGATCTATAAAGATGATGATCAAAAGATTTTTTGTTCTCATCGGGAGTAACACATTTATGTGCAGTAAATGGGCTCAATTCAAAACAGGCATTATCCATCTTATATTTCTTTAGAATTTCTTTGATATACTTTTCTTTATGGATAAGAATGACTTGAGGTTTTTGTTAAACTTGCAAACTAAGGAAAAAGCACATCTCCCCAGTCATGCTCATTTCAAAGTGACTTCTCATAACATCCTCAATTCCTGACAAAGCTTAGGATTAGTTGAACCAAAATAATGTTGTCAACATAGACTTGCATGATTAAAATCTCACCATCTACTTTTTTCTTGAATAAAGTCATATCAATACTGCCACAAGAAAAACCATTGCTTAGAAGATAATAGGTAAGAGTCTCATACCGGATGCGATGAGCTTGATGTAAACTATAAAGAGATTTATCAAGCTTGTACACTTTATTAGATCCTCAAACCCTAGTGGTTGACACACATATATCTCTTTATTTATATCTCCATAGAGAAAAACACATTTCATATCAATCTGTTATACTTTGAAACGCTTGTGGGCAGCAAGAGCAAGAAAAAGTTGGATTGCCTCTAGAAGAGTTACGAGAGTGAATACCTCCGTCTAATCAACCCCTTCTTCTTGAGCAAATCCTTGAACCACCAACCTGGTCTTCTTCCTTACCCCTATGCAATAATAATCTGGTTGTTTTTGAACACCCATTTTGTGTGAATTAGATATTTGTTTGGTGGAAGATCAACAAGTGTCCACACTTTAACTTTCCTGAATTGTTGAAGTTCCAACTACATGGACTCAACCCAACAAGGATCCTAAAGAGTTGCATGAACATTCTTTGGAACAGTCAGATATATGTAACAAGAGAACAGACACATGATTAACAAACAAGATTCACTCTACGTCCTAACACAATTAGAAATATATCCAATAATGTTATCACAAGCATTATCATTCAAAGATTTAAAATCAATTCTTAAAGATAATGGAATGGGTTGAGGTGGTCAAATGGGTTGATGTTGAGTAGATAATGGAGGAGAAGACGGTTAGACAGGTTGAGGTGATGAAAAGGTTTGAGAGAATTGAAATGGAGTGGAGGTTGGGGTTGAAGATGAAGTCGAAGGAATAGAGGCTGAAACGGTTAGGGTGGAATGTTAAAAAGAGAAGAAGATGGAACTTCAATTGAGGTTGGAGGCTCATTTGATGGGTTGCGAAGATCTAGAGGTAATGGATCTAATGGAATGGGTTGGGAAGATCTGGTGTTAATAGATCTAATGGAATAATGTTCATTTGAACATTAGAAAAGGACACATCATCATCAAAAAATGGAAGATTGAAGGAGTTAAAAACACTGTTTGACTAAAAGAACCATACAAGTTCGGTTCTTGCATATGAAGAATTAGATTCCTGCCAGTCAACATAAAATGACTCGTGCACTATGTGTGTTCTTTTATCATACACACGCTAAGCTTTCTGAGAATATGTGTAAACAATAAAGTAACATTCATGTGACACAACCCCAAATTTTGACTTCTATGCATGAGTGTTTAGCAAGGTACAAGAACATCTGAATGGACGAAAAAAAAATCAATTAATGGCTTCTGTCTATGAAACAATTCATAAGGAGTTTCATCTTATCTTTCGCAATTAACACTCACTTAAGAACATATGATGCATAATTCACTGCTTCAGCCCAGAAGATGATTGGCAATGTAGATTCGATCAACATGAAACGAGCAGTTTTGGTGAAGGTGCGATTCTTTTTTCTCAGCAACAACATTTTGTTGAGGTGTTCTGGTTGCACAGCTTAAAATTCCTGTTTGCAAAGAAAGAGTTAAGGGTATGATTTTTGAACTGATTACCGTTGTCCTTTTGAATAACCATGACCTTCCTTTTGCTTATCACTTTGATTGAAAGAATTAATTTCTGCTGCTCTTCAGATGTTTCCCCTTTATGTGCTAAGAATCTCACCCAAGAATACCTAGAGAAATCATCTGTAACAACAAGACAAAATGATTTCTTAGCAATTAATTTTATGGTCATTGGTCCAAACTAGTGGTGGGCAAAAAAATCGGTTCAGGAATCGGTTTTGGCGAAAAACCCGAAAGTGCTTTGAGGCCCAAAATAGTTTGGACCAAACCGGATTCAACCCGACCCTAACCAACCAATTCCTTTTCGATTTGACATTTTTAGTTTTGAAACCAGTTCCTGAATCAAACCGGTTCTAAATCGGTTCTCAAACCAGTTTTCAAACAGGTTTACAGCCCGGTTTTCAAGCCAATTTCAAAAATATAACCATTGGGTAATGGCTATATAGATGTTTGTACCTATTTTTGATAAATTTTAGAGGTTTTTTACCATTATACCCCCATTAGGTTAGTATATATATGTATTGGATGTTTGGTTCAATTTCAACAACTTATAGTACTCTCTACTCTCATCAAAAATCTCTCAAATGGCTTCATCAAGTGCTCAATCATCTGTTGGCTATGAAGTGTCTTCAAGCAACGTGGTGGTAGCAATCCTTACTACAGATAGGAACCCTGAAGTATGGTGCAATTATGATTTATGTCAAATGGCTAGCGGTCCAAACAAGGATCGTTACAATTTTTCTCATATTTTTTTAAAAAAAGATGCAAATACAACGTTCAAAAACCATTTTTCAAATAAATATTTTTAAGAGTTGAAAGGTGAACCTTCTCAAAGTCAAGCTTCAATGACAAACAAATGAAATATTTGGGCTTATAACATTGTTGCGGTTCGGGAGCAAATGGCGCATTTTGTAATTCAAGAAAGCTTGCCATTCAAACATTTCACAACGACTGTTTGACTCGGCTCATTTAACGAAACCTCCAACCACGTTACACCAATGTAAGTCGTGCTACTATTCGAAGAGATTGTTTAACAATATCGAAAATGCTAAAAATGAATTAATATCTTATTTTAAAAATTTACAAACCGGTGTTAACTTAACCAGTGATGTGTGGTCAACAACTCACGGTTCACTGGACTCGTACATTTGTATCACCGCCCATTGGGTTGAACCCGATTCATGACAAATGATGAACGTAGGATTGCATTTGAATTGTTTGATTATGCTCACACCGGCCATAATTTTTTTATCGTATTGATAAAGTTATTCAAACATATAAATTTGAAAACAAATATTTTCTATATCTTTTGATAACGCATCAAATAACACTCATGCGCTAGATCATTTGAAATTAAAATATATACTCATGTGTGAAGGTGTGTTTTTTCATAGTCGATATGTTGCGCACATTATAAATTTAGCCGTTCAAACGGTTTAAAAATAATTGAAATAGTGAAAGATTGTTTTAAAGGAATGTTAAGTGGCATTTTTAGCAATAACCAAAGATATACTAAATATCGCAAGTTTTGTAAAGATGCAAATACCAAATGTTTAGGCCCGAATTTAGACGTACCAATAAAATGGAATTTCACTTGTAAATGTTTCGAAAGGCTATTGAATAAAAAGAAACTTAATAGCCTTTCATAATAGTTTGGTAACTTGTGGAAGAGCAAATGCTTACCAACCATTGGGTTGGGCCCTTATTGAAGAAGTAAAAAAAATGCTTCAAATTTTTAAAAACACAACAACATGTATTTTCGGAGTTTATTATCCAACGAGTCTGTTAGTACTTCAGCAAATTAATTTAATGACTTCAAAATTCAATGTGATGTCGTGTAGGGGTAGACCTTATTCGGATATGATACCCCCAATGAAAGAAAAACTTATAAAGTATTTTAAAGAAATTCCTCCGGTTATTACATGTGCCACTACATTAAACCCTTGTTCAAATTTGTCGGGGGTTGAATTTTTACTTGATAAAATTACTTTTAATTTGGATTTAGAAGTTTGTAACCCAATGTATAGTAAAACCTTAACAACTAATTTTAACAAACAATAAAAAATATATGTTGTTTATTTATTAAAATACAGGGAAACATCACAAATCCATGAGTCTTAAGGCATGCAGCATATGTGTTGGATCAAGAAGAAGGCTGGGGCAACCAAAACCAAATCACTTAGAAAAATTTTGGTGCTACTTACAAAGGCTTCCGAAGCCAAGAATGGAACTTTCGAAAGAAGTAGAGTTCTTCCGAAGATAAAGTTAGAGATCAACTTCCGAAGACAAACTCTACTTCCGAAGTCAAAGTATTCGCTTCCGAAGATCAAGTCTAAGAAGAAAATATCAAAAGACAACTTCCGAAGTATAAAGAAGTCCTCAAGCCTCAGAAGAAGTAGCCTCTTCCAAAGTATAACTGTCTTCGGAAGTACTTGTTCTTCCGAAGCCATTTAACCTTTGGAAGACATTGCTATGAACCAGTGGACACAAGTATGGTCTCTGACACTCCGCTGCAGACTTCTGATACTGCATGGCTTCTTCCCAAAAGGCCTTGTAGTTGATTATACTTTATGCCACTGTTCACCTTTTTATGTTACTACAAGTTACCAACTTTTGTTAGTGACAAAAGGTAAGTCAGGGACATGTCCTGACTACCATATCTTAGATAAGACTTTATCTAAGATACCTTAAACTATAGCTTTGTAGTATATGCTTTAGTTAGAGAATTCTAGTAGGTATCAAAGTATATCTGGTTGTAGGTAGTATTGTATATAGTCTCTCATTATAACTCATAACATCATTCTTGTAAGAGACTTGTAATATTTTGAGTTGAGAAACAATATATGCAAGTACCTTGTAAATTACTTCTTTTGTTTATTATTACTTATTATATTCTTATTAACTCTTAGAGACTCTACTTTCATCCGATTGTAGTTCTAAAAAGTTTGAGAGAAAAACCAAGTGTTAAGTGACATTAACCGATCCTGCAATATGTAAAAAGTTAGAATGATCTAATGTTTGATTTATATAATACTTTAAGGGTTAAATGTAATAAATGTAAACATGGTAACACTCCGAGTAGTGAACTCGGTAGGTATGGTCTTAGAAGCTTTTTATCCACCATGACTCTATAAGATTTAAAAAATTTTGATTTGTTGGCTTGGTAGAAAGGTAAGGTAGATCAATTTCCCATCCTATCCACATGGCCCAAGATTTACTAACCATCCAAGCTTCCACGATAGCTTCCGAATCTGTTTTTTTTGTTAGTGGTTGGGTTATATCAATAAGACAAACTAGACCACTCCACAACCAGTTGAAATGTCAATTTGCTTGAAAGAATATTTGGATGCCGTAAAAATAGTACAAGACAAACACCCACTTGAAGGAGAACTGGAATACGAAGCAGAAATATACGAGGACGAGGTAGAGAGCAGATTGACACCCATAATGACAAATGATGAAGCAGCATATGATGACTGTGAAGGCGCTGGATCAGTAGACATCCGAGCATGTTCTTGACGGAAGGAAACAAAAACCAAAACCAAGAGACAAAAAATAAACACGAAGTATAATAAAATGGTTTCATTGATAAAACCTAATGATTACAAGCTTGTTACAACATAAGAATCAAGACTCTTGGCAAGGGGAGATCGAGCATGATCTCCCCTCTCATTCGGTAGCACCTAGGCCCCCGTGCACAATCCTTAATCTCTCTACACAATGAAACTGGTATTTATAGGCCTCAGCCCATATGAGATGTGACTGGGCCCATTCTTGCGATTGGACCATGCGTATGGTTCAATCGTACGGCTGGACCATGCGTATGTTTCAATCGTACGACTGGACCATACTTATGGTCCAGACTTACAAATGTCCCAATCGCATCTCTCAGTCGCAAGAGTGGTCCATTAGCATGGCTCAGTCTTATGACTGAGTCTCATTCGCATATGCTCTTGCGAATGACCTGGTTTCATGTGTTTACAACATATCAGGTGTATTACATTAAGCCTAGACTGTTCGTCAAGCGACGGACACACTATATATGACAATATATGCTCCAACAATGACTACCTTCGTAACATTTCCGATTCTGGTGAGAAGAATAAACATACAAATATGTAATGGATGAACAAAGAAACGAATATACAAAATGTTTAGTTTTTAAAAACTATTATTGTAACTTGCATGTTGTTAAAATTGTATAAATGTTTTATATACTTCCGTTTTAGTATATAACTCACTTTGAGTCTTTGATTATGACTGGGTAGTGAGACTGAGATTCTCACTAGGATTGAATATGATGATCGAGTTAATGATTGAGTGGCGGAATCAAATAATCAATAAACATTCACTGCAAGAAATACTCATAAATGCTTGTTTGTATTGATGAAGGTGATTGATTACAATAAATGCTAGGGTTTGAGCATTAAACAATAATAATACACCTTGGGAATGTAAGACAAAAAATATTCTAATTGTCTTTCAACAGTCACCTCATGTACGAGGTTTTCTATTCTATTTATAGGCTGACAAGATTCATTCTTACAAAATGACTAAACTACCCCTGACCTATACATTAGAACTGGACCCCTGTGTGTATCAATAAAGGTTAGCTAAACCACACCTAGTTGAGGTTACGTCATTTTAGAGTCGTGCACCTCTATACATTTTGCTTGCAAGCCTTTCTTTACTTTCTCTTTCATTAATGCATGTTGTTGGACCAAAAGAACCAATAAGCCAAGATCAGAAAACCTCTAAGTCCCACATGATATCACAACAACTGCTGAAGGCTTCATCAGCAGTTCGACAAGTGCTGAAGACTTCAACAGCTGAAGATCAAGTACTGAAGACTTAAACAGTTGAAGACTAAAGTGTTGAAGTCCAACAGCTGAAGAACACAAGTGCTGAAGCTGAAGACTAAAGTGCTGAAGTCAAACAGCTGAAGAACACAAATGCTGAAGCTGAAGACCAAAGTACTGAAGGTCAATAGCTAAAGAATACAAGTGCTGAAGCTGAAGACCAAAGTACTGAAGTTCAACAGCTGAAGAGTCCACAAGTGCTGAAGATCAACAACTGATGTACAAAGTCTGAAGACAAAGACTGAAGACATCGGCAGACTGAAGTCATCAGCTGATGAAGCGTCTGAAGTTCAAGTCTGAAGACCAAGTGTTGAAGTTTTAGTAGTTTGTCACAACAGCTGAAGAGTACTTCTTCAGTAGTTGTGTTTATCAGTAGTTTTATGTTTTTGCTTTCAGTGGTTTTGTAAAACGACTGAAGAGCTTGTTCTTCAGTCGTTGTAGTTTCAGTAGTTTCTTATCAGTAGTTTTGTAATAAGTAAACACTTAGCTTCTTGTAAGAAGATGTCAGTTGTTAGATATCTTCAGTAGTTTTAGTGTTTCAGTAGTTTGTTAAATAACGGTTAGATGTCACTATCAAGTGACATCAGCCTACGTCATTTTTCCTTATATAAGGAAGAATGACCTAAATTGTAATTTGGTGAAAGCCATGCCAAAGCGTGTGATTGAATGAAATATTCTTTTTGCAGAAACTTTCTCTCTTTATAACTAATTATGTTCATTGCTATATCTTTGGTCTTCTTGCTCGAATTGTGCTAGTTGGTACTCTATTCCGCTACTGAAATCATTCGAATCGATCAAACTAGATGCTAAGATCCTATCAAATGGTATCAGAGCAGGTTAATCATTGATCGATCTAACAATTGATCATTGAAACTGCTCATTTGCTCTAAGTTTGATCGAACTAGCAAATTCGCACGAATCTGTTATAGAGATTAAAGTTCTGCCGCTTTTGGCTATTTTAATTGAGGTTCTTAGTGGTTTTGAGCTAAATTTGTTTTGCTTATCTTGAATTTGTCTGAATTTTCGCAAATGACTACACCTTCTAATGATCCACACAATACTGGTTCCTCAACCAAGCCTCCGATGCTGGTTAGGAATGAGTATAACATTTGGCAACGCAGAATGATCCATCACCTGTCTGTCAAGTTCAGGTTGTTGGACATCCGTGGTACATGGACCACATAAGCCAATGGTGAATCATCCGGAAACAAATCAGTTGATTCCGAAGAAGAAGGAACAATACTCTGATGAGGACAAGAAGTTGTTTGAGATTGATGCTAAAGCCCATGGAATTCTGGCCATGGCACTGCCTAATGAAATCTATTCGGGTTATGCATCATGAAACTGCTCATGACCTTTGGAATGCACTAAAAGAACAATTTGGTGGCACTGATGAGGTCTTAGCAAAACATAGGGAAATCCTCGCCCAACAGTATGAGACTTTTGCTCATAGAAAGGGTGAGACTCTGACTCAGCAGTTTGAGGTTTTCATGTTTAATCTCTGAGTTGAAAATGGTTAAACATGAATATACCAAAAGCCAAATGAACCACAGATTCCTCAGATCCTGAGTGAGAATGGACACATATACAATTGTCCTACGCTCCAGTGCAATCTGGATAGTCTATCTCTCACCCAACTTCATGGAAACTGCTTACATTCGAAAGAGAGATAGAGCAGAAAAGGAAACTGGCTTCATCTGGTAAGCTCACTGAAGACTTTGTACCAGGCAACACTGCCTTGGTTGGTCATGAGTCAGAATATGCTTCATCTGAATGCCAGTATGATGAGCATATTGATTTCTCTTCAACAAACTTCTGATTTTGCATTTGTGAGTGTTGATAGTCAGTTTACTGGGTGTAATAATGACAATCTATGCTTCATCATGGATGATCTCAAGGGGATTGCTGATGATGACTTAGAAGAGATGGATATATTGAGCCAAATGGCCTTGATAAATATCAGATCTCAGAAGTTCTACAAAAACTGGAAGAAAGTTCCCAGGACTCTCTGGCAAAACCAAAGTTGGTTTTGACAAGAGTAAGTTGAGGTGTCACAAATGCCACAGGCTTGGACACTTTGCTAGAGAATGTAGATCATCTGGATCTAATTCTTCTGCACCCTTTGTGACTTTCCCTGGCAATAGTCAACAACACAGAGGGCAACATCCTGTCAATTCTGGTCATCATTCTCAACCACAATCTCCTGCATATTTTGTTCCTCAGGGTCCAATGCCATATCCTTACCCTTGTTATTACATGCCACAAACCAGTCAGGTTCAAGCACCCATTGCTCAACAACCACATGCTCTTCCTGAGCCTCAACCATCTCAATCTCATCAACCTCCTCAACCTCAACAACACAGCTTCTTCACCCCTGGAGTTGTTGACTGGAGCAGTTTACCAGATGACATGTCTGGTCATGAACAACTTCACAGGTGCTGGTCAACATGGTGGTGACAGTCCTTTTGGGAATCTGGCACTTATGGCTCTGGAGTCTGCAGATGGATCATCCTCAAATGCCTCTTCATCACAGGTATCACAGGTATCCTCTGAGGCTAAGGCCAAATTATGTTCTGAAACATGCATAGCAGCATTTGCCTCTATTAGAGAAGCAAATGTAGCTTTAATTAATAAGCATAGAGCTAGAAAAGATCATTTCCAAAAGAAAAGCTGAGTTTGAGTCTATGCTTAAAGAGAAAAATGATGAGATTTATAAACTTAAATGCCAAATCACTGATGATAAGGCTAGGGAAGAGGTACTTTTAGAAAAGTACAAAGACCTCAAAGAAACCCTTGCAGTCACCCAAGTAGAGTGTGATCGATGGGTACAATCATGCAAAGGTTTTGAAATGCTTCTTAGTAAGCAATCAGCTTCCAATGTGAAGTTTGGCATTGGTTATATAACACTGCTCCTCCTACAGATTTTGCTTCAAGAGCAGAAGTGAAATCTGATGGAGAAAGCAATAACCAATCCACCTCATCATGTGATTCACTTTCTGATAGAGCACCATCAGAAGTTGAAGTTAGTATTATTCCTCGTTGAACCTATCAGCTGATCTTGATGGTTCAAATACTGACACTCACATGATCAAAGAGTTGATCAACTCAGGAGTTATTTCTGGAAGTCCTGAAAGGACTGAGAGCAAGATTTAACACCTGAAGTTCAAACTCCAACTACTGTCAGCACTGAAGAGAAGAAAACTGTCAGTAGAAAGGGTTTGAAGACTACTAAAGAGGAAGTCAAGAAAGCAAATAGTGCTTCCAAAGTGCTGAAGAACAAGTCTTCAGTAGTTTCATTCTCTTTAGTTGATGATCAACATAAGATGAAGAAGAAACCATGTGAAATATGTGGTTTGTTCAATCATCTTACAGATGATTGTTGGTACAAAAAGATCCAAACTCAAAATAAGAGGAAATTAAAGAGAAAATGGTTAAAATGAAAACTGAGTTTGAAGCCACATTTGTACCAGCAACATCAAATCCTGTAACCTTAAGTCCAAAAAGAAATCCAAAAAGAAAGGGGTTAAACAGGTAACAGCTGAGATTGCTCAAAAGAAGAAGGTGCAACATAGGAACTTATCAAACTCCAATGCCAATGTGTTTGGAGAGCTGAAAGCTTTATCACAAAATCAGACACAGCTGGTTATGATGGTTCAACATCTATTGGGAAGAGTTAACCAATTAGATGTTCCTATGTTGAAACCACAGAAAAGGAGGTCCAAGCCAAAGGATTCCTCTTCTTCACCATCTTCTTCCTCTCAGGCTGTTGTTTCCAACAACCTGTTAGTTTACCATCTGTTGATGAGAACAGGCCCAAAACCAAAAAGGTTTGGGTCTCAAAATCTAACTAATTTGTTGTGTTTTGCAGGGTTCTTCAACATGCCACAGAGGCATCTGGTATGTAGACAGTGGAGGATCCATGCATATGACAGGAAAAAGATCACTTCTTAATGACTACTCTCAAGGAAGGAAGGGGTTTGTGTCATTTGGCAATGATGCAAAGGGTTACATCATCGGCAAAGGCTTTGTTTCCAATGGGGAAATAAAGTTTGATGATGTTAACCATGTGGAAAATCTCAAGTACAACCTCTTGAGTGTCAGTCAAATGTGTGACAAAGGCCATGTTGCTCTTTTCACCAGTCAGAACTGTCGGATTCTGTCATCCAAAGTTCTAAGTTTGATTGATAAGGTGTTGGATGAATACACTCTCCTGAAGGCCAACAGGACAGGAAGAGTGTATGCCTTAGATCTTTCCAAGAAAATAGATCTCAAAGGCCATCCTTGCCTATTTTCCAAGGCTTCCCCTCAAGAATCTACTCTATGGCATAGAAGGCTGGGTCATGTTAATCTCAAAAACATAAATCAGCTGATAAACCAGTTTAGTAAGGGGACTGCCTATGAAGGAGTTCAAATGTGAAGATAACTGCACTGCTTGTTTAAAAGGAAAACACACAAAGCTTCATTTCCCTCCATAGAAGAACCTAAGTCCACTGCCTGCTTACAGCTTCTTCACATGGATCTCTTTGGTCCTGTGAGAGTGATGAGTATGGCTAAGAAGAAATACTGTCTGTAATTGTGGATGATTACTCGAGATTTGTATGGACTTTCTTCTTGCATTCAAAGGATGAGGCAGCTCAGAAGATTATCAACTTTGTGTTGTATGTTGAGAAGCAGTATTCCCTCTCAGTCAAGTGTATTAGAAGTGATAATGGAACAGAATTCAGAACAATACACTTGATGAGTTCTACCTCTCAAAGGGAATCAAGAGGCAGTTTAGCATTCCAAGAACTCCTGAACAAAATGGAGTAGTGGAGAGAAAGAACAGGACCCTTATTGAAGCTGCAAGGTCCATGTTGGCTGATTCTGGACTGCCAATGACTTTTTGGGCTGAAGCTGTCAATACAGCTTGCTATGTACAGAATAGAGTTCTAGTAAATCAGAGGTTGATGAAGACTCCATATGAAGTTCTTCATCATTTGGCCCCTCTAATTTCATTCTTCAGAGCTTTTGGGTGTCCTTGTTTCATTCTCAACACACGGGATCAACTCCAAAAATTTGATCCTAAGGTGGATGCAGGGTACTTTGTTGGTTATTCATCAACTTGCAAAGCATACAGAGTCTTCAACTGCAGAACAAAGATGGTTGAAGAGACTCTACATGTTAAGTTTAATGAATCTCCAAAGGACAAGATTCCACAAAGCCCTGTGGAGCTATTTGATTTGGACATACTGCAATATGTTCCTTATCAAACTCCTGCTGTTGCTCCTGTCAACAGTTCACCACCTGGTGGTACTGCTGGTGCTGATGATGATGATGATAGCAGTACTCACCTCTTCAGGTTTAGTGACCAACTGCCTGTGTCCTCTAAACCTGATGCTCCTGTAGCTTCATCCATAACAAGTGCTGATGAGATTTCTGCATCTTCAACTTCATTTGAGTTGCCACCATCTACATGGTTTCAAGAGTCTACATCAACATCTGTTGCTGCTGAAGGTTCTACAAACACTTGCACTGATCTCATTGTTTACCAAGAGCTGAAGAATCACCCAATGTCTCAAATCATTGGTGATATCAATGCTGGAGTTTCAACCAAAGTCAATTGTCCAATTTTTGCTTCTATGCTCTCTTCATCAGTCAGCTAGAGCCAAAGAATTATCATGTTGCACTTAGAGACATGGCTGGTTGAAGCAATGCAGCTTGAGCTTCTTCAGTTCAAAAAGCAGCAAGTGTGGGAGCTTGTTCCTCTTCCCCCAGGTAAGTGTGCAATAGGCACTAAATGGGTGTTTAGGAATAAAACAGATGAAAATGGGCTTATTGTTAAGAACAAGGCCAGACTGGTTGTTCAGGGTTTGCACAAGAAGAAGGTATTGATTATGATGAAACCTTTGCCCCTGTAGCCAGACTGGAGGCAATTAGATTGTTCTTAGCCTATGCTGCACTCCACAATCTTAAAGTTTTTCAAATGGATGTTAAAAGTGCATTTTTATATGGTAAAATAAAAGAAGAAGTTTATGTGTGTCAACCACCAGGTTTTGAGGATAATAAACACCCAGAATGGGTATACAAGCTTGATAAGGCTCTTTATGGGTTGAAACAAGCTCCTAGAGCCTGGTATGAGACATTATCTAACTTTCTTCTGCAAAATAATTTCACTAGAGGCTCCATAGATAAAACTTTATTTATTAAGAAGGTGGATCAGCATAAGCTACTTGTTCAAATTTATGTTGATGATATTATATTTGCATCCTCTGATCCCCAGTTGTGTGATGATTTTACAAAATTAATGCAAAGGAAGTTTGAAATGAGTGCAATGGGAGAATTACAGTTCTTTCTAGGCTTGCAAATCAAACAAAAAGCTGATGGAATTTTCATTCATCAGTCTAAATATACAAAAGATCTTTTAAATAAGTTTGATTTACAAAACTGTAAGCCCTGTTCTACTCCCATGTGCAACACCACACAATTGGATGTTGATCAGAAAGGTAAAGCTGTTGATGAAACGCTTTACAGATGTATGATTGGGTCCTTGATGTATTTAACAGCTTCTAGACCAGATATTATGTTTGCTACATGTGTTTGTGCTAGATTTCAGGCTGCACCTAAAGAGTCTCATCTGATTGCAGTCAAGAGGATCTTTAGATATTGCAAGGTACACAATCTCTAGGTTTATGGTATTCCACTGGGCACTCTTGCAAATTAGTTGCTTTCTCTGATAGTGACTATGCAGGGTGTAAGTTGACCAGGAAATCAACTTCTGGTGGATGTCAATTCCTAGGCAACTGTTTGATTTCTTGGCAGAGTAAGAAACAAACATCTGTTGCTACATCCACTGCTGAAGCCGAGTACATTGCTGCTGCAAGTTGTACATCCCAAGTACTCTGGCTTCAGAATCAACTTTTGGATTATGGCATTACAGAGACTAAGACTCCGTTATTAATGGATAGTGCTTCAGCTCTTTGCATTGTCAAAAATCCAGTCCAGCACTCTAGGACCAAACATATAGAAATTAGACATCATTTTATAAGAGATTGTTTTGAAAAGGGTCTAATAATCCTATGTTTGTGCTAGTGCTGATGAGCTTGCAGACATTTTTACTAAGCCTTTGGATAGTTCAACTTCCACAACCTGGTGTTAAGGCTTGGTATGCTGCAGCTAGAATAAGTGACAACTACTGATGATCTCAGTAATGTACTATGATCATTGGTAACCATGTCACATATAAGTACTGATGAGTTCTTTTACCCTCAGTAGTTTTTATAACTACTGAAGGCTAAATGCCTCACAAGTACTGAAGTACTTTATCTGTTCTAAACTACTGATGTAGTTACAACTACTGATGTAGTTACAACTACTGAAATCAGTAAAAACAGATAAGTACTGACGTCCTATGAAACACTGAAAAGCAGATGAAAAGTCTGATGATAAGTGTTGAGGACAGTATGAAACAGCTGAAAAGCTAAGAATTGACGAAAACAACTGATGAGTAATTTCTCTTCAGTTGTTTCTACAACTGTTGTTTCTAAACAACTGAAGCAAACCACAGTCTTCAGTAGTTTCACAACTACTGATAACTAATACCAAGTCTTCAGTTGTTTACAACAACTGATGGCAAAACCACTGTCTTCAGTAGTTTCACAACTACTGATGACAAACACCAAGTCCTCAGTTGTTTACATCATATGAAGTCAAAACCACGACCTTCAGTAGTTTCATAAATACTGATGGTTAACACCAAGACTTCAGCTGTTTCAACGTCTGATGGTCAAAACCAAGTCTTCAGTTGTTTTATAACAACTGATGACAACACCACCACTGTCAGTCGTTTTAACCTCTGAAGGTTAATACCACGTCATCAGTAGTTTCAAACAGCTGATGACCACACCAAAACCTTCAGTAGTTTTCTTTCAGCCTTTTCCTCTCCCAACCCTATAAATACCTGTCTTCTTCTCAAACGTTCCATTAGCCGTTCTTCTGACCTTCATACTTTCAAAAATGGCAACCATGAGTCTAAAACCCCGACATACTGCGTCGCCTACCTCACGAAATCGGCCTTCTGGACAAAGTTTGATCACGCCATAGACCTAATGGCTGATTCTCAATATTACAGCTCTGCTCTTAAACCCGACCATCTACCCAGAGTCACTCAGTCAGTTTTGGTCCAATGCCTACGTTCACACTGATGTGCCTACCGGCCAAATCTCTGTTAGGTCATTGTTAACCAAAAACAAGTAGAGGTTACACCTGAAAGCATTCGTAGAGTGCTAAATTTACAAGATGCTGCTTGTGTGACTGAGTACCCGAAGGGCACAACTGATATGTCCTTCATCAACAATGGGTACGACGGAAATCTTAGAGTTGCTACCATACTGAAGAAGAACTTCCCTGATGCTGAAAGGCTGATATTTCATATGGTGAATGTTTGCTTAGCCTCGAAGACATCCTCATGGGATCAAATGTCTTCCCGGTGGCAACAGGTATTATATTCAATTCTAGAACACCAACCTTTAAATTTTTCACAATTTGTGTTTCTAGAAATCAAAGATCTGGCACAAAACCTGTGGGAAACCGATGGCTATTATATCCCAGGTTTCTGATGGCCATAATTTTAAATGAATTACAAACTGATGGCCCTGTTGGCCTTGGAGTCCCTGCACCAGCTGTTCTGGTTGAGGTATACTCCAGGCATAACTCCGACCAATCCCTCAAAGAAGCTGCCCGTTTGCTAAAAACCAAGCAAAGGGAACCCACAGCTTCAGTTGCCATATCCAAAGTCTCCACCAAGCCAAAATCCAAACCCAAACAAGCTAATCAGGGAGATGAGTCCCCTGATGATGCTCCTGTACCAGCCAAACAGGATAAACCTACTGGTTCAAACCCCCCAGTAGTGTTAACGACTCAACCAGCCACAGCCGCACAGGTATCCTCTCAAAAGGATCCTGTTGCAACCACTTTAGGGGAACCCATTACTGAGACCTCTCTCACTTGAGGAGGTTATCATTGAAGAGCATCCCTCTCCCCGGATGCAATCAGCTTCTATCCCCTCTCCCCATGCAAATGGCCCTCAAAGCCCAACCATTATAATTGCCAATATGCTGACTCAGTGCATGCCTCTCCTCCTCCCCTACCACCACCAACAAAGGGGAGAACAACAACAATTGAGGAAGAGGATACATATGCTTCTGACAACCCACAGCACCGGGGTTTAAATGTTCTATCTCCTGGTGTGGATATGGAGATCAGAACATCTGGTGAGGCTGCCACCTCTTCTGAATCAGCATATGATCAGACTGAGGTTGGTAATATAACTAAGACCTCACCAGAGGCAACAGCTGATGAAGGAAAAGTCCTGAGGCTGGAAGTCCCCAGTTCCAAGACAAAGGGGCACATGCTACATCTGTTCTACACCCAATGCATGTACATCCTGCTACACGCAGGAGGTCAGGTGATTCAGCATCTGCTGATGATGACCTGGGCTTCTTTTATGGATGTTCTTGCCCAGAACATAATCCTAGAGGAGGAAGTCAGTAGGCTGCAAAAACTACTTGACCAACTCTCTCAAGGAGAAAGACCATCTGCCACCACATCAACCCAACAGATGGCACCTTCCTCTGATAGTCCCTTAAACACACAGCCACTAAAAAATTCTCAGCCACCTGCCTCTGTTTCTGGCACCATTTCTCAGGACCAAACCCCCCCCTGAGCAAATGGATGCTATCCTTCAAAATCCCCTATCTCTCATCACACCGCAACTAACCGAATTTGTTATTAAAACTGTTGATGAGAGACTTTCTTTTGTCTTACAACCCCTGGTGGAGGATGTACTGAGCCAACAACTTTCTGCTACTCAATCCCTTGCAACCAATGCACCCAAAAAGGGGTAGAGTTCAGCAGTGAAAGCTAAAAGAAAGAGACGGAGAAGGAGAAGAGAAAGAGAAGGATAAAGAGGTGGAAAAAGAGAAGGATTGTGTGTATGAGGCCGAAAAAGAGAAGGAGAATGTGATTGAGAAGGGAGCTGAAATTGAAAAGTACATGAAAGTCAAAAAGATTTCATGTCACATACAAGAAAAAGAAGAGTGTTGAGAAAGAGAAGAACTTGAACAAAATGGTAAAAGAGGCTGATGCTGAACACAGCAGATCAATGGACAATATCATTGATCAGCTGTTTAGGCAAGGTTTTGACACTGAAAAGCTGGATTCTGAAATAAGAAGATTAGAGATCGAAGAGATCCAACAAAGATGGGCCAGCTACAGCACTATGGATAGAGAGAGACTTGAGATCATGATCAGATTTATCAGCAAATACCTTGGGAGATCATTGATCCAAGTAAAATCATGGACCAGGGAACATCTTGGCCATAACCTCCAAGATCTGTTCGTCTGAAGCATACACTAAGGGTTTAGTATCGAAGCTTTGAATGAAGCAGGAGCAGGGAGCAGGACTGAGCTAGCCAAACACTCAAAAGCCACACTCACCTCCAAAATGCTAACTCAGCCTGTCAACATTCCCTCTCCAAAACAACCACAACCACAACCCACAAAACCAACTCCCTTACCCTCAAAACCAACAGCCGATGATGCACCTAAGCAGAAGAAGAGAAGGGTGTTGAGGCTTGTGGAAGAAGAAGTAAATGATGATGAAGAAGATAGGCTACCGATCTCAGCTGTTCTGCAGTTGCCTAAGGCCAAAGATCTCTCTCTTGCAATAACTCCTGAGCAACAAAGAGATGCCATCAAAGTGAAATTGGAAGAAGAAGAACAACACAGATTGCACGATGAAGAGTTATTGAGGAGAGTAGATAAAGCATATGCAATTAATATGAAAAAACAAGCTCAGAGGACTTATACTCTTAGACATACTTTTCAGTATGTGAAAGAAAGAGTAAGAATTTGTCCTGATCCTAGGGTGGCTCACAGAATACACAAGAAAAATATCCCTCAGAGATACAATGGGCAAGTATAAAAGATTGTAGATGAAGTGATCTCCTTAGCCCTTGTAGTTTCACCCTGGGAAATCTGGAAGATTTCAAAAAGGCCTACACCTTAAACATGCCCCACAAAAAATGCTAGAGAACAGAATGATCAAAAAGGGGCTGGTGTATAAGAGGCTGAATGAGATCAGAAAGGATGAGTTACCACTACTGTTAGAAGGTCATCATCCTGATGAATTTGCTTACAGACAAATTACAACAGTGGTACTCAAAAATGGAAAACATGTCAAATTCCTATCTGAGTACTATGGGCCAGAAGGATTCTTTGATGGTGAGGCAGAGGTGCTCACCATGGAGGAACAAATTGTATTTTTGGAGGCCTACACCAGGGAATCCTACAGGCTCATAGTTGGGAAGTGAGTCTCATGGATGGGGGAACAACTCAGTGTCCAATTCCCCAATACAGAGCTCCCATCCATACATTGCCAACCAAATCATCAGATACTCATTCCCAGGCCAGTGCTTACATGGGTCATCTTCTCAACTGATCAAGAAGGAAAAAGACCAACCATTCTACCAACAATAAGTGGGAAAATAAATCAATTAGAGGTTTTGGCTGCATTGGTTCAGGGGGAGTTTGTTGGACCAAAAGAACCAATGAGCCAAGATTAGAAAACCTCTAAGTCCCACATGATATCACAACAACTGCTGAAGGCTTCATCAGCAGTTCGACAAGTGCTGAAGACTTCAACAGCTGAAGATCAAGTACTGAAGACTTAAACAGCTAAAGGCTAAAGTGCTGAAGTCCAACAGCTGAAGAACACAAGTGCTGAAGCTGAAGACTAAAGTGCTGAAGTCAAACAGCTGAAGAACACAAGTGCTGAAGCTGAAGACCAAAGTACAGAAGGTCAACAGCTGAAGAATACAAGTGCTGAAGCTGAAGACCAAAGTACTGAAGTTCAATAGCTGAAGAGTCCACAAGTGCTGAAGATCAACAACTGATGTACAAAGTCTGAAGACAAAGACTGAAGACATTAGCTGATGACATCTACTGAAGTCATCAGCTGATGAAGCGTCTGAAGTTCAAGTCTGAAGACCAAGTGCTAAAGTTTCAGTAATTTGTCACAACAGCTGAAGAGTACTTCTTCAGTAGTTGTGTTTATCAGTAGTTTTATGTTTTTGCTTTCAGTAGTTTTGTAAAACGACTGAAGAGCTTGTTCTTCAGTCGTTGTAGTTTCAGTAGTTTCTTATCAGTAGTTTTGTAATAAGTAAACACTTAGCTTCTTGTAAGAAGATGCCAGCTGTTAGACATCTTCAGTAGTTTTAGTGTTTCAGTAGTTTGTTAAATAACGGTTAGATGTCACTATCAAGTGACATCAGCCTACGTCATTTTTCCTTATATAAGGAAGAATGACCTAAATTGTAATTTGGCGAAAGCCATGCCAAAGCGTGTCATTGAATGAAATATTCCTTTTGCAGAAACATTCTCTCTCTATAACTAAATCTGTTCATTGCTATATCTTTGGTCTTCTTGCTCGAATTGTGCTAGTTGGTACTCTATTCCGCTGTTGAAATCATTCGAATCGATCAAACTAGATGCTGAGATCCTATCAATTAGAGGTTTTGATAATGCATGCATTCTATCATTATGTTCCTCTTTCATTATCTATCACTTTACGTTACATAATAATTTATCATTTCTTTCACAAGTATAACACGTAAAGCCACAGGAAAGATAATCATAGATAACAAGAAAGATAAACATAACCATACAAAACATTACCATACAAGGCACCGTCATACATGCATAACATACATCATACATAGAATCATGCATAAGCACCAATCATACATCATGATACATTGCCCATCACATCATCTTTGACTTCAAAAAGTCAACTTACTATGCCCCTGAGAACATCGCAAGTCAAAGCCTACATATCACATTTTCCCCAAAAATTAGAAAATAAACTAAGTTTTTTAGGCGCATGAGCACTATGCAGGCGCATGGGCTTCCAGGAACATAGGAAACACTTAGGCGCATGGGCAACTTTTAGGCGCATTGGCACTATTGGGGCACATGAGCAACACTATGTCTATTCTGGGAAATTCTAGGCGCATGGGAACTATGCAGGCCCATGAGTGCCTAGGTGCACAAGCTATCTAGGCGTATGAACACTTAGTCAATTTCAGCTTATTTCTAGGCGCATGGGTACTATTCGGGCGCATGAGCTTTTGGGCGCATGAGCTTTTGGGCGCATGGGACACTTAGACAGTTGTTTACAGTTGGGCGCATGAGCTACTGTTTGGGCGCATGAGCAGGCTATATCACACTTAAACATCATAATTCGGTCCCCAAACAACACCTATCATGTTCTAAGCTTAAACCATACATTCTAAGCCTTAGAAACATATTCATAACAACATCAAACACATACATAACTCAAGATGAAACCCCACCCGGAATCACACACATAAACCACATGGGTATGAAACCCAACTTTTATAAAAGGTTCCTACATGCATTTCTTGCCCCAAAGCAGTTTAAAAGAAGTAAAAAGGGGGTTCTAGAACTCACCTTTTCAGCCTTTGGTTATGACTTCTTCAAACCCGTTTGCAATTGAGTTTAACCACCTAAAAACCCACCAAAGCACACACAACCGAACATACAAACACACATAAGCATAAAACCAAGGCAAGGCCAGTTAAGAACATCATAAACACACGAATTCTTACCTTGAATTTGAACTTCTGCACTTGTTCTTCAAAATACCCGAGAGCTTTCTACTCCTCTTCGCTTTCTCTCTATAAAAATATTCGAGATATGTATGAGGAGAGGGTGATGGGTGGCCATGCCACCTTTAATCACCAACTTTCAAACTTTTTTTCCTTTCGACACTTTTAACCCTTCAACTTGGGTCAAATGGCTTTTTCTTTCTTTTTCTTGACTTTATTCTTTCTTTACTAACTTTACAAGAATAACCGGGTGTTACATCTATGTGGGTGAGCTGCATATCTTGAGCTGACAGTCTGGTTCTAGGCTTCCTACTCGTAATCTCTTCTTCTAGTTTCTTAAGCATTTCTTTCTTCTCATTATTCAACCTAAGGATGACAGCCCTTAGGGAATTGGTCTTCATGTTTCTAAGCTTTGTCTTTGTGAACCCTAGACTAGAGATATAATCCTTCATTTCTCTATGAGACATGTTGTTAGGATTGGAATAGAATGAATGAGGAGTAGATGTTTGGTTTTTCATGGATGATAATTTTGGCATTGAAGCCTTAGGAGACAGAGTTTTCTCATACTCAGTCTCAAACAAGGGGTTGAGCAGCTTGTTTACTCTCTCTTCTTCTACCTTCATTCCCTCGTAGGTCATGCCAAACACTTCATCTGGGTCATATCCATGATTGATTAGGAACATGGCTTTCACCATCAGATCATCATTTTGTGCCTTTTCAACCATTTCTTGAATTGATTTTGCCTCTTGCACAAGGCTATCAACAACTATTGGTTCATCAACCAGATATCCACCCTCAATCTCTCCTTCTTCAAGGTCTACAAAGTCAGCCTTCTTTTTCAGTTAAGCATCAACCTGTTCATGTTCTTCTAAAAAGTCAGCAATAGCTGCAAGGCTTTTAGGATCATCCTTTTTACTTTTCTTGCTTGGTTCTTCTTCTACTATTGGCCTTTTCCCTTAGCCTTCTCTGTTAAGTACTTCCTCCTCCTTGTATATGTTTGCACTGATGGACTAGATGAGGTTTTAGGCTGTTCAGCTTCTTGAGGCAATCTTTTCACCTTTGATTGTTCTGGTTCATGAATGACAATAGCTGATTCTTCTTTCTTTTGTTGCTCTTCACATAGTTTTTTAATCAGCTCCTTTTGTTCTCAAGTGAGTGATACAGCAGGCACTAGTTGCATGTTTAATTCCTTCTCAAGAGGGATAGGAGATTCAGGAATAATAACTACAGGTTTAGCAACAATCCTCTACTCAATTATGAAGTCCCAAAAATCATCATCAATGATAAATTCTTTAGCTATGAAGCTATCTAGAGCTTTAATCATTTCACTGAATTCATCCTCTTCAGTGTTAATATCAGTTGTTTTCACTGAGTAAACTACTATTTCCAAGCTAGACTCATCATGTTTTGGCTCGCTTGTTTCTTCTCCCTTTTCAGTTTCAGAGATGCTCATCCTTTTAGCAGGAGGAGAGTCATCACTGCTCTCTCTTGATGAGCTCTCAAAAGTAGCTTCTTTTTCACTAACACCAGTTCTTTTGTCATCATCTTTTCTCACTTCTGCCTCAGCTTCCCTTTTGATTTCAACCAGCATTTCAAGCACATATAATCTTTTGTTTAAGCTTTCAATCTGGATCTACAAGTTGATAATGCTATCAGTCTATTCTTTAATCAATTCTTCTTGCTCTTTCGTAGCAATTGTCTAAATGGCTAAAGTGTCCACATGACCACTTATTTCATCTCTAGATTGTTGAAGAGTAGCTTTTAAATTTTCAATCTCTTTTTTTTTCTTTCATTTCAGCCTCATATTTTTCTTTCATCTCTTTCAGCTCATTCTCATTCTTATCAAGCTCCAGAAGTCTGTCTTGAATAATGCTAGATCTTCTGTTGAGTAATCTTTCCCTCTTGGCTACCTTTTGCATAAGTTCTGAGATTAACTCATCCTTCACATCTGGTTTGTTGACTCTAGATTCAGCATAACTTTCTGAAGGAGCAGCCTTAGAAGTGAATTTCTTTACAAACATTTGGCTTGGGTGATCCTCCTTATTAGATGATGATTTGGATTTCTCTAAGGAGGGTAGAATCACCAAACTCAACAAGATCGGTAGTAATGGGAGATGGTTGAGTAGATAATATGTGTGAATGATGGATAGGAGATATATGTGGAGACGTGATGGGATGTGCTTGAGGTGATGGGATTGGTGATCTGTGAGGTGATGATAATGGTGTTCTTTTGGGAGATGGTATTGGTGAGGGTACAAATGGTGATGCCATATTAATATCATGAACATGAGGTTTAGTGTGAAGATCACCTTCATCTCTTTCTCCAGCATGCTCATCAGCAGTTTGGTAATCATAAGCAACTGGTTCTTTTACTCGAATTGGCTCATCAATAGGAGCCTCCTGTTCTTCAACTTGTTCTTCAACTTGTTCTTCAACTTGTTCATCAACTTCTTCTCCAAGATTGATCTGTTGAAGCATCCAGGGTAATAGCGGAGAGTGGGCTCAACTATAGAACTTCCTTGGATCTCTCTTTTTAATGTACTTGTAGGACTTGGCATCATAGTAAGGAATATTCAAAACAAGTCCTTCAGATACAATGTCAGGGAATGCTTCATTAATGAGACATTGTAGGAATGTAGGGTACATCAGGAATATGTACCTTCTTCCTTCCTGAATGTTAGATACTAGACCATTGAACACATAGGCAGACATGTTAAATGTCCTACTGGTGCATAGAGCACATATAGCATATGATGTGATCACATGAATATCATTCCATCCTGTCTTCCTCTTTGACAAACAATGTTGATAGAGGTGAATCAGAAACCTTTATTGTAAGTCAACTAGTCCCTTCACTATCTACTTGCCTTCATATCCTCCTTCATAACCAATGTTGGCAAAGAAGGAAGTGATTTCATCATCTTCATGCTCAAGTGGTGTGTTTGTATCATTACCAAACCGTAGACACTATATCACAGTTTGTTCAGTTTTGGTTTGAGCTTATTAATTCTTCCTGACATAGTCTTCTCACCATCTACATTTGTCACTACAACAGTACTCCAAGAAGACCTTATGAATCTCTCATAAATGATAAGTCTAATTATGATGGCATGGCTACTCTTGTAGTAGAAATGAATCCGATCATATATCTAAGGCCTTCAATCTCATGTACATCAGGGTCAAGATTTGAACATGACTTTGAAGTTTCCTTGTTGAGTGGTATTCTTCTTAGTTTGCATGCTCATTGAAGTAAAAAATGATCATCTTTTCTTTGATCAAATTTGATTTCAGTGTTCTTTACTAACCTAGGGTTCTAAGTTTATTAACAGTCCAAATGTCCGTCATTTTAGGTTACAAACTTTTGAAGAATTTCATCTTTTGTTTGATACTAATGTTGTGTAGAATCGAAGGTGAGGATAGATTAGATGAAATGAATCTAAGATCTCAGATTGTTAAAGATGATGATGATTGATGAAGATGAACGGTGTGTTTTTTGCTTGTCGCACTTTAGAGTCTCTCAAATTCGAAAAGTATTAAATGACCTTTTGAACTTTCTTTAAATAGTCAAAGAATGACTTTTACAAGTTTCTACAAGTTTTAGAACAAATGCGGTCAGTTTTTTATTCACACTGTAGAAATGCGGAAAGGTTTTAGACATCCGTATTTTGTAACTTGCAGGATCGATGTTTGTCACTTAACACTTTGTTTTCTCTCAAACTCACCTAGAACAACACTCGGGTTAAGATAGAATCAGTAAGAGTTCTTCATAATATAGAAAGTAGTAAAGAACACAGGAAGTCATTTTCAAGGTACTTTTATATATTGCTTCTCAAATCAATAATACAAGACTCTTACAAGTAGTGTGGAATGAGTTACAAAGAGAACCTATATATAATACAACCTACAGCCGGATATACTTTGATATGAGCTGGGATCCTATAAGTAAAGCCTATACTAGAAGACTATTGTTCAAGGTATCTCGGATAAAGTCTTATCTAAGATTTGGTAGTCAGGACATGTCCCTGACTTACCTTTTGTCACCAACTAAAGTTGGTAATATGTACTATCACGAAAAGGCGAACAGTGGAATAAAGTAAGGTTAACTACATGGCTCTTTGAGAAAATGCCATACAGTATCAGAGGTCTGAAACGGAGTGTCAGAGACCATACTTGTGTCCACTGGTTCATAGCAGTTTCTTCCGAAGGTTAAATGGCTTCGGAAGAGTAAGTACTTCCGAAGCCACTTATACTTCGAAAGAGGCTGCTTCTTCCAAGGCTTGGATACTTCTTCTTTTCATCATACTTCGGAAGTGGTCTTTAATTCTTCTTCTAAGACTTGAACCTCGGAAATATACACTTGACTTCAGAAGTAGAGTTCTGTCTTCAGAAGTTGATCTTTCTATTTGTCTTTGGAAGAACTCTACAACCATCAGAAGTTCCATGATAATCTTCGGAAGACTTTGCATGCAACACCAAAATTATCTAAGTGACTTAGTTTTGGTTGCATTCGCCTTCTTCTTAATCCAACAAACTCCCCCTAGGCTGATGCTACCAAAACTTCACTTGTTTCTACTTCTCAAAACTTTCAACACCATGGAGAATAAATATTTGTCTGTCTCATTGTTCTTCCCTGATGTGGTGCTGAGAAGTTTGTACAGATCCTTGGTAGACAAGAAATCTAGTTTGTCACCTTGGATTACATGTACCCTCTGTTGTTGGCCTCTGAAAAGAGTTAGTTGATGGGAACCGTAATCATATTCCCATCTAACTATAAGATTGGCTCAGTCGCACGACTGAACACTCAGTCATGCAGATGGATCAACCGCATGGTTCAATCGCACGACTAAACCATGCTTATGGTCCAGTCGCCCGAATGAACAATACTAACCTATAAATACAATCCAATTCGTCAAAAAAAGAGAATTCATTCATTATGATTCCAGACGTACCCTAGCCGTCCAGAAGCCTCCCAATTCGTTCTCCAAGTTCATAGAACACATTAGATCGATTTCCAATCGACTTCTAACGTTAGTTTCAATTCTTTATTGATTCTTCGTGTGTTCTCACTGATTGGGTCGCCAATCAATTAGGATTCCGCACTATTCGATCTGGTTTACACGCTAATCACTAGGTATTTCGTGCAAATACCCGGTCCCAACAAGTGGTATCAGAGCTTTGGCTCTTGATTACGTGTGATTCAATCAAGATTGATAAAAAGATTGTGCTTTTGCACTAAAAACGTAATCTTTTGTGTCAAAAGTGATCTTGGACGTTCCCTGCTCATCAAAGTTTGGTTTCTACGGACTTAGGTGATTAGACCTTGCGAAAGTTCGAATTTTTACGTCTAAAACACGTTTAACCTAGAAATTTTCGCAAAACAGCAGCTTCAGTCGCACGAGTGAGCCATTCGCACGACTGGACCTCATTCGCATTGCTTAGACACACGATTTGACATAGTCGCATCTCCATTCGTACGATTGAACCATTCGTTCGCAGTGTTCATACGCATCAGCTTCATTCGCACGCTAAACCAATCGCTTAGTTCAGCCGCACGATTGAACCATTCGCATAGTTCATTCGCACGGATAGCCCAATCGCATCCTTCAGTCACACCAGTTGACAGTTTGTTTAAGTAGACTTAATGTTATTCGCCATGGAAGATCAAATGCCAGCCTTTACTGCTGGGAAGGACTCTAGGATCCAGAACCTGCTGTTACTTTAGAGTGAGGTGGGTAATCATATTAAACCACTAAAGCTTTTAACATTAGATGAGTTTTCCCACTGGAAACAACGTTTTGAGATCTACCTCAATGGAGTGGATCCGAATCTGTGGGAAGCTATCGAGATTGGGTATAGTACGCCAGTGGGAGCCCATGGAGTAAAGCTAACCTTAGGAGGGATGACAGACGTGCAGAAAGTCAAATATAATGCAGAGAAGAGGGTTTATGCATTGATTACACAGTCTATCCCTAAAGACATTTTCCACCTGTACTCAGAGAATAAGCAGTCCAAGAAACTATGGGATGAGCTGGAAAAGAGGTACGACGGGAATGCTTCGTTGAAGGCAATCAAGGCTAAGGAGTTAAAGAAGGAATTCGATAACTTCTAATCGATGGGAAACAAGAGTTTGCACAATGTTATAGATAGATTCTACCATCCGATGAGTGAACTGCATACACATGGGGTGGCTACTACCATGGAAGAGAAAGTTGCTAACTTTGCAGACGGATTGCAGGAAAAGTGGGCTTCATTCGTGTGTAACCTGAGAGAGAATGGAATGCTGACAAAGCTGGATATAAATGACTTCATTCTAAAGCTGCAAGAAGAAGCACTTAGGATGAAGTACAGAGCTCAGAAGTCTTCATATACTCAGAACCCAGCTTTGTACAATGCCACGCCTCAAGCTAAGACATCTGGAGCACCTCTCCAGACTGCATTTGTGTCTAGCTCATCGGGTCCTTCACATGCTTCTCCTTCAGGATCAGACACGTCGGGGTCTTCTTGTACCCATAATATTGTATCTGAAACAAATGCTACTAGATTGAATACCGAGAACCTCGGTAATGTGACGGTAGAAGTAGCTCAAGAACACATGGATCTTTTGGCTGCAGTGGTTCATTCTTATGATGGACTTGTTGCTGGGAAGATTGGAAACTGTCATCTGGCAGACGAGGACTACGAGCAGGTGGATGAAATGGAGCTTGAGAGAATGGACATAATGTGGGCCTTAGCTAGTGCTGTCCGGAGAGTGAAGAAGTTTGTGAAAAAGACCATACAGAACTTGGTAGCTATTAAGGATACCATATTTGGCTTTCACAAGAGCAAAGTGACCTGTTTTAACTGTGGGGAGAAGGGGCACTTCAAGAGAGAATGTGTTAAGCCAAAGAAGATGGGAAACGGGAACCCATTCTCGTCCTTCACTTGTCAAGACAAGCAAGATACTAGTTCTACTTCATCAAGCATGGATCCAAAAGCCTTGACTGCTCATGATGATGAAGGATGGGACTGGAGCTTTAGGTTTGTCTCTCCAGGGGAATCAAACATTACGAGTGTAGAAGACATTGACGATGATTCCGCAAGTGAAGGAGATCTAGCAGTTGAGATAGCGATATCAAATATTGAAGAGACAACTGCATCTGAGGTCAGCTAAAAACCTAAAGAGGAGAGTACCAGAGCAAAGACAGAAAAAACAGAATCACCAGAACCAGAGACATCTGATGCTGCGTTGATGCCTAACGCTTCTGAACCAACTCAGCTAAGTACCACTGACCAAATGTTTGATAATCATGCTTGTTCTAATTGTACTACATTTAGAAATAGCATATATGAGAAATTTGCTAGGTTATTAGATCATATAGATAACTTGGTAAAAGATTTACAACTGTGCACTGAGGCTAATAGAGTACTAGAACAAAATGAGCATAGCTACAAAGAAAAGATAGACCTTTTGACTAAACAGCTTAGGGAAACCGAAGTAGTTGCATTTAATCAAGCTAATGATATTAGGTACTATCTAAACTCCCTGGAAGACACTAACAAGCAAAAGGCAGTTCTAGAAGTAGAAGTAAAATCATTAAAACAGAAACTGCACAGTTGGACAAGTTCATCATACATAGTCCAACACTTAGTAAGAGAAAGAAACAATGGGGAGGGTTTGGGTTACAAAGTGGTTCCACCACCACCTGAGACCTTGATGAACACTAAGAGTAGACCTGTAAATGATAACCCCTTCAAGGATCATGTGGTGTCTACTCCTCTTGTTTGTGATCCAGATTCCTCATGTTCATCTATTGAATATGGAAACAAACAAAAGGAGACCACTTCAAAGGCAAAGGGTAAATTGCCTTGTGTTAATCTGGAAAAAGAGTTTGAAAAGGTTAATTTAAAGTCTGGGTCAAACACAGTCAAATCAGAACCTAAAATGACTTCAAATAGTCAAAAACCAATTAACCAAAAGAAAAAAAATGTTAAACATGTTTGAACAGTTAACTTTGTTAAACAAGAGAAAACATCAAAAGAGCCAGAGTCAAAACCTAAAGTGAGTGATGTTACTAAAGTGTCACACACATCTCCACAAAGAAAGTTTAATTATAAAGTGTCACACACATTGCTTCCTATTGTCTTTAGTATGAGACACCTAGGAAAAAGATTGAACTTCAGGACTCAAAACCTAGGTCTTCTAAGAGGAGTTCTTTAACTCCACCTAGAAGAACTAGTGAACATAAAGTTCAACCCGTTAGCCAGTCGACTGTGTATCAGAAACAAGTATTGCACAAATCTGGCTTATGGAAAGAGAAGTCAACCCTATGTCTGATGATGATGACAAGAAGGTGAAGGTATACATCTGCCCAAGATACATATTAGATTCATGTGGCTAGTGTGATATGATCCAAGTCGGGTCATACCCAATAACAAGTCAAACAAACACCGATAAATATTTATTCGCTGATAAGATCACACAAATAAATATTAGCACCAATTTAGAAACCGGGTTTTCTAAATCATTGCTTTTGTAAATGAACAATATTATATGGATAATTTGTTCATGAGATGTTAGTTGTTTTATTATTTAAATTGTTTAAGTAATATAAAACAAAAGTGTGTTATATTTTATAAAATTAAAATTGGTTTTAATTTTATAAAAACAAGAGTGTTTTACAAATGAATTAAAATGGGAGGGAACAACAAAAGGGTCCCAATTTTCGGCCGCCCCCTTGGCCTTGGGAATCCCTTTTGTTTCTTGTAACATGCAAGCATTTGATCTATCTAACACTCTTCCAACAAAACACACTTTTCTCTCTCACACACAAGAGCAAAAATCCTCTCTACTCTCTCTCTCAAAAACGGTTTTTGAAGCGGAAACAAGGCTGATTTTCAGCTTGGAATCAAGGGTTCTTGGCTGAAAAACGGTTGTAGAGAAGGGCTTTCAAGTTGGTGCTTCACAACCTAGCAAGTGGGTGTTTGAAGGAAGCTTGTGGGTATCATCTCTTGAGGTTCTTGCTTGAAGATTCAGCCACAAAGATCATCTCTTACATCTCCCCAAACTCGTGTTCTTGAAGCTTGAAAGGTTGTCTTCTAAACATCCTATGTTTATCTTTATTGTATGCATTTCGTATATGGATCCATGGTTTGGGTTTAGCTTAACAAATGAGTTTGATAATCTACACATTAACAAGATTTTAAACTATTTATCCGCTGCGTTTTCATATATATTGGCTTATAGACTTTGATAATCTTGTTAAACCCCATCAATGGCATCAAGAGCCACTTATACGAATGCATACATATATTTGGTACTCTTGTTCTCGGTTTTGTGGTGTACAACACCATATGGCCATGAGTTTGTGGGCTGTTTGGTCCCCTTTTCAGGTTTTAAAGATGCTATTTTATATGCTTGTTTAGGATCTTTAAAATATGGAAATGGTTGTTTGTTTGTTTGAACCAAACCCATTTGTTCTTGGTTTATGTTGGCCAAGAATATTGGTTGAAAAGGGGCTGCCAAATCGATTGTTATGTGCATATTTTGGATGTGTGTATAGATGTTCATAACCTAGCCAACACCTTGCATATGGATGTGTTTTGTGTTGTGATTTGTATGATTATTTATTTGGGTTTGTAATCTATTTATTAGTTATGATGGTTTGTAATAATAAAGTAGATTAGTTGTATCTCTTTTACTAGAAAAAAATGTATTAGGATATATTTTGTAAAAGGAGTTCAAGAAGACTTTGGGTTTTGGTTTGGGCCATTTTAGGCCCAAATGGGTCTCATAGCCCAAGATTGGTTTTAAGCCCAATAACCAAAGCCCAAAGCATGGAGGCCCAAGGAAGCTAGGAGCTGAAGTTGGAGCCCAAAAGGAAGCCCAAATAAAGCTAAATGGTGACAACTCAAAATGGACACTTGATGCATTAGGATGCGGGATCAAGTGGGAGCACACCATCTCCATGCCTTGTGTCATGTTAATGCTTTATTTTTTGACCCCTTGGCACACTTGTTTTGGCCAACAAGTGTTGCCAAATTCATTGGCTATGGTTATGAACTTATGGTTGTTTTATTATGCATGTATGGTTGATTTACGTTCATCTTATCTTATTATGGAATTGGATAATTAACAACTCGAAATCAACACTCGCATAAAATTGGTTCCTTAGAAAACAATAAGTAATAAAATGGGTTTTACCAAATGAAAATTGTTTTCCAAACTGAATTTTGTGAAACATAAATCCCTTTTATCAAGTCAAACACCATCCTATTAAACAACACTCGAATCATTTGAGAATTTAATGTGGGATAAAGGTCACCTAACCACATTAAAGGGAACTTATGGTTTTGAGGTGGGTTTACCACATTTATGGGATGAAGGTCACCTAACCACTAATGTCAATAAATCCACACGTGTGTCTAAGTAGGACGACTTAATTTGGAAATCATGCATTAGGATCACCGAAGCATGACGTACAGAGGGTGTTGATGGGATAAACATGCCAAACAAACATAAGATGTTTAACCGATCCCATACACTAGAAATTGTAATAGGTTACAATTGTCAAACGTTGACTACCTTGTTAATTTAAATAAAGGGATAAAGATCACCTAACCGATATTTAAATGTAATGTTGGATTCTAAATTTTTACTATTAATTGTCTATGAGACGAAAGGGTATTAATAATCAAAATATATTGATATTAAAAGTACTAAAATTGAATTTTGTAAAATTGTAGATGGCTAACAACAACAATGCAATCCCGACCGTCCATAACCTATCACTAAGAACCATCCTTGAAAAGGAACGTCTAAACCATGGGAACTTCATGGATTGGTACCGAAATTTGAGAATTGTTCTCAAACAGGAAAAGAAGTCCTATGTGTTAGATGATCCAATTCCCGATCAACCCGATGAAAATGACGTTGAGGCCTTTGCCGATTGGGTCAAGTACACCGAAGATTCTATGCAAGTCTCATGTCTCATGCTAGCGAGTATGATTCCTGATTTGCAAAAGGACTTTGAGAACCATAATGCCTATGACATGATCACCCAGTTGAAGGAAATGTTCCAACAACAATCAAGGGTGTAGCGCTTCGAAACAGTTCGAGCACTCCATGCGTGTCGAATGGACGAGACCCAGTCGGTATCATCTTACGTTATCAAGATGAAGAGCCACATTGATCGCCTTGAAAGGCTTAACTGTCGTGTGTCCAATGAGTTGGCAACGGATTTGATCCTCAACTCTTTATCCAAGAAGTTTGATAGCTTCGTTATGAACTATAACATGAATGGATGGGACAAGAGCATTGGTGAGCTTCATTCAATGCTCAAAACGGCCGAGGCAGGCATGGGTAGAAAGGTTCTACCGGTCCTTACGATCAATGAAGGTGGTAATAGGAAAAGGCACCTCCACGACCCTAGGGCAAATGTTGCCAAAGGGAAGGGGCACATCAAAGGGAAGGGTAAGGGTAAAGCAAAAATGGAACCGCCCAAACGAAAGAAAAGAAGCAAAAGGTTGCTCAGGATGACCCGTGTTTTGAGTGTGGTGAAGTAGGCCATTGGAAACGCAATTGTCCGGTCTATCTCAAAGCGTTGAGATCGAAGAGGGACGCAGGGCAAACTTCAGGTACAACATTTATGATACATATTGAGCTAAATGTTATTTCTTCTAACACATGGGTATTAGATACTGGATGTGGAACTCATATTTGCAATTTGTTGCAGGGGTTCAAAAGAAGTGAACATTATGCAAAAGGGGAAATAAGTCTCTTCATGGGCAATGGTGCCAAGGTTCATGTGGAAGCCCAGGAGACTACATTTTGAAACTTCCAAGTGGTTTGGAAGTTATTTTAAAAATGTTTTGTATGCTCCTAGTTTAACTAGGAACATTATTTCCGTTTCCTGTTTAAGACAATGTGATTATGATTTCAAGTTCGTTGACAATGATATTCATGTTTCTTTAAATCATGTGTTTTGTTTTAAGGCTACACCTGTAATGGTATTTATGAATTGGTTCATAATAACACAACATAAGATAGCTCAATGTACCAAGCCACCACCAAAAGGCTCAAATTAGATTTAAATGATTCCTATCTTTGGCATTGTCGCCTTGGTCATAAACAAGAATCGTATGCAAAAACTCCATAAGGATGGTCTTTTAAAACAAATGAAAATGTTTCATTGATATATGCGAGTCTTGTTTGAAAGGTAAAATGACAAAGGCCCCTTTTAGTGGGATAATGAAAGGGCAAAGGATTTATTAGGGATTATACATTCGGATGTATGTGGACCTTTTAAACCAACAACTAGGAAGGTGAAAAATACTTCATTACTTTTACCGATGACTATAGTCGTTATGGGTATGTGTACTTGTTAAGACATAAACATGAATCTTTTGAAATGTTCAAAATCTTCAAGAATGAAGTTGAAAATCAACTCAACAAAAGGGTCAAGATTCTTCGTACAGATAGAGGAGGTGAATACCTGAATAGTGAATTTCAAGAGTATCTTAGAAGTTGTGGGATTGTCTCACAACTTACTCCACCTGGAACACCACAACATAATGGTGTATCTGAAAGGAGGAATCGAACTCTATTGGATATGGTTCGATCTATGATGGCTAGAAGTTCACTACCTCTATCATTTTGGGGTTTCGCATTGCTCTCCGCGGCCCGTATTTTAAATATGGCCCCAACCAAGAAAGTGGAAAGGACACCTTTTGAAGTATGGCATGGAAGGGTTCCATCATTATCATATTTAAAAGTTTGGGGGTGTGAGGCTTATCCTAAGCAATACGCTCAAAACAAACTAGAAGCCCGATCCACAAAGTGTATCTTCATTGGATACCCTAGAGATTGTATTGGATACTATTTCTATGATCCATTAGAGCAGAAAGTATTTATTGCTCGAAAGGCAGAGTTCATAGAGACTAAGTTTCTTTCGGAAGGAAGTGGAAGAGTAGTGGAACTTGAAGAGATTCAAGATTCCCAAGACGATACACAATTGGTTGAAACTAGCAATCAACATGAGGATGTTGAGAATGATCATATGGATGATCAACATACACAAAACGTTCGCAGATCTGGTTGAACTAGTATTCCTCCTGAGAGATATGGATTTTTCATGGATGGATGCTATGTGGTAGATTCGGATGAAACAACCACATACCATGATGCAATGTCAAAACCTGATTTTGACAAATGGCAAGAAGCCATGAAGTTGAGATGCAATCCATGTATGATAACCAAGTTTGGGAATTGGTTACACCACCTCTTAAGTCCAAGATAGTTGGGAGTAAGTGGGTTTTCAAGAAGAAAACCGATATGCATGGAAACTTGGATACTTATAAAGCTAGACTTGTAGCGAAAGGTTTTACTCAAACTCAAGGAGTTGATTATGATGAAACTTTCTCGCCTGTGGCAATGCTAAAGTCTATTAGGATATTGTTTGCCATAGCAGCATATTATGACTATGAGATTTGGCAAATGGATGTCAAAACGCTTTCCTTAATGGATATCTTGAGGAAGATGTCCATATGAAACAACCTGAAGGGTTTGTCGATCCAAAACATCCTAACAAGGTATGCAAGTTAAAGAAATCAATCTATGGATTGAAACAAGCGTCAAGAAGTTGGAATCACCGTTTTGATGATGAAGTAAAGAAATTGGTTTCATCAAAAACGCTGATGAAGCTTGTGTGTATAAGAAAGCTAGTTGGAGCATTATTACTTTCCTGGTGTTATATGTCGATGACATTCTGCTATTTGGAAATGACATTCCAAACTTGGAAGGTGTAAAAACTGGCTTGGAAGCTGCTTTTCCATTAAAGATCTTGGTGAAGCCACCTATATCTTGGGAATAAAGATCTACAGAGATAGATCAAGGCGGTTGATAGGTTTAAACCAAAGTGCATACATTGAAAAGATCTTGAAAAGGTTCAAGATGGAGAATTCTAAGAAAGGTTTGGTACCTATTCAAAAAGGGACTATATTGAGCTCATCTCAATGTCCTAGTTCAAAGGTTGAACAAGAAAGAATGAATGGAGTCCCATATGCATCTGCTATAGGATCCATCATGTATGCAATGATATGTACTAGGCCGGACGTGTCATGTGCTCTGAGCATGACAAGTAGATATCAGCAGAACCCTGGTAACAGTCATTGGATGGCTGTTAAGAGTATTTTGAATTATCTTAGGAATACTAAGGATATGTTCTTAATATATGGATCTGGTGAGGAGGAACTCGTTGTAAAGGGTTACACGGATGCGAGTTTCCAAACTGATCGAGATGATTCTCGATCACAGTCGGGATATGTCTTCATTATGAATGGAGGAGCAGTCTCTTGGAAGAGCTCAAAGCAAGATGTGGTGGCACTATCTACAACAGAATCAGAATACATCGCCGCTTCATTAGCAGCTCAAGAAGCTGCGTGGCTTAGGAATTCATTGCTGATCTAGGGGTGTTGCTACCATTCAAGACCCCCTAGAGATCTTTTGTGACAACGAGGGTGCGATTGCTTAAATCAAAGAACCTCGTGCTCATCAAAAGACTCGGCACATTGAACGGAGATTCAACTACATAAGGGATGAAGTTGAAAAGGGAAAGATATGTATTCGCAAAGTTCACACCGATCAAAACATTGCGGATCCACTCACGAAGCTCCTAGATAGGTCAAAACATGAAAGGCATACTTGTGCCTTAGGACTTCGATATTCTAGTGATTGGACTTGATCAAATTTTGTATTTGGATATTGGAACTTATGTTATTTAACTTAATTATATGTTTATAATTTTCATTTGTTCATTCTTTAGCATGTTTAAATCCGTGAATAAGCAAGTTATTCTAAACGTCCGTGGTCGATCATACTTGTGGGAACAACTATGAATGTAAGACTATAATGAACTTGGATTGGTTGATATTCATAAGGTATGAATATAAAGCAAGTTGTTGCTACAAAGTTCATTGATATCTATGGGATATAGATATTGGACTGACCCGCTCTCAATTGTCTCTGGATGGAATCTTAATGATTAGTCATAAGAGACATTGAGTAAAGGCGAATATCATTTTATCCTTAGACCTGAGATACATATAGGGTCTTGATATTCACCAAGTATTATTTTTGACTTAGTTCTTTGCTGTTATGTAAAATTAACAGTACATAAGGCTAGGTTCAGGTATGATATAAGGCGATTGTGAGAGACATATGTAGTCAAGATGGAATTTGTTCCTCTTATTTGTTGAGAGTTAGATGACTAAGGCCTGTAAAGTTAAATCATCGGAGAATGACAATTCTGTGTCTCTGGGATTTAACATGACATCTGTAACAAAAGGATGGATGATTAATTCACCTAAAACGTTTCAAGTATGGTACTTGAAGGAGATGATGTTATTGAATGGCAGTTAATCATATACATTAGGGTAGCAAACGTTGCTAGGCGTTATTTGCTACTTACATCAATTTTCTATGAATCTTGTGCAAGTGGGAGATTGAAGGTAACATCTGCCCAAGATACATATTAATTCATGTGGCTAGTGTGATATGATCCAAGTCGGGTCATACCCAATAACAAGTCAAACAAACACCGATAATATTTATTCGCTGATAAGATCACACAAATAAATATTAGCACCAATTTAGAAACCGGTTTTCTAAATCATTGCTTTTGTAAATGAACATATTATATGGATAATTTGTTCATGAGATGTTAGTTGTTTTATTATTTAAATTGTTTAAGTATATAAAACAAAAGTGTGTTATATTTTATAAAATTAAAATTGGTTTTAATTTTATAAAAACAAGAGTGTTTTACAAATGAATTAAAATGGGAGGGAACAACAAAGGGTCCCAATTTTCGGCCGCCCCCTTGGCCTTGGGAATCCCTTTTGTTTTCTTGTAACATGCAAGCATTTGATCTATCTAACACTCTCCAACAAAACACACTTTTCTCTCTCACACACAAGAGCAAAAATCCTCTCTACTCTCTCTCTCAAAAACGGTTTTTGAAGCTGAAACAAGGCTGATTTTCAGCTTGGAATCAAGAGTTCTTGGCTGAAAAACGGTTGTAGAGAAGGGCTTTCAAGTTGGTGCTTCACAACCTAGCAAGTGGGTGTTTTGAAGGAGCTTGTGGGTATCATCTCTTGAGGTCTTCTTGCTTGAAGATTCAGCCACAAAGATCATCTCTTACATCTCCCCAAACTCGTGTTCTTGAAGCTTGAAAGGTTGTCTTCTAAACATCCTATGTTTATCTTTATTGTATGCATTTCGTATATGGATCCATGGTTTGGGTTTAGCTTAACAAATGAGTTTGATATCTACACATTAACAAGATTTTAAACTATTTATCCGCTGCGTTTCATATATATTGGCTTATATGGACTTTGATATCTTGTTAAACCCCATCAGAAGAACCTGGCTACCTCACCCTCTAAGGCAATGGGTTGAATTTATGATGTTGATGCCTCTCGGAAACCCATGCCATAAGGCATGGGTTCCTACCTAAACTATCCTTTACATTGTATGTGCAGGGTCCTCGCTACAGTGCTAAAGTTAAACGTGTATTGTAGACAGCGGAGCATCCAGGGACATGATAGGAACAAGGCTCTTTTATCTAACGTCAGCAAATAAAAGGAGGGATGTTCCGTTTGCTGGAAACAAGGGAGGATATCTCACAGCTCAGGGAGAATTGGAAATCAAAAAGTTAAGTTTGATAAGGTGAACTATGTTCAACAACTCCAAAATAACTTACTTTCTGTTTCCCAAATCTGCGATAAGGGATTTAAAGTCATCTTCGACAACAAGAAGTGTTACGTGCTCAAGAAAGATTACGTGATCCCAAAAGACCAAGTTTTGATGACTGCTTCAAGATATAAAGACCTTTATGTTTGGATCTGTTAACAGTTGCTACAATAGATCAGGAGGTTTAGTGTTTTCTATCTAAAGCTACTGAGAAGGATTCCCTCTCCTGGCATAGGAGAATGGGACACATTAGTCAAAGAAAGATGAATCACTTGATTCAGCAGGATCTAGTGAGAGGAGTTAATGTCATGACCTTCCAGCTTCCTGATTTTGTGTAGCTTGCAAGAAAGGCAAATAGACGAAGAGTCTCATAAGGAAAAGAAATTCATTCAATAGAACTTCCTCTTGAACTTCTCACATGGATCTGTTTGGTACAGTCAGTACAAGAGCTAGCAGGCGACTTGTACTGTTTTGGGTTCCTGATGACTACTCAAGGTTCTCTTGGGTAATGATTCTGAAGTCCAAATCAGAAACATTTGAGTCTTTCAAGGAGTTAGTAACCACACTGGAATCTCTCTACAAGCTGAAGGTTAGACAAGTACGCTCAGACAACGGGACGTAATTCAAGAACCATTGAATGGAGGCTTACTGCATGAAAATGGGAATTGTACAGCAATTCACTTCTGCCTACACGCCTCAGATGAATGGCGTTGCTAAGAGAAAGAACAGAAGCTTGATTGAGACAGCACGGACTATGCTGGCAGATTCGAAACTGCCTATCCAATTTTCGAATGACGCAGTTGCTAATGCATGTTACACTGAATCGATTTCTGATTGTCAAGCATCACAGAAAGACGTGTTACGAGCTACTACAAACACGCAAACCGAATCTGGAGTATCTCGAACCATTTGGCGCGCCGTGCACACTTCTGAAGAAAACACAAGAAGGTAAATTCAGTGAGAAGGCGGATGAAGGAATCTTTCTAGGATACAACATTCCGAACAAGAGGGTTTACAACAACTCAACGGGTCTAGTAGAATGTGGTGTAATGTTGACGTTCAGCGATATACCACACCACCTACTGTCAAAGGACCCGCCTATTTCTTCGACTATGATGGATTCTTCAAGTCCTTCATCATAGCTCTCCCTCCCTCGGATGACGAGTTAGCTACACGGATGATGTATGATATCTTGAATACACCAACATCAAGCTCACTGGGAGGATCATCTACTCAGTCAGGGGGAGTAGTCGACGACAGTGACTCCTCCTCTGAAGATGAAGCTAAAGAAGATGACCAGAATAGTCAGGAGGAACAGGTTCCAGTTCCTGAAGGTCCACAAGCATCTACCAGTGATGCACCTTCGACTTCATAGCCTCAAACTCCAACTACCTCAGATGTAGAACCAATGCTCATAATCTTGGCTCTGAGGTAGCTGTTCTACTACTCCAGGATCACGACTAACATCTATCATCCCCTAGACAATGTCATTGGGGATGTCAGATCAGGAGTACAAACCCGAAATCAGCTATACTCAGCTGATTACGCCTCTGTTATGGAAAAGGGATATATTCATGATGGTGCTTATCGGTATTTTGTCTCACAGTTTGAGCGAAAATACGCCAGTGATGCACTAAATGATGAGGCGTGGGTGAGTGCCATGCAAGAAGAACTTCTTCAGTTCAAGAAGTTAGGTGTATGGACTCTGGTTGATAGACCTAAAGGTGCTAAGGTCATTGGCACCAAATGGGTTTTAAAATGCAAGAAGGATGACCAAGGGTCATTATCAGAAACAAGGCTCGATTAGTGGTTCAAGGATTTCGCCAAGTCGAGGGAATTGACTATAATGAAGTGTTTGCACTCGTGGCAAGGATGGAAGCCATTCGCATCTTCCTTTCCCATGCATGGTACATGAAGATTAAAGTTTACCAATTAGATGTGAAGAGTGCATTCCTTCATGGGGAAATCAGAGAAACAGCCTATGTCAGTCAACCCGAGGGATTTGAGGGATTTGAAGATCCTTATCATCGGGATAGAGTTTACAAACTCGACAAGGCTTTATACGGGCTTCATCAAGCTCCAAGAGCTTGGTATGAGAAACTCTCGACTCATCTTGTGAAACACGGCTTTCGCAGGGGAGTCATTGACTGCACACTGTTCATCAAAGAAAAAGGTGGCGACCTACTGCTCGTACAGATCTATGTTGATGACATAATCTTCGGTTCAAAGAATGAAGAGTTATGCAAAGAATTTGAAGCAATTATGAAGAAAGAATTTGAGATGAGTGCTATGGGGGAGATGAAGTTCTTTCTCGGGTAACAGGTGGATTAGACTCCAAATGGGATATTTCTACATCAGACCAAGTATGTAGGAGACATTCTCAGTCCTTTTGACATGGAGAATGCTTCTGCTGCTGGAACTCCACTTGCTACGAACCACGATATAGCACCTTATGAAAATGGAGATCTTGTAGATGCCATAATGTACCGAAGAATGATTGGATCCCTCATGTATCTCACTGCCTCAAGACCTCATATCATGTATGCTACATGTTATGTTCTAGACATGAGGCTAAGCCTAAGGTCAACCATCTGATCGGGGTCAAGAGGATATTTCGTTATCTGAAGGGTACACCCACACTTGGGTTGTGGTATCCCCACGATGATGACTTTGAACTCACGGCGTATAGTGACTCGGATTACGGGGGCTGCATGATGAATTACAAGTCTACATCAGTAGGGTGTCAATTCTTTGGGAGAAGACTAACTACCTGGCAGTGTTAAAATCAGACATCGGTTGCATTGTCAACTGTGAAGCGAATACGTTGCTGCTGCAAGTTGCTGTTCATAAATCATCTGGATTCAACAGCAAATGCAGGATTATGGTTTAAAGTTCTCTTCTACTCTTATTTTTTTGGATAACTCTGCTGCAATTGCAATAACTAAAAATCTGGTCCAACATCCTAAGACCAAACATATCGGTATTAAATACCATTTCATAAGAGATTGTTTTGAAAAGAACTTCATTGATGTGGTAAAAATTAATACTGATTTTCAACGCGCTGACCTCTATACTAAAGGCTTTGATAAACCACGTTTTCAATATTTGCTTGAGGTCAACGGCGTTAAAAAAAAGTGAGGTTATTCTTGATGATGATCATGTGTAGTCCGGTGTAGCTTAGTTAATTTTCATTTTATTTTATTTTATTGGTTAATTTAGTCTGTTTAACATTAAACTCATGTTATTCTGCTGTTTATAAAATCCTAAAATAATTAAACCAGTTATGATGTTAGTATTTTAGGGGGAGAATAAGTCAGCAAGTAACATTATCAAAAAAAATTAATAAAAAAAGACGAGGGAGAAGGAGTGGAAAGCTGATATAAGGTAGATCGTATCTGTGATACCGATTCAACTCTATGGAATATGATAGTACGCAAGAATAAATCAAGACGGACTTTAAAAATTTAATTTAGAAAAGATGCAAACATTCAAAGTATAAGTCTGTGTAGTCCAAGCAATATAAAAGGGAAGATGATAGAAAAACTGGTAATTCCTAAGGTAACACAACGAGAGTAGACCGAGAGGTTGCTAGACCACATTGATATGTCGGTAGATTCAACATAATAGATGATTAGACCTGACTAGTGATCTCAAGATCAAACTAAGTTGTTCAATTGACTATGGGCTTCCATCTTATCACTGGTTAAGACAATCAACAATATTCCAATAAGGGGTAATGAGCATGTAAACGCCACAAATGTGTGCGGATGACCATAAATAGAGCAAAGCAAGAAAAAATGAAAGAAAAATACTATCAAGCTAATGACTTATGTTGTTGGTGCATTTTGTGCAAAATAAAATTAAGCTGCTCTAACAAGGAGATAGGTTGTGTGCCTCTCTGTTGTGCGATGGCACTGACCTGAGGATAAGCATAACCTAGATATTCTAGAATTCATTGTTGTTGCCGCCTCTCTGCTGTGCGATGGCACTGACCTGAGGATTGGCTTCTCTATGAATGCTCTAAGAATAGTCTCTTCTTGTAAAAATACCAGTAGACCGCTCAAAAGCTCCTGAGGAATGTTGATGACCATATAAGTGTGGGATCCACAAATGTTGGTTGAAATAATTAAACCTAAATCTATCACCAGTCTGTGTCAAAAGTCTGTGTATGGATTTAAGAGGACAAACATATTGACAATCATTGTGGCTGCAATTCTTGAAAGTTCAAATCAATGTGGTAATCTAATATTTCCAGTATAGAGCATCAAAAGATTTTGATAACAAGTCCCAAATGATTTGACTTGCCTGTATGATTCCAAAATTGAATTGGTCCAGGTGTGGTCAATCTAAGTTGAAGCTGCCTATTCCAGAACCAAATCCCATAGACTTCCATCTTAGGATTTATCCCTCACAAAAAGCCAAAAACAAGTTTTTAACTTTTGTACGTTAGTTTAGTTTTTTTTATTCACTTAGTCCTTTAGTTTTGTTTGTTTGCCAGACTACATCATGAAAATCGATAAGGGATCAACTCACTAAAAGGGTCATGTCTGAGATGACCACATGAATTTTCAAGTTTAAAGCAGTCACGTCTGAGGTGACAAAGTGTTTAAAAGAGTCATGTCTAAGGTGACTAAATTGGTTAAAATGATCATGTCTGAGATGATCAACAACTCATAATGTTTATTTCAAAAGTTAAAAGGGTCTTAAAAGTAAACTGTTCAAAAAGGCAGAAAATTTACTAAGTGTGATCTATTCGCACGATTGGACCATGAATATGGACCAACCATGCGAATGGATCCCATTCACACGACTGGACATGAAATTTAGTCATGCACCCGAATGGCGTATAAGAATGATCCATTTGACCGAATGACAAGGTGCGAATGAGTCAGTCGACCGACTGAGACTCAGTCGGTTAACTAAGGGTGCGAATGAAAGGGCACGAATGAGTCTCTCGACCGATTGAGACTCAATCGGCCAACTAAAAGCGACTGACTGGGTCCATCGCACGACTGAACCTCAGTCACCCGAATGAACTGAGCGAATGAGGCCAGTCGGCCGATTGAACTAAGGTTCAGTATTTAAAGGGCCTCAGTCGATCGCGTTTTACTCATCACTCCCAATCGCACCCAAATCGCATTTCTTCCCGTTACTCTGCCAAAATTTCTAGAGATCTTGTGTTCACATTGTTGTTGATCTTCTGACGTTCGATTAACGATTATACAGGTACTTGCAGTTAAATCTTACCGAAATCAGAAGATCTTGAATCCAAATATGTGATATTCGAATGAAACAAGAACCAGACTAAAAAATGCTCTAATAACCTACATAAACTAAGAAAAATGTTAAAATTAAGTGTAATAGCTTATTATTGACAAGATGGCGAGTCTAATGGACCATTAAACCATGTTAAATTACTTGAATTGGTCAAGATTCAAACCACAGGCGACTGAACAGTGGGACAAGCGACTGGTCATCCGGATGAACTCCAATCGCACGATTGAATCTTGCGATTGGGTCAATCGGCCAAATTAATCATGCGAATGAGTTTAGTTGGCCGACTGAACCAATCGCAGACTCAGTCAGCAGATTGAACTCAGTCGCATGTCTCATTCACCCGTACGAGCTCAGTCGCACGAATGAACAAACGACTGACTCCAGTCGCATGATTCATTCGCACGAATGAATCAGAATGAATTTAAACATTACACTTAGAACTGAATTTTGATGTATTATGTACTAATGATTCTGTGTCTTGTGTTTCAGAAAAATGGTTGATAGATGGTCCATTAATCCAAAGCACAACATATGTGCTCACTTGGATCATACTACTCGGGACGGGGCCGAGTTCACAAAGATGATAGCCTTCCTTAGACGCTCCAGGATACATAAGGCTATATCTACACCTTGCACGCCCTACAGGTCATTACACCAGGCATTCTGGGAGAATGCCTCAGTGATCGCTCTCGTGATCCGTACAGTATACGGAGCTCCATTCTGGGTCATGATATCGAGGTTACTGCTGCTGATTTCCAGAGAGTTCTTGAATTGGGGACGATACGAATCACCCCACCAAATTACATCCACTGACTGTGAGATGCTGCTTCCTCAGAATCAAGTACGCGGGGGACATAAACTCGGGTGTGCTCAATAAGAGCAACCTGTGCCCCAGTACAAATACTTGGCACATGTGATCCTAAAGTGCATTGCTTCGAGGAGGGGTGAGTTCGATGATCTATCAGATCAGATTCAAAATGCCTTCGTGGCACTAGTGCTGAACCACCCTTTCAGCTTTTCGAGTATGATCTTTTCCTATTTGATAGAGAACCTGGAAGCAAAAGGGAAGGAAGGATTTTGTATGTACCCCAGGTTTCTACAGCTAATCTTCAACGAAAAGCTGCCACTTCTCCCAAAGGAAGTCATGACGTATTACTTGGAAATTATGAATGACACGACCTTGGGTCGGATGAGGGTGTATAAGGGCAAACAAGTGAAGCCCCAAGTGAAGAGGTTGATTGGCCATTTGGCAAACGAGAATATGTGGCGCCGGGGAGACGAAAATGGTGACAAGATGACAGTGACTCTGATTCTGAGCCTATTGGTCTACCAGTTGATGACGACGATGATGACGACAGTGGTGATAGTGGAGATACAGGCCCCATTCCATCTAGGGCCACTACCACTGATATACCATCTCCCCCATCCACCCACGATAAACTGAGTCTGCTGGTTTCCATCAGGATTTTGTTCCTGATGAGAGGGAAGAGGAGTCTGAAGATGAGCCCTTGACACGTACTGTGGGAAGCAGGTTTTTCCCCAAGAACATGGGCTAGGGCAGTTGGTGAACGTCCAAGAGACTCAGGGAGACAGCCACTGATCCGAGTTATGCACTGGAGTCAGCCAGCAGGGTTTAGGGAGCATCCACCTCAACTGAACGAGGAGGAAAGTATGGCTCAACCCCATGGTCAAAAGAAGAAGAAAAGACATCTCACCTTCGTTACCTCCACACCCATCTGCCACCACCACTACCATTCCACAATCATTCCATCCACAACCATAGCCACACATCTGCCACCACCTAACCACTTCCACGCCACAACCACCACAACACCACAGCTACTACTAAACCACCACACACCCCCACCACTATACAGATTCCATCTACCACCATATCTTTCACTCCCACCTCACCTCCACCATTTCACGACCCATCTTCACTAACAAGCCACCCCCACCGCTCCGACCAGCTGATCCTCAGCCCATCCATCTCATACAATGGTCACCTTTACCTCAATTGGGGTAGAGGAACAGCTGTCGCACTGAACCGGATGGTGATGCCCTATTAGCACAGATTGAGAAGGCGGCTCAGATCCGCCAGCTTGCTATCTTACTGCTGCTCAGTCTCACTAAATAGAAGAGCAGGCTCTAGTGGTAAAGAAAGCATGCCCACAGATGGCTTACTCAGAGCCATGAGATAGCCCAACTCCAAGCACATCAGTGTCACTTAAACAAGAAGATAAGGATTGGAGAAGGCGGAGAAGACGATCATGTTAAAGTTAAGGATCTAATGAAGAGCCCTTGAAGATCAACAGAGGGAGACGGAGAGGTATGATGATGATTATTAGTTGATGATGAGATATGAGACAGAGGAGGAGAGGGGACGAGTATTGTTGGACCAAAGAACCAATGAGCCAAGATCAGAAAACCTCTAAGTCCCACATGGTATCACAACAACTGCTGAAAGCCTCATCAGTAGTTTGACAAGTGCTGAAGACTTCAACAGCTGAAGATCAAGTGCTGAAGACCTTAACAGCTGAAGAACCAAAGTGCTGAAGTACAACAGCTGAAGAACACAAGTGCTGAAGCTGAAAGACCAAAGTACTGAAGTACAACAGCTGAAGAGTTTACAAGTGCTGAAGATCAACAACTGATGTACAAAGTCTGAAGACAAAGACTGAAGACATCAGCTGATGATATCTACTGAAGTCATCAGCTGATGAAACCCTGAAGGTCAAAGTCTGAAGATCAAGTACTGAAGCCTCAGTAGTTTGTCACAACTGCTGAAGAGTACTTCTTCAGTAGTTGTGATATCAGTAGTTTTATATTTTTATGTTTCAGTAGTTTTGTAAAACGACTGAAGAGCTTGTTCTTCAGTCGTTGTAGTTTCAGTAGTTTTATATTTTGTACTTAACATGCTGATATGTTCTCAGTAGTTGTGAACATTTCAGTAGTTTGTTAAGAATTAGTTATTTTTGTATTGGATCTGCCAGTTGTCACTTTCCGTGATAACAGCAGTGATTGTTGCACTCTATATAAGGAGTGACAACCTATTGTAATATGATGAATGAGTGAATGAATGGAATGAATGATTGATTAGAAATATTCTACATCTATAAACATTCCTAGAAATCAGAAATATATATTCTCTCCCTATAACCGTATGCGTCTTAATGCTTACAAGTATCGATTGCTTGCTACAATTTGTCTAATTCTAGTTTGTATTCCGCTGCTTGTATCCTAATACATCAAACTTGTGATCACTGATCCTGTCAAATGGTATCAGAGCAGGTTAATCATTGATCGATCTAATAATTGATCATTGAAACTGCTATTCAAGATCTAAGTTTGATTGAATTAGCTTTTTTTTGCAAGAAACGGTTATAGAGATTGAATTTTCTGTATTTCTGCTCATTCATCCTGAGATCTTTTCTTGGTTCTCATTGAGTTTGTTGTGGTCTGTCTAAAACTTTTTAAAACTTGAACTAAATTTTGAACTGAAAATGACCACTCCTTCCAATGATCCTCACAATACTGGTTCCTCAACCAAGCCTCCTATGCTGGTTAGGAATGAGTATAACATATGGCAAAGACGTATGCTCCATCACCTGTCTGTTAACAGCGCAGGGTGTTGGACATCAGTGGTACATGGTCCACACAAGCCTATGGTGAATAACCCGGAAACCAATCAAATGGTTCCGAAGAGGAGGGAGCAATACTCAGATGAGGATAAGAAGTTGCTTGAGATTGATGCAAAAGCCCATGGAATTCTGGCCATGGCATTGCCCAATGAAATCTATTCTGGGCTAATGCATCATGAAACTGCCCATGACCTCTGGATTGCTTTGAAAGAACAATTTGGAGGAACAGATGAGGTCTTGGCAAATAATAGAGAAATTCTTGCCCAACAATATGAGACATTCTCTCATAGAAAGGTGAGACACTGACTCAACAATATGAGCGTTTTCTTGTTTGATCTCTGAACTAAAAATGGTCAAACTTGAATACACCAATATTCAGATGAATAACAGATTTCTCAGATCACTGCCTGAGAGATGGGACACATATACTATTGTCCTACGCTCCAGTGCAAGTTTGGACAAACTATCTCTCACCCAACTCCATGGGAAACTGCTCACTTTGAGAGAGAGATAGAACAGAAGAGAAAGCTGTCTTCATCTGGAAAGCTCACTGAAGACTTTATACAAGGCAACACTGCCTTGGTGGGTCATGAGTCAGAATATGCTTCATCTGAATGCCAGTATGATGAGCATATTAATTTCTCTTCAAGCACTTCTGATTCTGCATTTGTAGTGTTGATGGTCAGTTTACTGGGTGTAATAATGACAATTGTTTCATTATGGATGATCTCAAGGGGATTGCTGATGATGACTTAGAAGAGATGGATATTTTGAGCCAAATGGCCTTGATAAATATCAGATCTCAGAAGTTCTACAAAAGAACTGGAAGAAAATTCCCAGGACTCTCTGGCAAAACCAAAGTTGGTTTTGACAAGAGCAAGTTGAGGTGTCACAAATGCCAAAGGCTTGGACACTTTGCAAGAGAGTGTAGATCAACTGGATCTAACTCTACTGCACCCTTGTGACTTTTCCTGGCAATAGTCAACAACACAGAGGGCAACATCCTGTCACCTCTAGTCATCATCCTCAACAACAATCTCCGGCATATTTTGTTCCTCAGGGTCAAATGCCATATCAGTACCCTTGTTATTACATGCCACAGTCAAATCAAGTTCAAGTTCCTATGACACCACAACCTCATGCATTACCAGAACCTCAGCCTTCCCTATCTCATCAACAACCTCATCTCAACAACACAGCTTCTTCACCCCAGGAGTTGTTGACTGGAGCAGTTTACCAGATGACTTGTCTGGTCATGATCAACTGTTCTCAGGTGCTGGTCAACATGGTGGTGACAGTCCTTTGGGAATCTAGCTCTTATGGCTTTGGAGTCTGCTGATACTTCATTTTCCAATGCCTCTACACCTCAGGTATCACAGGTATCCTCTGAGGCAAAAGCCAAATTATGTTCTGACCATGCATAGCAGCATTTGCTTCCATTAGAGAAGCAAATGTAGCTTTAATTAATAAGAACATTGAGCTAGAACAAATAATTTCAAAAACAAAGCTGAGTTTGAGTTTGTGCTCAAAGATAAAAATGATGAGGTTTATAAACTGAATTGCCAAATAATTGATGATAAGGCTAGAGAAGATGTACTTCTAGAGAAGTACAAAGATCTCAAAGAAACCCTTGCAGTTACCCAGGTCGAGTGTGATAGATGGGTACAATCATGCAAAGGTTTTGAAATGCTTCTTAGTAAGCAATCTGCTTCAAATGTGAAGTTTGGAATTGGTACAATCACACTGCTCCACCTACAGATTTTACCCCAAGAGCAGAGGTAGAATCTGATGGTGAGAGTGATAACCAATCCATCACATCATGTGATCTACCTTCTGATACAGCACAATCAGAAGTAGCAGTCAGCATCAAGCCCTCTTTGAACCTATCAGCTGATGTTGATGGTTCAAATGCTGACATTCACATGATCAATAGGTTGATCAACTCAGGAGTTAATCCTGAAGGTCCTGAAAGGACTGAGAGCAGGATTTAACACCTGAAGTTCAAACTTCAACTGCTGTCAGTACTGAAGAGAAGAAAACTGGCAGTAGAAAGAGTTTGAAGACTACTAAAGAGTAGTCAAGAAAGCAACCAATGCTTCCAAAGCATTGAAGAACAAGTCTTCTGTTGCTTCACCCTCTTTAGTTGATGATCAACCTAAGATGAAGAAGAAACCATGTGAAGTATGTGGTTTGTTCAATCATCTTACAGATGATTGTTGGTACAAAAGAGGTTCCAAACTCAAACAAAAAGAAGAAATTAATGAGAAAATGGTAAAAATGAAAACTGAGTTTGAGACCACATTTGTATCAGCAACATCAAATCCTGTAACCCTTAAGTCCTTAAAGAAATCCAAAAAGGAAGGGTTAAACAGGTGACAGCTGAGGGTGCTCAAAAGAAGAAGGTGCAACATAGGACCTTATCTAACTCCACTAGCAATGTGTCTGATGAGCTGAAAGCTTTATCACACAATCAGACACAGCTGGTGATGATGGTACAACATCTGTTGGGTAGAGTTAACCAACTAGATTCTCCTATGTTGAAACCACAAAAGGAGGTCCAAGCCAAAGGACTCCTCTTCTACACCATCTTCTTCTTCTCAGGCTGTTGTTACAAATAAACATGTTAGTTTACCATCTATTGATGAGACCAGGCCCAAAACCAAAAAGTTTGGGTCTCTAAAACTAACTGATTGTTTATTATTGCAGGGTTCTTCAACATGCCAAAGTAGCATCTGGTATGTAGACAGTGGGGGATCTATGCACATGACTGGGAACATCTCTCTTCTTCATGACTACTCTCAAGGAAAGAAGGGATTTGTCTCTTTTGGCAATGATGCTAGGGGTTACATCATCGGTAAGGGCTTTGTCTCCAATGGAGAAATCAAATTTGATGATGTTAATCATGTGGAAAATCTCAAGTACAACCTCTTGAGTGTCAGTCAAATGTGTGATAAAGGCCATGTTGCCCTTTTCACAGTCAAAACTGTAGGATTCTGTCATCCAAAGTTTTGCACTTGATTGACAAGGTGTTGGATGATCACACTCTCCTGAAAGCCAACAGGACAGGAAGAGTGTATGCCTTAGATCTCTCTAAGAAGATAGATCTCAAAGGCAATCCTTGCCTATTTTCCAAAGCCTCTTCTCAAGAATCTAAACTGTGGCACAGGAGGCTTGGTCATGTTAATCTCAAAAACATGAATCAGCTTAGCCACAATAGTTTAGTCAGAGGCTTACCAATAAAGGAGTTCCACTGTGATGAAACCTGCACTGCTTGTTTAAAAGGAAAACAGCACAAAGTCTCATTCCCTCCTATTGAAGTGTCCAAGTCCACTGCCTGCTTGCAATTACTGCATATGGATCTATTTGGTCCTGTGAGAGTAATGAGCATGGCAAAGAAGAAATACTGTCTGGTAATTGTGGATGATTACTCCAGATTTGTATGGACTTTCTTTCTACATTCAAAGGATGAGGCTGCTCAGAAGATTATCCACTTTGTGCTGTACATTGAGAAGCAGTATTCCCTTCCAGTCAAGTGTATTAGGAGTGATAATGGAACTGAGTTCAGAAATCATACACTTGATGACTTCTATCTTTCAAAGGGAATCAAAAGGCAGTTCAGCATTCCAAGGACTCCAGAACAAAATGGAGTAGTGGAGAGAAAGAACAGGACCCTCATTGAAGCTGCAAGGTCCATGCTGGCTGACTCAGGTTTGCCATTGACCTTTTGGGCTGAAGCTGTCAACACAGCTTGTTATGTGCAAAATAGAGTTTTAGTAAATCAGAGGTTGATGAAGACTCCATATGAAGTTCTCCATCATTTGGCTCCTCTGATTTCATTTTTCAAAGCATTTGGGTGTCCCTGTTTTATTCTCAACACAAAGGATCAACTCCACAAATTTGATCCTAAGGTGGATGCAGGATACTTTGTTGGTTATTCATCTACTTGCAAGGCATACAGAGTCTTCAACTGCAGAACAAAGATGGTTGAAGAAACTCTACATGTTAAGTTTAATGAATCTCCAAAGGACAAGATTCCACAAAGTCCTGTGGAGTTATTTGATTTGGACATACTGCAATATGTTCCTTATCAAACTCCTGCTGTTGCTCCTGTCAACAGTTCACCACCTGGTGGTACTGCTGATGATGATGATGATTGCAGTACTCACCTCTTCAGGTTTAGTGATCAGCTGCCTGACTCAGCTAGACCTGATGTTCCTGTAGCGCCAGTAGCACCATCCACAACAAATGCTGATGAGATTTCTTCGAATTCAACTTCCTTTGAATTACCATCCACTGATTGGTTTCAAGGAAATGATTCACCATCACCATCTGTTGCTGCTGAACCGGCTACAAACACTTGCACAGATCTCATTGTGTATCAAGATCTGAAGAATCACCCTATGTCTCAAATCATTGGTGATATCACTGCTGGAGTATCAACAAGAAGTCAATTGTCAATTTCTGCTTCTATGCTCTCTTCATCAGTCAGCAAGAGCCAAAGAATTATCACATTGCTTTAAAGGACAATGGATGGGTTGATGCCATGCAGCTTGAGCTTCTTCAGTTCAAGAAACAGCAAGTGTGGGAACTGGTTCCTCTACCTCCAGGTAAGTGTGCAATAGGCACTAAATGGGTGTTTAGGAACAAAACTGATGAAAATGGGCTTATTGTTAAGAACAAGGCCAGACTGGTTGTTCAGGGTTTTGCACAAGAAGAAGGTATTGATTATGATGAAACCTTTGCCCCTGTAGCCAGACTGGAAGCAATTCGATTGTTTTTAGCTTATGCTGCTTATCAAAACCTTAAAGTTTTTCAAATGGATGTCAAAAGTGCATTTTTGTATGGAAAAGTTAAAGAAGAGGTTTATGTATGTCAACCTCCAGGCTTTGAGGACAATAAACATCCTAATTGGGTGTATAAGCTTGATAAAGCTCTTTATGGGTTAAAACAAGCTCCCAGAGCCTGGTATGAGACATTATCAAACTTTCTTCTGGAAAACAATTTCACTAGAGGCTCCATAGACAAGACTTTATTCATTAAGAAAGCTGGGCAGCATAATCTACTTGTTCAAATTTATGTAGATGATATCATTTTTGCATCCTCTGATCCAAAGTTGTGTGATGCCTTTACAAAGTTGATGCAACAGAAGTTTGAAATGAGTGCCATGGGAGAATTACAGTTCTTTCTGGGGTTGCAAATCAAACAAAAGGCTGATGGAATTTTCATTCATCAGTCCAATATACAAAAGATCTTTTGCAAAAGTTTGATTTACAAAACTGTAAGCCCTGTTCTACCCCCATGTGCAGCACCACACAACTGGATACAGATCAGAAAGGTAAAGTGGTTGATGAAACACTTTACAGATGTATGATTGGGTCCTTGATGTATTAACAGCTTCTAGACCAGATATTATGTTTGCTACATGTGTTTGTGCTAGATTTCAGGCTGCACCTAAAGAGTCTCATCTGATTGCAGTCAAGAGGATCTTTAGATATCTGCAAGGCACTCCATCTCTAGGTTTATGGTATTCTACCGGACATTCTGGTAAATTAGTTGCTTTTTCTGACAGTGACTATGCAGGGTGTAAGTTGACCAGGAAATCAACTTCTGGTGGATGTCAATTCCTAGGCAACTGCTTGATTTCTTGGCAGAGCAAGAAACAGACCTCAGTTGCTACATCCACTGCTGAAGCAGAGTACATTGCTGCTGCAAGTGTACATCTCAGGTACTCTGGCTTCAAAACCAACTTTTGGATTATGGCATTACAGAGACTAAGACTCCATTGTTAATGGATAGTGCTTCAGCTCTTTGCATTGTCAAAAATCCAGTCCAGCACTCTAGGACCAAACATATAGAGATCAGACATCATTTTATAAGGGATTGTTTTGAAAAAGGTCTGATTGATCCTAAGTTTGTGCCTAGTGCTGATGAGCTTGCAGACATTTTTACTAAGCCTTTGGATAGTTCAACTTTCCAAAACCTGGTGTTAAGGCTTGGTATGCTGCAACTAGAATAAGTGACAACTACTGATGATCTTAGTAATTCATACTGATGATCATAAGTACCTATGTCACATATAAGTACTGATGAGCTCTTTTATCCTCAGTAGTTTTATAACTACTGAAGGCTAAATGTCTCACAAGTACTGAAGTACTTCATCTGTTCTAAACTACTGATGTAGTTACACTACTGATGCAGTTACAACTACTGCAATCAGTAAAACAGATAAGTACTGATGTCCTATGAAACAACTGAAATCAGCCAAAAAGACTGATGAATGTGTTGAGGACAGATTGAAACAGCTGAAAAGCTAAGAATTGACGAAAACAGCTGAAGAGAATTTCTCTTCAGTCGTTTGTACAACTGCTGTTTCATTTTAAACAACTGAAGCAAAACCACGTCTTCAGTAGTTTTATAACTACTGATGACTAATACCAAGTCTTCAGTTGTTTACAACAGCTGATGACAAAACCACTGTCTTCAGTAGTTTCATAACTACTGATGACAAACACCAAGTCCTCAGTTGTTTCAATCATCTGAAGTCAAAACCACGGTCTTCAGTAGTTTTCTAAACTACTGATGCCTAACACCACGACTTCAGCTGTTTCAACGTCTGAAAGGATAATACCATGTCAACGGTCGTTTAAAACTACTGATGACTAACACCACATCCCTTCGTCGTTTCCTTACCCGTACCCTATAATACCCCTAACCTTAGCTCTCCATGCTTCATCTTCTTCAAACCTAACGTTCCTCTCCAAAACTTCCCTCTTCTCCATGGCGTCTATGCAATTAAACCGCGACACAACTGTGTTGCCTACCTCACTAAATCGCCGATCTGGACTAAGTTCGATACTGCTATCGATCTTATGGTTCAGTCCCAATACAACAAGGCATTCTTCTGAACCCATCTTACATGCCGAATCCTTGACCAATTTTGGATGAACGTTACTGTTACCACTGAGGAGAGCAACACACCATCCCTCCGGTCAGTCGTCAACAACAAAGAAGTAGTCATCACTCCTGCAACAATCCGCAAAATTCTTCAACTGAATGATGCTACTTCTCCTGCTGGATATCCGAAGGGCACCATAGATCTATCCTTTGCTCAACATGGATATCAAGGCGATCTCAGTGCCTCCACCATCATGAAGAAACACTTTAATGACGCTGAGCGCCTGATTTTTCACATGGTAAATGTATGTTTGGCCCCTAAGACGTCGTCTTGGGATCAAATGTCCACCAAATGGCAGCAGGTAATGTATTCTATCCTTGAGCAACAACCACTAAACTTTTCAGATTAATATTTTCAGAGCTCAAAGATATGGCTCAAAAACTAACTGCCAACCGTTGGATACTCTATCCACGGTTCATAATGGCCATTATTACAGACCAGCTTAATGCTGAGGGACTTGTTGGCTTGGGAGTCCCTGCTACGGCTGTTCTGCCGGAAGTATACTCCCGGCACAACTCTGACCGACACTCAAAATGGCTGCCAAGCTGCGAAAACCCACGCAGCTGGAACCCACAGCCACCACCTCCAAATCCAAAGTCCCCACCAAACCCACCAAAAGAAACCCAAAATGGCTACTCAGGGAATTGAGTCCCCTGAGGATGCCCCTGCAACACAAACGCAGGATATATCCACTAGTCCAAACCCCCTAGTGGATACAATGACTCCTCCAGCCACAGCCGCTCAGGCTTCCTCTCAACAGGAGCCTGCAGCAACCCCCAAGGGGCACCTACTTATCTGGGATCTTCCTCACTTGAGGAGATTGCCATTGAAGAGCACCAACCTCCCCAGGTGCACACTGCTTCTATCCCCTCACCCCAAACAACCGCCCCTCACAGCCCAACTTTAATAGTTGCACAAGTGCTGACTCAATTGCACTCCTCACCCCCCCCAGAAACCACTTACTACTGGGAATACCTCTACAATTGAGGGGGAGGAACACAGTGCACCTGAGAACCCACAGCACAGGGGTTTCCCAATTCTATCTCCTGGTGTAGACAAGGAGCTTAGAATATCTAGTGAGGCTGCCACCTCCTCTCTGACTCAGCACATGACCAGAGTGAGGCTGGTAACATTGCTAAGACCTCACTAGAGGCAACAGCTGATGATGGACATTGTCCTGAGGCTGGAAGTCCCCAGTACCAAGCACAAGGGGCACATGCACCAACTGGTCTACACCCAGTGCATGTAAATCCTGCTCTAAGCAGGAGGTCAGCTGATTCAGCTTCGGCTGATGATGACCTGGGCTTCTTCTATGATGTTCTTGCCCAGAACACAATCCTTGAAGAGAAAGTCAGTAGGCTGCAAAACCTACTTGACCAACTCTCACAAGGAGAAAGACCATCTGCCTCTATCCACCCACAGATGGCACCTTCCCTTGAAGGTTTCCCAAACACCGAGCCACTCCAAAATCAACCACCTGCCTCTGCTTCAGGCCCTACTTCTCAGGAACAGAACCCTCCTGAGCAAATAGGTGCTGTACTCCAAAATTCCCTCCCTCTCATCACACCCATAATCACTGATATAGTGATCAAGCCATTGATGAGAGGCTTTCCTAACTTACAGCCCTTGGTTGATGCTGCTGTCCAAAAGACTCTTTCTGCGGTACAAACCCCTTCCTCCAATGCAACCAAAAAGGGGGAGAGTACTGCAGTGAAAGAAAGAAGAGGAAAAGAACAGAGGAGAAGAAGGAAGAGAAGCAAGCCCAAGAGGAGGAAAAAGAAAGCAACCTCTGCTCACTTACAAGCGAAAGAGAAGTGCTGATGATCACACTGCTGAAGACAAATCCTTGGAGGAGCTGGTCAAAGAAGCTGACACCACACACAGCCGATCCATGGATAAAATAATTGAACAACTCTTCAGGCAGGGTTTTGACACAGCCACACTGGATAGTGAGATCAGAAGGTTAGAAGTACAAGAGATACAAACCCGATGGGCAGGGTATGATGCTCTTGAGAAAGAGAGATTGGAAATAATGATCCGCTTTATTGCAAAATACTTGGGAAGATCATTAATGGAGATCCGCGCATGGACCAGGGACAGCATTCTGGCTATAGCCACCAGAATCTGTCTGTCTGAGCAATTCAACAAAGGGATTATTGTGGAAGCCCTTGATGAGGCTGGGGCTGGTAAAAGGTTAGAGATGGCTAAACTCACAAAGGCGAACTAACTACAAGGATGCTAGATCAACCTCCCTTCCACCCACTCAAACAGGCTTATCCCTCAAATCTCCCAACCAACCTCTAAGCCAAAATCCAAACATCCTCATTCTTCAAAACCATTCCTTCACCAACCCAACATCATCCAGTGATGTACCCAGAGGAGGAAGGGTGCTGAGGATGGAAGAAGAAGAGAAGAAGAGGATGAAGATGATAGTCTGCCACTCTCTGCTGTTCTGAAGCTACCAAAACCCCGAAGTCAACCCATGATCACACCTGACTCTCAAAGGGAAATGGTCAGAGTCAGATAGAGAAGAAGAAAACGCAGAAACAGCACGATGAGCAACTGTTGAAGATGGTTGACAAGGAATTTCCTCAGTCATCATCTATTCAAGCCATGAAAGGGCATGCTCAAAGGCTGTACACTCTCAGGCACACCTTTCAGTATCAGAAGGAGAGAGTGAGAGTATGGCCAGACCCCAGGGTGAGTTCTAGAATCCATAAAAGAACTATCCCACACAGATACAACGGCCAGGTACGAAAAACATAGAGTCTACCATCATGTTGGCCGTTGTAGTCTCACCTTGGGAATCATTGATGAATTCAAGAAAGCTCACCAAGCAAAGAAGACCCCTCAAGCCTTACTAGAAAACAAGATGATTAGAAGGGGTTTTATATAAAAAGCTTGAAGACATCCAGAAGAATGAGCTCCAGTTACTCCTTGAAGGCAACCATCCTGATGAATTTGTATATAGGGAGGTATACGGTGGAGCTGAAAAATGGCAGGACCATGAAGTACTTATCAGAGTACTATGGTCCAGAGTTCTTCTTCGAAGGAGGAGCAGAAGAACTCTCTCAGGAGGAACAAGTTGTTCTCCTTGAGGCCTATGTTCGTGAGTCATACAGACTCATTATGGGGAAGTAAATCTCATGAATGGGATAACAACTCTGTGTCCAGTTCCCCAAAACAGAGTTCCCATTCATACTCTGCCAAACAAATATTTGAGATTTCTTCCCAGGCCGGAGCTTACATGGGTCATCTTCTCTACTGATCAAGAAGGAAAAAGACCAACATTTTGCCATCAATAAGTGGGAGAATAAATAAGTTAGAGGTTTTGGCTGCATTGGTTCAGGGGGAGTTTGTTGGACCAAAAGAAACAATGAGCCAAGATCAGAAAACCTCTAAGTCCCACATGGTATCACAACAACTGCTGAAAGCCTCATCAGTAGTTTGACAAGTGCTGAAGACTTCAACAGCTGAAGATCAAGTGCTGAAGACCTTAACAGCTGAAGAACCAAAGTGCTGAAGTACAACAGCTGAACACAAGTGCTGAAGCTGAAAGACCAAAGTACTGAAGTACAACAGCTGAAGAGTTACAAGTGCTGAAGATCAACAACTGATGTACAAGGTCTGAAGACAAAGACTGAAGACATCAGCTGATGATATCTACTGAAGTCATCAGCTGATGAAACACCTGAAGGTCAAAGTCTGAAGATCAAGTACTGAAGCCTCAGTAGTTTGTCACAACTGCTGAAGAGTACTTCTTCAGTAGTTGTGATATCAGTAGTTTTATATTTTTATGTTTCAGTAGTTTTGTAAAACGACTGAAGAGCTTGTTCTTCAGTCGTTGTAGTTTCAGTAGTTTTATATTTTGTACTTAACATGCTGATATGTTCTCAGTAGTTGTGAACATTTCAGTAGTTTGTTAAGAATTAGTTATTTTTGTATTGGATCTGCCAGTTGTCACTTTCCGTGATAACAGCAGTGATTGTTGCACTCTATATAAGGAGTGACAACCTATTGTAATCTGTGATAATGAGTGAATGAATGGAATGAATGATTGATTAGAAATATTCTACATCTATAAACATTCCTAGAAATCAGAAATATATATTCTCTCCCTATAACCGTATGCGATCTTAATGCTTACAAGTATCAATTGCTTGCTACAATTTGTCTAATTCTAGTTTGTATTCCGCTGCTTTGTATCCTATACATCAAACGTGTGATCACTGATCCTGTCAGAAGAAGTAAGGACAGAGGAGAAGGATATGATGAAGGATACATCAGAGAGATGCCGCTGCACGGCCTCTGTTTCAGGTCAAGAAAGGAGGTCCAAGAACATACAAGACCACTAACCAGCTTCTTCCTCGGCTCCACCAAGTGACGAGACGATGATACAGGACGAAAATCCAAAATTACCAAGGGATGTTTGATGTTGCTCCCCTTTAGCAGGTCAAGACTCAGCTAACATGATTCTTGACTTCAAGGGCTCGTAAGGAGGTCAGTGAGTTATAACCCGGAAGAAAGGAAAATAATTACGACCTATCAAACGACACTCGAAGAGATTTTCAAGCTCAATCCAGATGAGATAGTGAAGGATGCTCTGACATGCGACTCACTAGTGACGAAGAGCTCACGTGTTGATGAAATCGAGATTGAAGATTCAGTCACTGCCAAGCACTACCCTCATATCTGACAATGAGGAAATGTGGTCCCAATCTGGGTGAATCCCTCGTCAGCGAACCTTTTGAGGTTTAGAAAAGTGGAGCAAGAGTCGGAGAAAGTAGAGGAAATGGCCCATGCCTCAATGATGATGTCGATATTCGAAAGGCTGAGTGGGCTGCATGTTGAAGAAGTTAGAGCCCAACGTTTGCACCGAACAGGATGCCAACACAAACTCTACAGAGTCAAAAACATCATAAGGTGACTGGCAGGATCATAGCGTGGCGTATTTTGAGGATCTTAACATATATGCAGTTAAGAGGGAAAAGGGCATAGAGTACTTTAGATTCCCACATGATCTGAAGACTGTACCAGGTTTTGAGCAACCAGCTGGCCAAACTAAAGCTTTTGTATGCTGACCCAAGAAGATGTCAGGCTGGTTCGAGGCTGCCCTAAAAAAGGAGTACCACACCAGGTGGGTTAAATTCGGACCCCAACATCCCACAAGGTATATTAGAAGGTCTGAGGTTGATGCCATTACTGGAAAGCCGAAGATAGTGTTGAAGTGGAGTCCTCTGTGCACAATGTCAAGAATCACACTCAGGGAAATGCCACAGGACTTCACTCCACACTTTATGTGGTGGTACTACGATTGGAGAACAACAAGCGGTCATAGTCCTAACAAAGAGGGCCAAATGGATACGATCAGGGTATTCGACCCAATGTGGCTTACCAACTTGTCAGCAAATGATGTCTACACGCTATACAAGTGGCCACTGTTCAATGATACGCAAGATATTGTACAAGCCCTCCAGTTCAAAAATGTCATAAGACTCTGCTTCGCGTTTGAGATTCACGCGGGAGTCACAAACGAGGAAACTACAAGAAATATGAGGAGGTGATGCAGAAAACAAGACATTAAAGAGATCTAGGTCCAACGGGGAGTTTGTTGATGCATGTATGTCCCAAGATCATGATATGAAATGTAATAGATCATGGTTATGTGATTCGGATGTAATTTGATATGATTAATGAAATGATATTGATTGTTTGTGATTTGTAATCACTAATATTTCATTAATGAGTCTATATTGAATTGGTTAATTAGGTAGTGATTGTTTGAATGGTTACACATAATTTTTATTAATTAATACATTCAAACTTAACATAATGAAGTTCTCATACAAATGGCCCATGCGAATGGACCACATGCATGAATAACTTTATACGATTGACTCAGTCGCACGACTAAACCAGGAGACTGGATCAGTCGTATGATTGACACATAAAAGTGGCTCAGTCGCACGACTGAACACTCAGTCGTGCGGATGGATCAACCGCATGGTTCAATCGCATGACTGAACCATGCTTATGGTCCAGTCGCCCCAATGAACAATACTAACCTATATATACAATCCAATTCGTGAAAAAAAGAGCATTCAATCATTACAATTCCAGACGTACCCTAGCCGTCCAGAAGCCTCCCAATTCGTTCTCCAAGTTAATAGAACACATTAGATCGATTTCCAATCGATTTCTAATGTTAGATTCAATTCATTATTGATTCTTCGTGTGTTCTCACTGATTGGATTGCCAATCAAATAGGATTCCACACTATTTGATCTGGTTTACACACTAATCACTAGGTATTTCGTGCAAATACCCGTCCCAACAGGTGTGAACAGGATTGCACCTGGGGTGAATGGTGCTCTTCAATGGCAATCCTCTCAAATGAGAGAGATTCCAGTAATGTGGTTTCCCCATTTTTGGTTGCATCTGGATCCTGTTGAGAGGATACCTGAGCGGTTTCAGGTGGTACAGTCTTGGAAACTATAGGGGGATTACTACCCATAGTTTCATCCTGCCTTTGTGTTGCAGGGGGGACTCAACTCCCTGAGTAGCCTTTTTGTTTGTTTGGAATGAGGTTTGGAGGGGACCTTGGATCTGGAGGATGAGGCTGTGGGTACCTTCTACTTGGGTTTTAGCAGTTTGGCAGCCTCTTTGAGGTGTGGGTCAGAGTTGTGCCTAGAGTATACCTCTGCCAAAACTACCACAGCAGGGACTCCAAGGCCAACAGGGCCATCAGATTGTAACTGATTCATGATTATGGCCATAAGAAACCTTGGATATAATAGCCATCTGTGAGCTATAGGTTTCATTGCCAGATCTTTTGATTTCTAAAAATATATTTCAGAAAAATTTAAGCTTGGCATTCAAGAATAGAATACAATACCTGCTGCCACCTGGATGACGTTGATCACATAAAGAGGTTTTGGGGGCAAGGAAAACATTGATCATGTGGAAGATTAGGTGTTCAACACCATGGAAGTGCTTCTTCAGAATGGTTGTAGCACTTAGGTGCCCTCATATCCAGGTTGATGAATGAGAGATCAATGGTGCCCTTCGAGTATTTGGTGACAAAGGTAGCATCATTAAGATCTAGGTTTGGCGAATGATAGCAGGAGTGACTACCACCTTCTTCTGGTTTACAAATGACTGGAGAGTGATCGCGACATCATTCTCACCAGTATGGATGGCGACATTTGTCCAGAATTGACGAAGAGTGTCGGGATAGATGGTTGGATTCAGAAGAAAAGTAGTTCGATACGAGGAATCAACCATTAGATCAATAGCATCATCAAACTTAGTCCAAAAGGCCGATTTTGTGAAGTAGGCAACACAGTTGTGTCGTGGTTTGATTTGCATGGTCTCCATTAATGGAAGATGAACGTTTGGAAATCGATTTTTGAAAAGTTTGAAGTTAGGATTAGGTATTTATAGGTTATGAAACGGCTGAAAGAAAACAGCTAAAAGTTTTGGTTTTAGTCATCAGTTGTTAGAAAACAACTGAAGACATGGTTTTAACTTTCAAATGTTGTAAACAACTGAAGACTTGGTGTTTGTCATCAGTAGTTGAAAACTATTGAAGACTTGGTTTTGGCTTCAGTTGTTTTGAAATGAAACAGCAGTTATTTGAAACAATTGAAGAATAAAATTACTCATCAGTTGTTGTAGTGAATTCACATATCTCAGTTGTTTCATTTGACCTTAATACTTACTCAGCAGATTATCTGATTTTCAGATGTTTCATTGGTCATTAGTACTTATTTGTAAGAACAGACTTCAGTAGTTGTAACCACATCAGTACTTTGCAACAAATAAAGTACATTAGTACTTTTAAGTAATTTACTCTTCAGTAGTTATGAAAACTGCTCAAGTTAAAATAACTTCAGTACTTATTTTTGATAGCTGTATACTTATGCTCATCAGTACTTGTGAACTGAGATCATCAGTAGTTGTCAAATCATTCAAGCTGTAGTATACCAAGCCTTAGCACTAGATTTTGGAAGGTTGCACTGTCCAAAGGCTTAGTAAATATATTAGCAAGCTCATCAGCACTAGGAACATACTTTGGATCAATCAGACCTTTTTCATAACAATCCCTGATAAAATGATGTCTGATCTTAATATGTTTGGTCCTAGAATGCTCGACAGGATTCTTAACAATACAAAGAGCTGAAGCACTGTCCATCAGTAAAGGAGTCTTAGTCTGTGTAATGTCATAATCCAGTAATTGATTCTGAAGCCAGAGTACCTGAGACGTACAACTTGCAGCAGCAACGTACTCTGCTTTAGCAGTGGATGTAGCAACAGAAGTTTATTTCTTACTCTGCCAAGAAACTAAACAGTTGCCTAGAAATTGGCATCCACCAGAGGTTGATTTTCTGGTTAATTACACCCTGCATAGTCACTATCAGAGAAAGCAACTAATTTGCATGAATTCCTAGTGGAATACCAAAGTCCTAGAGATTGAGTTCCTTGCAAATATCTAAGATCCTTTTAACTGCAATCATATGCGATACTTTAGGTGCAACCTGAAATCTAGCACAGACACAAGTTGCAAACATATGTCTGGTCTAGAAGCTGTAAGGTACATCAAGGAACCAATCATACATGTGTAAAGAGTTTCATCAACTGCTTTACCTTTCTGATCAGCATCCAGTTGTGTGGTGCTGCACATGGGACTACAGCTGGGCTTACAGTTTTGTAAATCAAACTTTTTCAATAAATCCTTTGTATATTTTGACTGATGAATGAAAATTCCATTAGCCTTTTGTTTGATTTGCAACCCCAAAAAGAACTGTAATTCTCCCATGGCACTCATTTCAAACTTTTGTTGCATTAACTTAGTAAAGGCATCACACAAATGTGGATCAGAGGATGCAAAAATAATATCATGAACATAAATTTGAACAAGGAGCTTATGCATGCCTACTTTTTTAATGATCAAGGTTTTATCTATGGAGCCTCTAGTGAAATTATTTTGAAGAAGAAAGTTAGACAGTGTTTCATACCAGGCTCTGGGTGCTTGTTTTAGCCATAAAGAGCCTTATCAAGCTTATATACCCAATCTGGATGTTTATGATCTTCAAAACTAGTGGTTGGCACACATAAACTTCTTCTTTTATTTTACCATATAAGAATGCACTTTTGACATCCATTTGAAAAACTTGAGATTATGAAAAGCAGCATAAGCTAAAAACAATCTGATCGCCTCCAATCTGGCTATAGGGGCAAAGGTTTCATCATAATCAATACCTTCTTCTTGTGAAAACCCCTGTACAACCAGTCTGGCCTTGTTGTTGACAATTTGGCCTTTTTCATCAGTTTTATTCCTAAACACCCATTTAGTGCTTATTGCACACTTACCTTTAGGTAGAGGAACCAGTTCCCACACTTGCTGCTTTTGAAACTGAAGAAGCTCAAGTTGCATAGCTTCAACCCATCCATTGTCTCTTAATGCAATATGATAGTTCTTTGGCTCTTGCTGACTGATGAAGAGTGCATAGAAGCAAAAGTTGGACAATTGACTTCTAGTTGAAACACCAGCATTGATGTCACCAATGATCTGAGACATGGGGTGATTCTTTAGTTCTTCATACTCAATAAGATCTGTGCAAGTGTTTGTAGGTGATTCAGCAGCAACAGATGGTCATCAAGATTCTTGAAACCTAGAATGAGATGACAATTCAAATAAAGTAGAGGATTCAGAGATCTCATCAGCATTTCTTGTGGATGGAACTGCTGAAGCGACAGGAACATCAAGTTTGGTAGACTCAGGCAGTTGATCACTAAAACTTGCATTTATACCAACAGATGGATAACAAGTGGCAGGAGATGATGGATTCACAGAACCTGCAACAGTTGGAGACTGATAAGGAACATATTGCAGTATGTCCAGATCAAATAACTCCACAAGGTTTTGTGGGATTTTTTCCTTTAGAGATTCATTAAACTTTACACGCAAGGTTTCTTCTACAATCTTTGTTCTGCAATTAAAAACTCTGTATGCCTTGCAAGTAGATGAATACCCCAAAGTACCATGCATCCACCTTTGATTCAAACTTCTGAAGTGGATCCTTTGTGTTTAGAATATAACAAGGACACCCAAATGCTCTAAAGAAGTAGCCAAATGATGTAACACTTCATATGGAGTCTACATCAACCTTGATTTACCAATACTCTATTTTGCACATAGCAAGCTGTGTTAACAGCTTCAGCCCAAAAGTTAGTGGCAAACCAGAATGAGGAACATTGACCTTGCAGCTTCAATAAGAGTCCTGTTCTTTCTCTCCACCACTCCATTTTGTTCAGGAGTTCTTGGAATGCTAAACTGCCTCTTGATTCCCTTAGAGAAATAGAATTCATCAATTGTGTGATTTCTAAATTCTGTGCCATTATCACTCCTCACACACTTGACAGAGAGAGAGAGTACTGGTTTTCCACATGCAACACAAAGTAGATGATAATTTGACCAACCTCATCTTTTGAATGTAAGAAGAAGGTCCATACAAATCTGAATAATCATCCACAATTACCGGATATATTTTTTCTTTGCCATGCTCATCACTCTTACTGGATCAAAAAGATCCATATGCAGTAATTGCAAGCAGGTAGTGGACTTTGGTTCTTCTATTGGAGGGAATGATACTTTATGCTGCTTTCCTTTTAAACAAGCTGAGTAGTTGTCTTCACATTTGAACTCCTTTAATGGAAGACCTCTCACTAAACCATGAAGGATCAGCTGGTTCATGTTTCTAAGATTCACAAGACCAAGCCTTATGTGCCAAAGTTCAGATTCCTGAGGAGAGGCCTTGGAGAACAGACATGGATGGCCTTTTAGATCAATTTTCTTTGATAAGTCTAAGGCATATACTCTTCCAATCCTGTTGGCTTTCAGGAGAGTATGTTCATCCAATATCTTGTCAATCAAACTCAAAACATTGAAAGACAGAATTCGACAGTTCTGACTGGTGAAAAGTGCAACATGCCCTTTATAACACATTGACTGACACTCAAACAAATTGTACTTGAGATTCTCCACATGGTTGACATCATCAAACCTTATTTCACCATCTGAAACAAAGCCTTTGCCGGTGATTTAACCCTTAGCATCATTACCAAAAGATACAAATCCCTTCTTTCCTTGAGAGTAGTCATGAAGAACAGATCTTCTCCTAGTTATATGCATAGATCCTCCACTGTCCACATACCAGATGCTTCTATGGCATGTTGAAGAACCCTGCATATATCACAACAATTAGTTAGCTTTTGAGACCCAAACCATTTTGGTTTTGGGTCTGTTCTCATCAACAGATTTTATACTAACTCATTTGTCATGATTGACAGCCTTTGAAGATGGAGAGGGTGCTGAAAAGGATTCCTTCGATTTTGGCTTAGTTTTCCTTTTCAGTGGTTAATCACAGGTACATCTATTTGGTTAACTCTCCCCAAGATGTTGAACCATCATAACAAGTTGTGTCTGATTGGTTGTTAAAGCCTTCAGTTCAGCAGACACATCAGTACTTGTTTTTGAATGGTTCCTGTGACACCATGTCCTCCTTTTTGAAAGACATAGACTTAGTCTGTTGTTTTGATACTCCTTGAGGAATATTTTCAGCTGTTTTATGATAAACCACTTTCTTCTGTTTAGATTTTTGTGAAGACTTTGGTTTATCAGGTTGAGATGTTTGTGGCACAAACATGGTTTCAAATTCATCTTTCATTTTATTAATTTTCTTTTTAATGATTTTATCTTTGTTAAATTTGGAACCATTTCTGTACCAACATTCATCAGTGAGATGATTGAATAGACCACATATTTCACATGGCTTTTTCTTCATCTTCTGTTGATCAGCTGCTGAAGAAGATGAAACTACTGAAGGTGTGTTCTTCAGTACTTTCTTCCTCTCAGTACATATGTGAAGTACTGAAGGATTTGTAACAACTGTAGACTTGTTCTTCAAAAGTTTTCTATGAGTACATTTGGATTTCCTGATAGACTCTTCAGCAGTTGTCAAACCATGTTTGGTTCCATTTAGTTTGAAATGTTCTTCAAGTGTTGTTACTTGCTCTTCAGTACTTTGAGTACCTTGTGAGACAACACCTGAAGTGTTCAGCTTTTCTTTGATCATGTGTTCATCAGTAGTAAGACCATTAGCATATTGATTAGCTGAGGTACTATTACTGACTTCATCCTCTGATTGTACATTATCACTTGAGGATGAGACACATGATGATGTGGTTTGGGAATTGATTTCACCTTCAGATTTTACTTCTTTCTTGGGAGTAAAATCTGTAGGAGGTTCAGTGTGATTATATCCAATCCCAAACTTCACATTTGAAGCAGTTTGCTTATTTAGAAGCACTTCAAACCCCTTGCAAGATGTTACCCAGCGTTCACACTCAACTTGAGTAGCTGTAAGTGTTTCTTTGAGACTCTTATGATTTTCTAAAATGACCTCTACCTTAGCCTTTTCATCAGTGATTTGGCATTTTAATTTGTAAATCTCATCATCTTTTTCTTTTAAAACAGACTCAAACTAAGTTTTTCTTTTAGAAATCACTTTCTCTAGGTCAAGATTTTGATTAATTAAAGCTACATTTGCTTCTCTAATTGAGGCAAAAGCAGCATGCATGACTCAAAACACAACTTGGCCTTAGCCTCAGAAGATACTTGTGGTACCTGTGATGATGAAGCATTTGAGCATGAACCATCAATAGACTCCAGGGCCATAAGAGCAAGATTTCCAAAGGATTTCTACACCATGTTGACCAGCACCAGAAAACACTTGTTCAGAATAACGAAAAATCATCTGGTAAACTACTCTAGTCAACAACTCTAGGAGTGAAAAAGCTTTGATGTGATTGAGATTGAGATTGAGATTGTTGACTTGATTGAGATGGTTGAGTCTCAGGTAGGGCATGTGATTGTTGAGCTATGGGTACTGGACCCTGATTGGACCGAGGCATGTAAAAACAAGGACAAGGATATGGCATTTGACCTTGAGGAACAAAATGCAGGAGATGATTGAATTTGTGAATGATGACCAGAACTGGTAGAATGTTTCCCTTTGTTTTGTAAATTATTGCCTGGAAAGGTCACAAATGGTGCAGAAGAGTTAGATCCAGATGATCTACACTCTCTTGCAAAATTTCCAAGTCTATGGCAATTGTGACCACTTAACTTGCTCTTGTCAAAACCAACTTTGGTTTTTCCAGAGAGACCAGGGAATTTTCTACCTGTCCTTTTGTAAAATTTTTGAGATCTGATATTAACTAATGCCATTTGGCTCAAAATAATCATCTCTTCCAAATCATCATCAGCAATTCCTTTCAAATCATCCATCAAAAAGCACAAATTGTCACTATTACATCCTGAATTACTATCAATACGAGCAAAAGCATGATCTCCACTGTTTGAAGAGAAATCAATATGCTCATCATAAGAACTTTCTGATGTAGCATAATTAGACTCATGACCAACCAGAGCAGTATTCCCTGGTACAAAATCCTCAGTGAGCTTCCGAGATGAAGTCAGTTTCCTTTTCTGTTCTATCTCTCTTTCAAATGTTAACACTTTCCCATGAAGTTGGGTGAGAGATAGATTGTCTAGATTTGAACTGGAGCGTAGGACAATAGTATATGTGTCCCATCTCTCAGGCAGGGATCTGAGAAATCTGTTGTTCATCTGACTGTTTGTATATCATGTTTACCATTTTCAACTCAGATATCAAATAGGAGAATCGCTCAAACTGTTGAGTTAGTGACTCACCCTTTCTATGAGAGAATGTCTCATATTGCTGGGCAAGGATTTCTCTATTGTTTGCTAAGACCTCATCAGTTCCTCCAAATTGTTCTTTCAGAGCAACCCAAACGTCATGAGCAGATTCATGATGCATAAGTCCAGAATAGATTTCATTAGGCAGTGCCATAGCCAGAATTCCATGGGCTTTAGCATCAATTTCAAACAGTTTCAGATCTTCATCTGAATATTGCTCTTTCTTCTTCGGAACAATTTCATTGGTTTCCGGATTACTCACCATAGGTTTATATGGTCCATGAACCATAGATTTCTAACAACCTGAACTGTTGACAGACAGGTGATGGAGCATTCGTCGTTGCCATATGTTGTACTCACTCCTAACAAGCATCAAATGGTTTGTTGAGGAGCCAGTATTGTGAGGATCATTGATTGATGTACCCATTTTCACCAATTCAAACAGGTTCAATGAGATTTTAACAGATCTAACTCAAAAACTCAACAACACAGTTTAAAACAAGAAGAATCTCAAACTAATCACAGGAAGCAACAGAAAAAGAAACTCTATAACCAATTCTTGCAAATTTGCTAATGCGATCAAACTTAGATATCAAAAGAATATTTTCAATGATCAATTGTTAAATCGATCAGTGATCAACCTGCACTGATACCATTTGAAGGGATCGAGATCTAGTTTGATCAATTAGATTAGGATTTGCAGCAGAATAGCACATGAATTAGATGAAATTCTATCAAGAATAATAGGAATATTCAATCAAACAGTAACGGTTATAGAGAGAGTTTACTGCAAAAAGAATGTTTTCATTCATGCACAAGCTTCCCATACAGGTAAATTAGGTTAACATTCCTTTTATAAGGAATGTGATATCAGCTGACGTCACTTGATAGTGACATCTAACTAATTTATACAAATAACTAAAAGTAAACTAAACGATTAAAGATGTCCATAACAACTGAGGACACCTTCACTAAAAGCTAAGTATAAGCTAACATTACAACTACTGAAGTTATAACATCTGAAATGTAAGAACTGCAGATGTTTTACATAATATAAAACTACTGATTACAAACTATTGAAATGTAAACCATCACAACTACTGAAGAGAACTACTTTAGCTATTGTGACAACTTCTGAGAACTTGATCTTCAGACTTTGTCTTCAGCAGTTATCTTCAGACTTTGTCTTTAGACTTTGTCTTCAGCTGTTGTCTTCAGCTGTAGTCTTCAGACTTTGTCTTCAGCTGTTGTCTTCCGACTTTGTCTTCAGACTTTGTCTTCAGCAGTTGTCTTCAGACTTTGTATTCAACTGTTGTAGATCACTTTAGTTGTTTTGATGTCTGTGGAACTTAAAGGTTTTTCTGATCTGGCTCATTGGTTCTTTTGGTCCAACATCTTGCTCCAAGACCTGAAATATTTAGGAGTAATGACGGGAGCCTTTGTCATGGTTCCCATCTCTACCTCGGACTTGTTGACGGCCATTTGAGTGAGTGGGTTGTAGGGAGGAGTGAAAAAAAGGTTGATTTGGATGGTTAGGTCACGCAATCAAAAGCCTGAGTAGCTCTGATACCAATTCCAGGACCAATGTTTGTCACTTAACACTTTGTTTTCTTTCAAACTCGCCCAGAACAACACTTGGGTTAAGATAGAATCAATAAGAGTTCATCACAATATAGAAAGTAGTTAAGAACACATGAAGTAATTTTCAAGATACTTTTATATATTCTTATCAACTCAATAATACAAGACTCTTACAAGCAGTGTGGAATGAGTTACAAAGAGAACCTATATATAATACTACCTACAGCCGGATATACTTTGATACTAGCTAGGATCCTATAACTAAAGCCTATACTACAATACTATAGTTTAAAGTATCCCGGATAAAGTCTTATCTCAGATTTGGTAGTCATGACATGTCCCTGACTTACATTTTATCACCAACTAAAGTTGGTAACATGTACTATCATGAAAAGCTGAACAGTGGAATGAAGTATGGTCAACTACATGGCTCTTTAAGAAAATGCCATACAGTATTAGAGGTCTGCAGTGGAGTGTCAGAGACCATACTTATGTCCACTGGTTCATAGCAATGTCTTCCAAATGTTAAATGGCTTCGGAAGAGCAAGTACTTCAGAAGCAACTTATACTTCGGAAGAGGCTTCTTCTTCCAAGGCATGGAGACTTCTTCTTTTCATCATACTTCGGAAGTGGTCTTCAGATTATTCTTCTAAGACTTGAACTTCAGAACTATACACTTGACTTTAGAAGTTGATCTTTCACTTTTTCTTTGGAAGAACTCTACAACCTTCGGAAGTTCCATGATAAGCTTCGAAAGCCTTTGCATGCAGCACCAAAATTATCTAAGTGACTTTGTTTTGGTTGCATTAGCCTTCTTCTTGATCCAACATAACTGTTCCAAATGCGGAAGTGGAAAACTTAAGAATTTGGTCATGCACATTTGTGTACTGTATAAAATGCGGAAGTGGAATACTTAAGATTTTGGCTATCCACATTTTTGCATTGTTGCAAATGCGGAAGAACAAAGTTAATCAGCCTTTGTGCACTGTAGCAAATGCAGTTCATCTAACATGTTTAGCATTTGCTCACTATAGCAAATACGGTTGATCAAAGATGATCATCATTTTTTCACTGTAGCAAATGTAGCAGAGTAAAATTTCCACATTTACTTGATCATCATCCATGGTGACAGAAGAGATTAAGCACTTGTTTATCATTTTTTAAAGTACATGTAAAGTGTTGATGTTAGATATATCCACAAGTGCGGATGAGTAAAACAAATGCGGGAATGAATATGTCATCCGCATTGACAAATGTGGTAGAACACTTTTGTTCCGCATAGGTTTTTAACACCAAACTTTTCATGTATACTTGTTAGACACCAATGCGCTAGAGTAATCACTTTGACCGCATTAGTTTCACTTTGACATGAACAGTTACCTGCATTGGTTATATGCATGGGTTACCTTCACCTGCATTAACCAATGCACTTACCTGTATTAACTTTTGAACTAAATCAAAATTTAATGTTTCTATTTTGGTTTTTCTTGTTATGAAGAACTATCTTTGATTAATTCTCTTATGATGTTGTTTACTGTTGTTGGGGTTATCAATTCTTCCTTGGATTGACATCTATGTTAGAAGTGATTCAAGTTTCCATTGTTTGACTGATCTTGGACTTCTTATGCTTCCAAGAATGTGCATAAGCTGAGATATTATGCTATAACTACTGCACCACACGGACATTTTCTTTTTGATTTTTTTAAGTTTTAAGAAAGTAATTTAAGATAGTAAATATTTTAAAGATAGTAAATATCTATTCAAACACAATAAAAAAATTTAAATTACTCCCCCTAAAGTTTATATCCACATCTGGATAGAAACTTTAAAGATTAAAAAACTTTTGAATATAAATTAATATTTATTATTAATAATGAAGACAAGTATATCTTTTGTTCGGATCATATCAATCTTACATTACACATGTGCGTCCTTTACGATAAAATGGACATGTTTATGAACTTATTGATTGATGGTATGTTTGTCCTCTTAAACTCATACCAGGTTGATATTTTAATGCATGTGATATTTATCGTGTTTTGGTTCATTTAGTTATTCAACATGTAACTCACACACAAAAGCATGGAATGATCAACCATCCTTATGTAATGCATGGTAGAACTTTTTCACAACTTTTTTGACGAGGTTACTTAAATTATGACATCTCATTTTCACTAATCCTCATTGGGATTCTTTTACTTTGATCCTTTTCATGATGATCCACATTGGGACTCTTTCTCAATTCACTTTGGAAGGTGATCCATGATTGGATTCTTTTGTTTATTCACATGGAATGTATTATTTTTGTAGATACATGCAATTTGGATGTGTTCCTTATTGGGAATCTTTTGGATCAATAAATATGTACTATGAGCTTGTTTCAACAAATTGAGATGAATCTTGATATAGGTGAAAGAGATTCATAAAGTATCTTTCCACGGTGTGTTTAGGTTACTACACATCACACACTATGAGAATTTCACCATTGAATAAGACTTTAATTCATCACAGCATGTATCTTCTCTTTCAAGTTGAGCCTACCAACATATGTGGTAAGTCATGAAGGTCTTTCAAATTTTAAATTAAGCATAGTGAATGATATAACGACTGTAATTATATCATTAACCTAATATAGTTTTCTTCATTAAAATTGACTTCTTTTTGTGATTTTCTAATTTCTTTGAATTGTTTTTGTTGTTTTGATTGCTTTCTATTCAAGGTTAATCATGCCAATTGATTGAACTAGGAATTCAAACCTTTTAGGGACCGTGTATGGACGGAGTACTAACAGATTAACGTGTATACCAACTCAAATAGTGCATAATCCTATTTGATTGGCGATCCAATCAGTGAGAACGCACGTAGAATCGACCATCGAATGAATCTAAACGTTAAGAACCATTGCAATACGAATTTGTGCGATCTATGAAGTTGGAGCAGGTGTTATAGGGTCTTTGGACAGCTAGGGTATGATTTAGTGCGTAGGTATTCGAATTGTTATGTTTTTCCACGAATTAAGTGGTATTTATAGGTTAGGGTTTCTCATTTGTGCGACTAACCATTAGTATGGCTCATTCGTGTGACTGAGTCATACGATGTTCCATCCGCATTACTGAGGCTTATCCGATCTCCTAGTTCAGTTTTGTGACTGCTTCATTAGCATGAAGTTGTTCATGCGTATGGTCCATTAGCATGAGAACTTCACACGATTAAGTTTAAGCACGTTTTTCAAACATTATTGACTAAGAACTATGTAAACAACCACAAACATATATAGTTAGTTCAATAAGCGTTAACACACAATAATCAATGAAATATTCAACATTATAAGCATAAACCACATATTGTATTTCATTCAAATCCATTCTGTTACATATATGTAAGACATGAAAGACATTTTACATTAAGCTCATAAACTAGGTACATATGTATCTACAAACTCCCCTTTGGACCTAGTTTACTCTATTGTCTAACATTCATCATCAACTCTTCATATTTCTTGTACTTCTCCTCCCTTGTAACTCCTGCATGTATTTCAAATGCAAAGCAGAGTCTTATCACGTTTTGGAACTGGAGGGCTTGTACAATGTCTTGCACGTCATAGAACAGTGACCACTTGTATAAAGTGTAGACATCGTCAGAAGACAAGTTAGTTAGCCACATCGGGTAAAATACCCTGATAGTTTCCATATTTCCATTTCTGTTCAGAACTATGACCACCTCACCTATTCTCCAGTCGTAGTACCACCACTTGAAGTGTGGAGTGAAGTCTTGTGGCGTTTCCCTTAGTGGTATTCTTGAAATCGTGCGCGGAGGACTCCACTTCAGCATTATTTTTGGCTTTCCATTAATGACATCAACTTTAGACCTTCTAATATACTTCGTCATTTGTTGAGGTTTGAAGTTTACACACGTGGTGTGGTACTCTTTTTTCAAAGCAACTTCAAACCAGCCTGACATCTTTCGAGGGTCAACATATAACAGCTTCAATTTGGCTAGCTGGTTAAGCTCAAAACCGGGTAGAGTCTTCAGATCATGTGGGAATCTGAAGTACTCGATTCCCTTCTCTCTCTTGATAGCATAAACATTTAGATCATCAAAATATCCCCACGCTATGATCTTTCCTCACACCTTCAGATACTTCTTCACTTTGTAAAGCTTGGTGTAGGTACAAGACTTTGGAGCATTGCATTGGGCTCTGATCTCTGCAAAACATGCCGCCCATTTAGCCTTTTTGATGTTGACCTTGCTATCTGAGGCTTGGGATTGAACTTCTTCTTCTCCTACTCCTGCTCCATCTTATCTAGTGTTTCAAATGTATCACTCACAAGACTGTCACCCAGATTAGGGACTACATTTCCCACGTTGTCAGCATACTCTAGATAATGATGTGACGTCTTCAATCTCAATCTCATCTACATCGTTAAACTCGTCGTCACTATCATTCGTGAATTATTTCTCCTTCTTCAGGAGTGTAACTCACAGACCACCTGACGATCCGTTGCAGATCAAGTATCATTGTGAGTTGAGACTTGATCTGCTAAAGGTGAGCAACAGCATACTCATCTTGCTGAGATTAATGATCTGCTTGATTTAATCATATAAACACATCAATCATTAGTAAATAATCAAGACAGTAAGACATTAAATAAATATAAACATCATGTACACAAGTTTAATACATGATTCAATTACACATGATTTAAAATTACATAAACATCTAATCATTACATTTGTCCTAAATCATATGCTCTTTTGCAGTCGGGGCTAATGTTGAGGCATCCTGATCTTGATTTTTCTTGGTCGGCCTCTCTCTTGCTTGTGTCGCACCCGATGCAGATGCGTCCCCACCTTCTTCATTTTCTCGTGCATCCTCATCATCTCCTCCTTCGGTCTCATCCTCTTCATCATCCTCTTCATCATCATCATCATCATTATCATTACCATCATCATCATCACTACCATCATCATCACTATCTCATATCTTCAGAGGCTCATCCTTTTTGCCTTTGAGCTTGAGCATGATGGTCTTATTGGCATCCTCAACTCCACAATCTTCTTAGTTGATAGAACTTTATGCTCCTGGAGGTGGGCAATCTTTTGACTTTGAACAACCATCTGCTGAGCCTGATCCTCTATTAGCTAGGCCTGTTGTGCGATCTGCTGTGCTTGGGCAGCATTCTACTCCACAAGCTGTCTGATCTGTGCAGCTCTTTCCTTATCAGCAGCCCACAAGTGGTGGTGGAAGTAGTGTAGATAAGTGGTGGAGTGGTTGTGGTAGTGATAGTGGGTGAGGTGGTAGTAGTGGTGGTGGTAGTTGTGGTAGTGGGTGGGTGAGTGGTGATGGAAGATATGGTGGCAGTGGTGGTGGAGGTTGGAATCAGCATGAACCTCTGTCTTTTCGGCTTCATCCCATGGGGCTGAGCCATCCTCTTCTTCCTCAACTCCTTGAGGAGGATGCTCCCCCTAGGATGCTGAGTTGGTCTGGGGTATAAAGAGGATCTTTAGTAGTCTCCCCAGACGCAGCTTGGCGTCCTCCAACCGCCTCTATCCCATGTTCGGTGGCAACCACCCTGCTGCCTATTGTTATGGTCAACAGCTCATCATCACTCTCCTCCTTCTCATCAGGCCTGAAATCCTGATGGAAACCAGCTATGTCAGCATCTCCATGAGTAGGTGGTAGAGGTGTAACATCTGTAGTGGTTGCCCTGTATGGAGTGGGGCCTGTGTCCCCACCATCACCACTGTCATCCTGAGTCATCAGTGAGGAGTACAATCTGCTCTGTATCAGAATCACTATCCTCGTGGCACCACTTCCTCCTGGCTGGTGCCACGTAATCCTCCTGGGCCAGGTGTCTGAACAATCTCCTCACAGGGGGCTTAACGTGCTTCCCCCTGTACACCTTCATCTGGCCCAATGTGGTGTCATCCATCACCTCAGTACTACAGCGTCCTCCTTCTCCTTAGGTAGCTGAGGGAGCTTTTGATCTATGTGATGGGTTTGATATAACATAAAATAAACAAGTTTAACCTTTTAAACATTCTGAAAAACGCAGCGGAAGTATAGCATTATAACATGTTTATAATCTGAAAATTTCATGTTCTTATGATGTTATAAGATGAAAAACAAACCCAAATCAAAAGGATCTTTAATATGTGAATGAACAAGCTATGAACATAATGAAAGTGAACATAAAATCACCGCTACATAAAGCTGTGATAAACTACCGTTCCCAGCTAAAATGTCGACCAAAGAAGGGTGATGGGATGCTAGAATTTCGGCCAAAACTCCAAGGAAGGAGCCCTCAAGCTTGTATACCCCAAGCCTCCTTGCAAAGCACCTTCTTGTTAGGAAGAATCAACACCAAAACAACCAAAAATGGCTCTCAAAACCTTATGCTGCTGCTCCTGGCCGTAGCTTTTGAGAGAGAGAGAGAGAGATCCCCTTTTGGTGTTCTTGCATGTATTGAGATATGAGAGGAAAAGTATAACAATAAAGTATTGATGTGGTTTCTATCAAGGGCAAGGACCCAATGAAATAAAGGGGGGCGGCCGAAAATTTTAAAAAGGGAGGCTTCCCTCTTATAAAATTTAACCCCCACATATATTATTTAGTCTTGTAACTAGTTTATGCAATTAACCATTTAATTGAATAAGTAGTATACTTATTAATATTTGGTGTTATCCAACTAATTTAGATAAGACATCAAATAATATTATTGAACAAAATATTATACTAATAAGGTGTTCATTCTCATATGCAAGTTATTTAGAAAACCCATTTTCTAAATTGGTGTAAATATTTAATTGCATGATCATATCATCAATTAAATATTATGGGTGTTTGCTAAGCTTGTTATTGGGTATAACCCGACTTGGATCATTACGTACTAACGCATCAATATTCTATGTGTCTTGGGCATATAGAACCCTACAATCTCCCACTTGCCCAAGATTCATAGAAGATTGATGCAAGCAGTAAATAACGCCTAACAACGGTTTACTACCCTTAATACGCATGACTTATACCATTCAATAACATCATCCCTTTCAAGTACCCTACTTGAAATGATTTAGGTAAATCAATCATCTATCCTTTTGTTACAGATGTCATGTTAAATTCAAGAACATAGAGTGATCATTCCTTGTTGATTTAACTTATCAGGCCTTACACATCTAACTCTGAACGAATAGAGGAACAAATTCCATCTTGACTACATACGTTTCTCAGAAACACCTCGTGTCATACATGAACATACCCTTATGTGTTGTCCACTATTTCAGGACAATGAAGAATTAGCTCAAGGTATAATACTTGGTGAATATCAAAACCCAATATGTATCTCAGGTTGGAGGATACCAAATGATATTCGCCTTTACTCAAATTTACTTATGATCAATCAATAAGACTCCATGCAGTAAAGTTGAGATGCGGGTTAGTCTAATATTTGTATCCCACAAAATCTATGAACTTTGGTAGCAACCTATTGCTCTATATTCGTCCTTATGAATATCAACCAATCCAAGTTCATAATAATCTTACCCTCACACTTGTTCCCACAAGTATGAATGACTACGGACATTTAGAGTAAACAATTACTCATGGATTAAACATGCTAAATTGGAACATTATAACCAAATAATTTTATTCAAATAATAAGAGTTCCATATATCCAAATACAAAATTTACAGATCAAATCCAATCACTAGAATATCAAGTCCCATGGCACGAGTATGACCTTCATGCTTTGCCTTTTCAAGGAGCTTCGTGAGAGGATCCGCAATGTTTGATCCGTGTGAACTTTGCGAATACATATCTTTCCCTTTTCAACTTCATCTCGTATGTAGTTGAATGTCCGCTCAATGTTCCTAGTCTTTTGATGAGCACGAGGATCCTTGATTTGAGCAATCGCACCCTCATTATCACAAAAGATCTCTATGGGTACCTAATGGAAGGGACAACCCCTAGATCGGCAATGATTTCTTCACCATGCAGCTTCTTGAGCTGCCAATGAGGCGGCGACATATTTTGATTCTGTAGTTGATAGAGCCACCACATCCTCTTTGGAGCTCTTCCAAGAGACCGCTCCTCCATTCAGAATGAAAATATATCCCGATTGTGAACGAGAATCATCACGGTCGTTTGGAAACTCGCATCCGTGTAACCTTTTACAACGAGTTCCTCATCACAGATCCATAGATTAGGAACATATCTCTTGTCCTCCTTAGGTACTTAAGTATGTTCTTAACAGCCATCCAGACTATTTCCAGGATTTTGCTGGTAACGGCTTGTCATCATTAAGGCGCATGACACATCCGGTCGAGTGCATATCATCGCATACATGATGGATCCAATAGCAGATGCATATGGGATTGCCTTCATTTTATCTTGCTCATCCTTTGAGCTTGGACATTGATCATACTCAATATCCTTCCTCTTTGAATAGGTACGGTACCTTTCTTAGAGTTCTCCATCTTGAACCTTTTCAAGATCTTATCAATGTATGCACTTTGATTTAAACCATCAACCACCTTGATCTATCCCTATAGATCTTTATTCCCAGAATATAGTGGCTTCACTAAGATCCTTGATGGAAAAACAACTTCCAAGCCAGTTTTTACACCTTCCAAGGTTGGAATGTCATTTCCAATAGTAGTATGTCATCAACATACAATACTAGGAAAGTTATTGTGCTCCCACTAGCCTTCTTATACACACAAGCCTCATCAGCGTTTTTGATGAAGCCAAATTTCTTTACCTCCACATCAAAACGATGATTCCAGCTTCTCGATCTTGCTTCAATCCATAGATTGATTTCTTTAACTTGCATACTTTATTAGGATGTTTTGGATCGACAAAACCTTCAGGCTGAACCATATAGACATCTTCCTCAAGATATCCATTTAGGAAAGTGGTTTTGACATCCATTTGCCAAATCACATAATCATAATGCAGCTATGGCAAATAATATCCTTATAGACTTTAGCATCGCAACAGGTGAGAAAGTTTCATCATAGTCAACCCCTTGAGTTTGAGTGAAACCCTTTGCTACAAGTCTAGCTTTATAAGTATCCAAGTTTCCATGAATGTCGGTTTTCTTCTTGAAAACCCACTTGCTTCCAACTACTTTGGAATTAAGAGGTGGTACGACAAGTTCCCAAACTTGATTGTCATACATGGATTGCATCTCAACGTTCATGGCCTCAAGCCATTTGTCACAATCCAAATTGGACACTGCATTCTGGTACGTGGTTGGTTCATCTGAATCTATCACATAGCATCCATCCATGAAAAATCCATATCTTTCAGTGGATTACTAGTTCTACTACTTCTGCAAACGTTTTGTGTGTATTAATCAACCGCTTGATCATCCTCAACATCCTCATGTTGAGTGCTAGTTTCAACCAAACATGCATCGGGTTGTGGTTCTTGATCCTCCTCAAGATCCACTGTTCTACTGCTAGTTCCTTCCATAAGGACTTTGCTTCTAAGAACTCACCTTTCTGGCAACAAACACCTTTTGTTCCAGTGGATCATAGAAATAATATCCCATAGAATCTCTAGGATACCCAATAAAGATACACTTGTGGATCGGACTTCCAATTTGTTTGGGGTGGGAGTCTTAACGTGAGCCTCAGAACCCCAGACCCTTAAGTATGATAGGGATGGAACTCTTCCATGCCATATCTCAAAAGGTGTCCTTCCCACTTTTTGGTTGGGGCCATATTTAATATACGGGTCGCGGAGAGCAAAGCGAAACCCCAAAATGATAGAGGTAATGTGCTTCTAGCCATCATAGATCGAACCATATCCAATAAGGTCGATTCCTCCTCTCAGACACACCATTATGTTGTGGTGTTCCAGGTGGAGTGAGTTGTGAGACAATCCCACAACTCCTAAGATGATCTTGAAAAGCATCATTTAGGTATTCACCTCCTCTATCGGTGTGGAGAACTTTAATCGACTTGTTGAGTTAATTTTCTACTTCATTCTTGAAGATCTTGAACGTTTCAAATGCTTCATCTTTGTGCCTTAATAAGTACACATACCCATAGCGACTATAATCGTCGGTAAAGGTAATGAAGTATCTTTCGCCATTCCTAGTCATTGGTTTAAAAGGACCACATACATCCGAATGTATGATTCCTAGTAAATCTTTTGCCCTTTCGTTAGTTTCACTAAAGGGTGCCTTAGTCATTTTTCCTTGTAAACAAGATTCACATACATCAAATGACATATTCATTTGTTTTTAAAAGACCATTCTTTTGAAGTGTTTGTATACGTTTCTTGTTTATATGACCAAGACGACAATGCCAAAGATAGGTATCACTCAAATCCAACTTGAGTTTCTTGGTGTTAGTATGGTACAATGAACTATTTAAAGCATTTTCATGAACCAATTCATAAATACCATTAATGGGAATGCTTTAAAATAGAACATATCATTTAAAGAACATGAATATCATTTTCAACAAAAGATAATACATATCATAATGTCTTAATTGGGATACAGAAATAATGTTCCTAGTCAAACTAGGAGCATACAAAACATTCTTCAAATAATTCCAAGCCATTGGAAGTTTTAGGATGTAGTCCCCCATGCTTCAACTTGGACTTTGGTTCCATTGCCCATGAAGAGGCTAACATCCCCTTGATTGAAGTCCCTACTTCTTTTGAACCCCTGCAACAAATTGCAAATATGAGTTCCACATCCGGTATCTAATACCCATGTGTTTGAAGATGTAACATTAAGATCAATATGAATCATGTATATTGTACCTGACGTCTGCCCGGCATCCCTCTTGGCTTTCAACTCTTGGAGATGGACAGGACAATTTCTTGCCCAATGTCCAATCTCCCCACACTTGAAGCATGGGTAATTGGTAGCAACCTTTTGCTTCTTCTCTTGTGGTTTGGGTGGCACCCTTGCCACCCTTTTCCCCTTTCCCCATATGGGTCCCTTACCATTGGCAACCTTTGCCTTGGGTGCGGGATGAGGCCTTTTCTTGTTCCCACCTTCATTGATGGTGAGAACGGGTAAAACCCTTTTACCCATGGCTGCCTCGGCCGTTTTTAGCATTGAGTGAAGATCACCAATGCTTTGTCCCAAACATTCATGTTGTAGTTCAACACGAATGTCTCGAACTTCTTAGTAAGGCCATTAAGGATCAAATCCGTGGCCAATTCCTTCGAGATGGGACAATTAAGCCTCTCGAGGCAGTCAATATGACTTTTCATCTTATGTAGAAAAGATGAACTGATTGGTTGTCGTCCATACGACATGCATGGAGTGCTCGAACCATTTCGAAGCGCTTAACCCTTGCCTGCTGTGGAACGTTTCCTTGAGCTGGGTTATCATGTCATAAGCTCCATGATGTTCATACCCTTTTGGAGATCCAGAGTCATGCTCGTTAGCATGAGACAAGACACTTGGACGGAGTCCTCAGTGTACTTAGCCAATCGTTATAGGCCTCCTCATCATCCTCAGACGGTTGATCAGGGATAGGGTCGTCTAAAATATATGATTGTCTTTCTTGCTTGAGAACGATTCTCAAGTTTCGATACCAATCAATGAAATTGTTTGATTAGAGACTTCCTTTTGGAGGATCGCTCGTAATGATTGGTGGACGCGGATGAGTTATCATGATTATCATTATTGGTGGCCATCTACAAAATATAACAAAGATCTATTTTAGTATTTTCGATATTGCTATTTTAAATAATTAATACCTTTTAAGGTCATTTTTATATTAAATCTAGAACCCAACATTACATTTAAATTGTGGTTAGGTGACCTTTATCCCACGATTTAAATTAATAAGGTGGTCAACGATTGACGGTGCAACCATTTGCAACTTCTAGAGGTATGGGATCGACTTTAAACATCATATGTAAAGTCGGCATGTTAATCCCCTCAACACCATTTGGAAACCATATTGTAGGTGATCCATTTAACATGGTTAGCAAATCAAGTTACCCTACTTGCACACACATGTGAGTTTACCCACATAAGTGGTTAGGTGACCTTTATCCCACCAATATGGTATCCCCACCTTAAGTTACAAGTTCCCTCTAAATGGTTATGTGACCTTTATCCCATTAAGAGTTTCCAAATGACTCAAGTGTTGTGCAAAAGGACGGTGTTAAACTTGTTTGACAAAAGTTTAGAGATTTCATAATTCTAGTTTAGAAAACTCTATGTACTTGTATTTGCATGCTTTCAAAGACAAGATACCCTATGCTTCTTTTAATAAAACCCATTTTATTATAGAATCATTAATCCTTTTAATAACCATTTATTAACACTTAATGATTAAGAACCATTTTATATTAACTTGTTAAGATCATTTTTATTGAGATTGTTAATCATATCCAAATATCATACAATCATTCATAAAACCACAATCAAACAAGCATAATATAAAGAGCGATAATGTGCATAACCATAGCTACTATTGTGACCACACTTGTTTGCCATCACAAGTGTGGTCATTTGGTCTTTCTTAAGGGTTGAATACAACACAAAATTGAGGTCTTCATAGATCCCCACTTGAACTTGCATCCATATGCTTCAAGTCCTTCTTTTGTGTCTTCCTCTTGTGCTTCCTTCCAGAGCATCTTCTTTTACAAAATATATATCCTAATACATATTTTCTAGTAAAAGGAAATTACTCGTAATCTATTATTACGTCCTAATGAATAAATAGACAAAATACATTTTAAACAAAGCACAAATTAATATACAAGCCCATTGAATGAATATAATCAAATAAATACATTCAATACAAACCAAACAACACAAGGTCTAAGCTAGGTATGCACCAATATGAACATACATCATATCATCCAAATATAGCTAAGAATCCCCATTAAAACCATGATTTTCAGCCATCATATACTGAAAATACGGGTTTCAAACATTGTCCAAACAATATACATATCTTTTAGGGTTTAATCACAAGCATGTGTGATATAACCTTGAAAGCTTGGGGATTCAACATAAAAGAACATTTCAGCCCTTAAAAGGGTTATAAAATCCCATAAAACAATTTTTAAATGATACAAACAAGCATGCTATCCACATAACCGGCTCTAGATGCCATTGAAAGGTTTGTAAGAACATAAAATCACAGTTTAACCTCTTAAATTTTCTGAAAATGCAGCGGAATAACAACTTTATAAACTTGTTTATAGGCTGAAAATATGTTCATTAGGTGACCATATTAATGTATAAAACAAACCCATATATCAAAGGATCCTTATATGTGAATATACATGCTATGTAAACATAAAACAACATAATATGACAGCCACAAAGGGCTGCCATAACGACTTTCTAAAACAGCTAAAATGTCGACCAAAGAAGAGTGATTAGATGATAAAACTCGGCCAAGGCTCCAAGGAAGGGTCCCTCAAGTTAGTATACCCCAAGCTTGATAGCACAACACTTTCTTGTTAGGGAGAAACACCACCTTAAACCCGAAATGCTCTTTCTTTTCTGCTGCTATTCGAGAGCTGTAGAGAGAGAGAGTGTGTGTTTTTGTTTTGGGTTTTTTTGCATGTGTTATGAGAGGTGAACATTGAGTGTAAGACTAGTTTAGTTTTGTGTGTTTTCAAGGGAGAAAAGGGCCAATACCCTTGCTTTGGGTGGCTGAAAAATGGTTCAAAAAAGGGTTTCCCTCTTAAACAAACACACACACAATATACTAAACAAGTCACTAAATTATTTATACAATTAACCATTTAATTATATAAGTTATACACCCTTTTATTATTTGATGTTATCTAACCTACTTAGATAACATTAAAAATAATATTCTTGAACAAAATATCCTAATAAGTTGTTCCATCTCATATGCAATTTAATTAGAAAACCTATTTTCTAAATTTGGTGTGTTTATTTAATTGCAAGATCATATCGTCAATTAAATAATTGTTTGCGTTTGCAAAGCTTGTTATTGGGTATAACCCGACTTGGATCATGACATACTAACCGCATCAATGTTCTATGTGTCTTGGGCATACAGAATCCAACACCAGCGACTCGCCAGCTATTACACAAAATGGAGAAACATTAGTGCGAGTGAAAGAGTAACCGTTTGAATTCATAACTTGAATACGTCTGTTCTGTTATGCGAATGAATTGTGCGACTGAGGTTTAGTCATGCGATTCAGCTAATACGTACGACTGAGTCATGCGACTGTGCTCAGTCGTATGCTCTACCAAGCAGTTTAACCAGTCGTGCGGCTGAACTTATTTTCATGTTTGAGTTATGAGATTGTGCCATTCTCCCAACTCAGTCGTGCGACTGAGCCATTCGCCCGGCTCAGTTGTGCGATTGAAGTTCATTAGAGCACCCATCCGCATGACAGACTATTGGTTCATTCAAATTCATATTTTGCGCAATTCGTAGTGTTAGACTTTGTGGTATGGCGCATTAGACTCACAAACACCTAACATAGCACATAATAACTTTTATTTTAACATTTTACATAGTTTAATCAGGTTATTAGTCATACTAGTCTCGACTAAGTTTTATGGCACAATTTCGATCTTTTGAGGATGAATCAATTGAACATTTGACTGGAAATCATTGCACATTACCTGCAGTCACTCGAAATCGTTAGAACATAATAATCACAGTCCAAGAACAATTAGATGAAATTTAGGTAGAGTATGGGTAAGTCGTGCGAAGAAATGAGCGATTGGGGGTGAATAGGGTTTGCGACCAACTTCCCCTCTATTTATACTAGGGTTTTCTTCAGTCGTGCGTCTAGACCTAATGGCACAGCTGGTTCCTGCGATTGAGACTCAGTCGTGCGACTGACTCAATCGGTCACCATCAGTTGTGTGACTGGGTGTCAGTCGGGCGACTACCCCATTTGGTTGCTTTAATTCATGCGGTTGGTTCATTTTCATGATCCAATCGTCTCGATTGACCCATGTTGATGGTCCAATCGCATGTATGGGCCAAACATGTGGCTTAGTCGTACGATTGGGCTCATTTGTTTGGATCAATTACACGGCTGGTCCATACTTATGGTCTAGTCGTGCGACTGACTTATACTTATGATTTTATCTTTATGACAATTTGACACTTTACCCTTGGTAAAACATTTCTAGCATTCGATTATCTCACACATGATCATTTTTAACTTTGGAAACATTTGATCACCTCAAACGTGATCCTTTTAACAGTTGTTCATTTTGTCACCTCAGACGTGACCCATTTAATAGTTGTACCTTTTATCACCTCAGACGTAACCCATTTAACAGTTGAAAACAAGTTTGGTCACCTTAGACGTGACCCTTTTAGGCGATAAAGTTCCAGATCGAGTTCCGATGCATAATCTGACATTGACTTACTAATTTTACTGAATACAACTAAATTAAATATCTAGAAATTTAAAACAAAACTAGAAACATTACCTTGAATTTTTGTGGGTGGTTGAAATCCTAAGATAGGAATCTACCAGAATTTTCTTCCGGGATAGTGTAGCGTCAAGTTACTTTGATCATATCCGAAACAGTTCAATTTGGAAACATACAGGTTTATCAAGTCATTTTGGTACATTTTTCCAAAGCCTTTTAGATGCTCAATTCTTGTTTTCAACGAGAGTCATTAGCAAGTTTCGGAAATCATACTAGAGCTACCGGATGAAGACATTGATTTCAACTTTCAAGAACTACAGCTCACGAAGATTGTGAGTATACTTGTCCACTTAAATCAATACACAGACTTTTGACATAGATTGGTGTTGGTTTAAGGTTTAACTATTTCGGCAAGCATTTATGGATCCCAAGCAAATATGGTAATGAACATTCCTCAGGAGATTTTTGAGCGGTCTACGGGTATTTTGACAAGAAGAATCAATTCTTAGAGCTTTCAAAAAGAAGGCAAGCCTCAAGTTAGTGCCACCATAGATCAGAGAGGCGGCAAACAACAATGAATTCTAGAATATCTAGGTTATTGCTTATCATCAGGTTAGTGCCACCGCACAGCAGAGAGGCACACAACCAATCTTCTTGTTTGAGAAATTTTATTCCTTTTACAGAGATCGCACCAAAAACATAGGTTATTAGCTTCATCGCATTTTTCATTTTTATCATTAGCTTGATGTTTATTTTGCTCGTCACCCCTTATTGGAACTATGTTGATTATGTTAACCAGGGATAAGATGATAACCCACAACATGGTGAACAACTTAGTTTGAATTGAGAATCAACAATAAGGTCTACTCATCTATTGTGTTGAATCTACTAACACATCATGTAGTGGTCTAGCAACCTCTATATCTACTTTCTCTGTGTTATCTTAGAAGCAGCTAGATGTACTATCATTTTTCCTTTTATATTGCTTAGACTTCTCAGACTTATACTTCGAATTTTACATCTTTATCAGTTAAGTTATTTAGAGTCCCAAATTCTTTGTTCTCGTGTACTATCATTTTCCAAATACTTTGAATTAATCACATATACGATCTTATTTCTTTTCACTATCACTGTCCTCCTCCGTCGGGTTTTTACTAACTTACTTAACCTAGTCTCCCCCTAAAATTCTAAAACCAAAATTGGTTTTGCTTTTTAGGGTTTTAATAGGCGAACAAATAAAAACATTAAAAATAATTAAATAAAATAAAATGAATTATAAGAAAAATGGATTCGATGCATCGCACTAAGCATGTTCATCCTCTGGAATGACATCACTTTTCTTTTTAACGCTGTTGACCTCTAACAGATGTAGAAAACGTGGTTTATCAAAGACTTTTGTGGAGAGGTCAGCGTGTTGGAAATCCCTATTTATTTTAACAACATCGATTAGATTCTTTTCAAAACAATCACGTATAAAGTGCTATTTAATGCCGATGTGTTTGGTGTTAGGATGTTGGACTGGATTTTTAGTTACAGCTATTGCAGCAGAATTATCAACAAATATAGAAGTGTTAAAGAATTTCAAACCGTAGTCCCGCATCTGTTGGTGGATCCAGATGACTTGAGAACAACAGCTTGCCGCAGCAACATATTCAACTTCACTAGTTGACAACGCAACTGATGTCTGCTTCTTACACTGCCACGTGACTAATCTTCTCCCAAAGAATTGACAACCTGCTGAGGTGGATTTGTAGTTCATTTTGCAGCCGCCATAATGTGAGTCGTTATATACGGTAAGCTCAAAGTCATCGTCATGAGGATACCACAACCCAAGTGTTGGTGTACCCTTCAAATAACGAAATATCCTCTTGACCCCTATAAGATGGTTAACTTTTGGATTCGCCTGATATCTTGAACAAAGACACGTCACATAAATGATATAAGGTCTTGAGGTAGTGAGGTACATGAGGGATCCAATCATTCCTCGATACATGGTGGCATCAACCAGATCACAATTTTCGTTGGGTGCTACATCATGGTTTGTAGCAAGTGGAGTTCTAGCTGCGGAAGTATTTTCCATGTCAAACCGACTGAAAATATCCCTACATACTTGGTATGATGTAGAAATATCCCCTTTGGTGTTTGATCCACCTGTAACCCAAGAAAGAACTTCATCTCTCCCATTACACTCATTTCAAACTCTGCCTTCATTACTTCTTCAAATTCGTTACATAAGTCTTCGTTCTTGAAACCGAATATTATGTCATCAACATAAATCTGAACTAGCAGTAAATCACCATCCTTTTTTTGATGAACAATGTACAGTCAATTACACCTCTTCAAAACCCATGTTTCGCAAGATGAGTCGAGAGTTTCTCATACCAGGCTCTGGGTGCTTGATGAAGCCCGTATTGAGCCTTGTCGAGCTTGTAAACTCTGTCTCGATGATACGAATCCTCGAATCCCGCGGGTTGGCTGACGTACACTGTTTCTCAGATTTCACCATGAAGGAATGCACTTTTAACATCGAGCTGATAGACTTTAATCTTCATATACGATGCATAGGCTTGGAAGATACGGATGGCTTCCATTCTTGCCACGGGGGCAAACTCTTCATTGTAATCAAATCCCTCGACTTGTCTAAATCCTTGAACTACAAGTCAAGCCTTGTTCCTGATTATGACCCCTTGGTCATCTTTCTTGCATTTCAAGTCCCATTTGGTGCCAATGACCATAGCACATTTAGGTCTATCCACCAGTGTCCATACACCTAAGTTCTTGAACTGAAGAAGTTCTTCTTATATGGCACTCACCCATGCCTCATCATTTAGGGCTTCACTCACGTATTTTGGCAAAAACCGTGACACAAAACAACGATATGCACCATCGTGAAGGTATCCTTTTTCCATTACCGTGGCATAATCAGCTGAATATTGCTGATTTCTCGTTTGAACTCCTGATCTAACATCCCCAATGACATTGTCCAGAGGATGATAGACATTGAGGCGTGATCCAGGAGTGATGGGAACAACTATCTCAGAATGAAGAATATGAATGTTTGGTGCCATATCTGAGGAAGTAGGAGTGTGTGATTTTGAAGACCCAGAGGCATCAACGTCAGATGCTTGTGGACTTGTAGTAGTAGGAACCTGTTCCTCCTGATCGTTCTGATTATTCTCCATGGCTTCATCATCAGAGGAGGAGTCACTTACCTTGAGTTCTCCCCCTGATTGACTAGGCAATGCACCTTGTGAACCAGATGTTGTAGAGTCATGTGTTGGTGTGTTTAAGACATCATACATCATTTTGGTTGCTAACTCATTGTCAGAAGTGGAGAGAGGAATGTTTAAGGACTTGATGAATCCATCATAGTCGAAAAAGAATGCGGGTCCTTTTCCTGCAAGAGGGGTGCTATATCTCTGAACGTCCACGTTACACCACACTTCTACTTGACCCGTTGAGTAGTTGTAAACTCTCTTAGTCGGTATGTTGTATCCTAGAAAGATTCCCTCTTCAACCTTCTCGCTAAACTTGCCTGAGTTTTCTTTAGCAATGTACATGGTGCTCCAAACGGTTCGAGGTACTCCAGATTAGGTTTATGTCATTGTAGCAACTCATAACACGTTTTTCCATGTTGTTTAACCACTAAGACTCGATTCAAAGTGTAACATGCATTTGCCACTGCCTTGTTGCTGAATTGGATAGGAAGTTTTGAGTCTGCTAGCATCGTCTTGGCAGTCTTTATCAAGCTTCTGTTCTTCCTTTCAGCAACCCCATTCATCTGTGGAGTGTAGGCAGATGTGAACTGATGTACAATTCCCTTTTCTCTGCAAAAAGCCTCCAACCATTGATTCTTGAACTTGGTACCATTGTCTGAGCGTACTTGTCTTACCTTCAGCTTGTAGAGAGACTCAAACGTAGTTAATAACTCTTTGAATACCTCAAATGTCTCAGATTTAGATTTCAGAAACATTACCCAAGAGAATCTTGAGTAGTCATCTCTAACTACATAACAATACAAGTCGTCTGCGATGCTCCTTGTATTGACTGGACCAAACAGATCCATGTGAAGAAGCTCAAGAGGCAGTTCAATGGAATGGACTTTCTTTTCCTTATGAGACTTCTTTGTCCGTTTGCCCTTCTTGCAGGTGACACAAACATCCGGGAATTAGAATTTTTTTATGTTTACTCCTCGCACTAGATCATTCTGGATCAGGTGATTCATCTTCATGAATTAATGTGCCCCATTCTCCAATGCCTGGAGATAGAATCCTTCTCAGTAGCTTTTGATAAGAAGCACTAAACCTGATGATCCGTTGTCGAGGCCTTAATAGATCCAAGACGTAAAGGTCATTATATCTTATGGCTGACATTAAGACTTGGTCCTCCGGGATCACATAGTCCTTTTTGAGGACATAGCACTTCTTATTGTCGAATACTACCTTAATCCTTTGTAACATATTTGGGAAACAGAAAGCAAATTATTTTAAAGTTGTTGAACATAGTTTACCTTGCCAAACTTCACTTTCTGATTCCCCGTTTCCCCTTGAGCTGTGATATAACCTCCTTTGTTTCCAGCAAATGAAACATGATCTCCTTTTATTTGTTTGACATTTGATAGGAGTGCTCGGTTCCTAGTCATGTGCCTGGATGCTCCGCTATCTACAATCCAATTGTTTGTTTCAGCACAATAGCGAAAACCCTACACATTCAATTCAAAACATTAGTTAAGGTTAGGAACCCAAGCCTTAACCGGCTTTGGTGACCCAAAAGAATCACACATCATAAATTCCACCCACTATTCTCTTGAGGGTAAGGGAAGGTCATTCACTGTCTTGTTCTCATTATCAGATACAAGGATGGACTTTTCTTTCCATAAACCAGTTTTATGTAAGGCCTGTTTGTGACAAACAAACGACTTGCTGATGGGTTGAACATTAGGTTCACTGACTCTTTTTGGTGGAGTCATGGAGCTTCTTTTGGATGAGCATTGTTTAGTGTCAAAAGTTCAACTCTTTTCCTTGGAGTCTGATAATAAGGACAATAAGACGCGATGTGTCCATACTTTCCCAGTTGTAGCATGATCTACTTTCGACATGTTGGTGTAACTGTTTTTATGGAGTAGGGTGTGACACACTTGTGACTTATTCTGTTTGGGTTTTGACACTTCTTGTTTAGATGTTTTATCTTGTTTAATAAAATTAATTGTTTGAACATTTTGAACATCTTTTCCCTTTTGTTTATCTGGACTTAGACATGATGCACGTGATTGGTTAATATGTTTGGTCTTTTTAGGTTGAGAATTAAACATGGTTGAACCAAACTTTACCTTAACCTTCTAAAATTTTCATCCAGATTAGCAATAGGAATTTACTTTTTTTTTGAAGTGGTCTCCTTTTGTTTAGTGCCAGTTTCAATAGTTTGACATGTGGAATGTGGATCACTTACAAGAGGAATGGACACCACATGATCCTTGATTGGGTTGTTATTTATTGGTTTGCTTTTGGCATTCAAAAAGGTCTCATGTGGTGGTGGAACAACTTTATAACCCAATCCCTTCCCATTGTTGCATTCTCTGACTAAGTGTTGGACAATATGAGAAGAACTTGTCCAACTATTCAGCTTTTGTTTTAACGAATTAACTTATACTTCGAAAACTGCTTTTTATTTCTTAGTTTCTTCTAGGAAGTTTAGATAGAACTTAATGTCATTAGCTTGGTTAAAAGCCACAACTTCAGTTTCCCTAAGTTGTTTATTTAACAGTTCTATTTTCTCTTTGTAACTATGCTCATTTAATTTTAAAATACAATTTGCTTCAGTACACAGTTGTAAATCATTTACTAAGCTATCATTGTGATCTAATAACCTAGAAAATTTTAAGTCTATGCTTTCCCTAAATTTATTACATTCAATGGATGCATGACTATCAAATAATTTGTCTTTGGTACTTACCTTAGAGGGTGCGGTTGATTGAGCCATCAAAGCAAAGTCTGACTTTTCTGGTGATGGTGATTCAGAACATTTTGCGCTTCTCCCTTCTTGAGGCAGGTGATCAACCACATTTGCAGTTTCATCTTTATTTGACATTGTGAGTTCCCCTGCAATATCACCTTCGCTTGCTGAGTCATCATCTAAATCCTCAACACTAGCAATGTTGGATTCTCCCGGAGACACAAATCGAAACCTCCAATCTCGTCCTTCGTCATCCTTCGTCATCCTGAGTGGTCAAGGCCTTAGGATCCATGGTTTAAGAAGTAGGACTACTTGTGGGTTTATCCGAACGATTGAAAGATGAGAATGGATTCCCATTTCCTGTCTTCTTGGGCTTCATACATTCACATTTAAAGTGCCCTTTTTCCCCATAGTTGAAGCACGTAACTTTGGTCTTGTCAAAAACAAAAGTTGTATCCTTAGTGGTAATAAAGTTCTGTCCGGTCTTCTTGACAAACTTCTTGCTCTCCGGACTGCACTTGCTAAGGCCCACATGCTATCCATTCTCTCCAGCTCTGTCTCGTCTACCTGCTTGTAGTCCTCATCTGCGAGATGGTAGTTCCCAATTTTCCCAGCAACTAGTCTGTAATATGAGTGAACGACAGCTGCTAATAAATCCATATGCTCCTTAGCTACCTCTACTGTCACATTCCCGAGATTCTCAGTCTTTAGTTTTGTAGCATTGGCTTTAGGTGCTATGTATGGACGACCCTGACGTGTCAAATCCTGAAGTAGTAGCTTGAGAAGGAGCAGCTAAACTCGACAAAAATGCCATTTGAAGTGGTGCTTCAGACGTTTTGGCTTGAGGAGTTGAGTTGTATAGTGACGGATTCTGATCATATGAAGAATTTTGGGCCCTGTACTTCATCCTCAACTCTTCCTCTCTCAACTTCAGAATGAAATCATTGATATCTAACTTTCCCAGCATATCATTCTATTTGAGGTTGGATACAAAGGAAACCCACTTCTCTAGCAACCCATCTACAAAGTTTGACACCTTGTCTTCCACAGACGTTGTAACTCCATGAGTGTGCAGCTCACTCATCAAGTCGTAGAACCGATCGATGACATCATCCAAGCACTCATTAGCCATTAACGAGAAGTTGTCAAACTCCTTCTTCAACGCTTTAGCCATTAGAGCTTTTAATGACGCATTCCCGTCATACCATTTTTCCAGTGCATCCAACAGCTTCTTTGTTTGCTTGTTCTTAGAAATTTGATGGAAGATGTCCTTAGGAATGGAATAAGTTAGCAATGCATATACTTTCTTCTCAGCATTGTACTTTTCCTTTTGGCCTTCAATCATGCCACCTAAGGTAAGTTTGACTTTATCTGCACCTACAGGCATGCTATACCCTGTCTCTATTGACTCCCACACATTAGGATCTACTCCATTTAAGTAGATCTCGAATCATTGCTTCCATTGTGGGTAATCATCTAACATTATGAGCTTAGGGGGTTTATTGTGATTCCCCACTTTATTTTCTAGAAGCAATAGATTCTGGATCCTTGAATCCCTCCCTGTAGTGAACATTGAATATTGATCCTCCATTACTATCGACTTTGAACATTAGAAAAAACTGTTTTACTTGTGCGACTGAAGGAATGCGATTAAACAATGTGATTGGCCCATACATGCGAATGAACACTGCGAATAGGTTGTTCAATCGTACGAATGGATGAACGATTGTGTCCAATCATGCGTATGAGGGATGCGGATGGATTCAATCGTGCGATTGAGTCAATCATGAAACTGAAGCTGCTGAATTATGAGAATTCGAAGGTTTAAGGTATTTTGACGCAAAAACATGAATTTCTCACGAACCCTAATTGTCGTATGCGGAAAAACGTTAACATTTTTACGTGAAGACGTCTAAAACACTGTTTGACACAAAAAGATTGCGTTTTTGAGTGAAAAACATGATTTTTATATCAATATCGATTGAATCACACGTAAATCATGAGCCAAGGATCTGATACCACTTGTTAGGGTCTGTGTACGGACGAAGTACTAACTGCTTAACGTGTATACCAACTCAAATAGTGCGATTGGCGATCCATTGAGTAAGAACGCACGAAGAATTGATCTTCGAATGAATCTAAATGTTAAGAACGATTGCAATATGAATATATGCGATCTATGAAGTTGGAACATGTGTTCTAGGGTCTCTGGACGGCTAGGGTACGATTTAGTGCGTAGGTATTCGAATTGTTATGTTTTTCCATGAATTAATTGGTATTTATAGGTTAGGGATTTCCATTCGTGCGACTGAGCCATTCGCATGGTTCAGTCGTGCGATTGAAGCATGCAGTTGATCCATCCGTACGACTGAAGATTCAGTCACGCGACTAAGTCAATCTCATGTTACAGTTGTCCGACTGATCCAGTCTCCTGGTTCAATCGTGTGACTGGTTCATTAGCATGAAGTCTTCATGCATATGGTCCATTCGCATGAAAACTTCACACGATTAAGTTTAAGCACGTTTCTCAATAATTGTTGACTAAGAACTATGTAAACAAGCACAAACCTATATAGTTAGTTCAATAAGTGTTAACACACAATAATCAATGAAATATTTAACATTATAAGCATAAACCACATTGTATTTCATTCAAACCCATTCTATTACATATATGTAAGAAATGAAATACATTTTACATTAAGCTCATAAACTAGGTACATATGTATCTACAAACTCCCCCTTGGACCTAGTTTACTCTATTTTCTAACATTCTTCATCAGCTATTCATATTTCTTGTACTTCTCCTCCATTCTAACTCATTCATGTAACTCGAATGCAAAGAAGAGTCTTATCACATTTTGGAACTGGAGGGCTTCTACAATGTCTTGCGCGTCATAGAATAGTGGCCATTTGTATAAAGTGTAGACATCATCAAAAGACAAGTTAGTTAGCCACATCGGGTCAAATACCCTGATAGTTTCCATATTTCCATTTCTGTTCAGAACTATGACTGCCTCACCTATTCTCCAATCGTAGTACCACCACTTAAAGTGTGGAGTGAAGTCCTAAGGCATTTGCCTTAGAGGGATTCTCGACATTGTGCGCAGAGGACTCTACTTCAGCATAATCTTTGGCTTTCCAGTAATGGCATCAACTTCAGATCTTTTGATATACCTCGTTGGTTGTTGAGGTTTGAAGTTGACCCAACTGGTGTGGTACTCTCTTTTCAAAGCAGCTTCAAACCAGCCTGACATCTTTCTTGTGTCAGCATATAACAACTTCAGTTTGGCCAGCTGGTTGAGCTCAAAACCCGGTAAAGTCTTTAAATCGTGTGGGAATCTGAAGTACTCGATTCCCTTCTCTCTCTTGAAAGCAAAAACATTTAGATCATCAAAATATGCCCAGGCTATGATCTTTCCTGACACCTTCAGATGCTTCTTCACTTTGTAAAGCTTGGTGTAGGTACTAGGCTTTGAAGCACTGCGTTGGGCTCTGTTCTCTGCAAAACATGCTGCCCATTCAGCCTTTTTGATATTGACATCGGCTTTTGAGGCTTGGGCTTGATCTTTCTTCTTCTCCGACTCCTTCTCCTTCTTTTCCAGTGTTTCAAATGGATCACCGACAAGAGTGTCACCCATATTGGGGACTACATTTCCCTCGCTGTCAGCATACTCTGGATAATGTTGTGCTGTGACGTCTTCAATCTCAAACTCATCCACATCGTTAAGCTCATCGTCACTATCCATGTCAACAGTAGGAGCATCCTTCACAAGCTCATCTGGATTCAGTTGGAACATCTTAGCCAGTTGCTCATCAGAAAGGTCGTGAATTAGTTCTCCTTCTTCAGGAGTGTAACTCACAGACCTCCTGACGATCCCTTGTAGATCAAGTATCATTGTGAGTTGAGACTTGATCTGCTGAAAGGGAGCAACATCATATTCATCTTACGGAGATGAAGGATCTAGTTGATTTAAACATATAAACACATTAACCATTAGTAAATAATCAAGACAGTTAAATAATCAAATATATACATAAACATTCAGTACATAAGTTTAATACATGATTCAATTACATAAAAGTTCAAAATACATAAACATCAAATCATTCCCTTTGTCTTGATGTGTAGTCTTTTTAGCTTGAGCTAGATGTGTACATCCCACAATCTTCAATTTGTTCCTCAAAAGATTCTTGATCGGGCTGAAATTATCACACTACCGATGCACTAGGAACTTAGGTTCAACTTCACGGTCATCACCTTCTTGTAGGATCTTTTGTACTTCTTCAGCAAGCTTTTGGCTTTGTTGTGGATCAATCTTGTTAGTTTCTTGAGAGTATTCTTCATCCATACCACCACCCATTTGCATAGCATTATTCCCATCTATGTCCAAAACATCATCTTCTTCCTATCCATCAAGCAGGAAAGGATCATGTGAGAGCACGGGGCAGGTGGTTTAACATTAGTGTGAAGTATGCGTTCTGGATTTGATCGGACATCTCATTAATTTGTCCTTCTCTTGACATTATGCACCTGATCATGCGGCACAAGTTTCTCTTGTTGAGCACACATGCGTTTATGTCCCTAGTGTACTTCATCCTCAGATTAGCATCTACATGTGCACATACATTATGCTTGATGTTTATTATCCATCTTTCAACCATAGTGCTGCAACACAAGACCCATACACATTAGAATTTATGTACATGGATGATATTTGGATTTTAATGAACTTGATTCATTTAGTTCAGTCGTTCGAATGGACAATGCGACTGAGTCTTATTCATGCGATTGGGCTCAATCGTACCATTGAGCCTGCGACTGAGCTTAGTCGTATACTGTCCCGTGCGGTTGGACCAGACATGCGACTGAACCCATAAGCATGGTTCATACGTGTGATTGAGTCATTCGGCTGGCTCAATCGTGCGACTGGAGTTCATTAGTGTGTCCATTCGCATACCTCACTCTTAAACACAAAAGGTTTTACTCTTTATCAAAACATGACATTTTACTTTGTGTTTAGAATCATCTGGATCGTACAAACTCGAATTAGCACTTATATTCATTTAAGCCAACATGTGTGACCATTTAAGTGTTCTATTCTTTAGAGAAGTCTCGGTTACGAGTTTTAGTGAGTTCAACACTTCAAACCTACACTTAAGACATTCATTTTGACCGAGTTCAGTTGCAGTGTACCTGTAGATGAGTAGAGTAACTGTTAGAATCACAACCACAATGCTACATCAATGAAATGCAATTTTGGCAGAGTACCGGAGCTCTCGTGCGACTTAAGGGCGATTTGGGAGTGATGAGTGACTACAACTGACTCCCCCTCCATTTATACTAGGGTTTTCTCTAGTCGTGCGACTAGACTTAATTGCGCATCTGATTCGTGTGATTGAGTCTCAGTCGTGCAACTCACTCAATCGTTCACACTCAGTCGTGCGACAGCATTTCAGTTGTACCACACCCCATTCGGTTGCTTCCATTTATGCGATTGGTTCATTCTGATGATCCAATCGCATGGATTGACACATGCTGATGGTTCAATTGCACGTCTAAGCCATACATGTGGTTTAGTCGTGCGATTGGGCTCATATGTATGGTCCAAACATATAGCTGGTCCATACTCATGGTCCAGTCGTGCGAATGGCTCATCCTTATGATTTTGAATTTATGACCATTTAACACTAAGCCCTTTTTAACTATGGATAAGACTTTACGAGCATTTGATCATCTAAGACATGATCGATTTAACTTTGAAAATGTTTGATCACCTCAGACGTAATCCTTTTAACATTTGAAAACCCGTTTTGGTCACCTCAGACGTGACCCTTTTTAGTTATTAGATCTCAGACAGAATTCTAATACGTAGTCCGACTTTTAACTACTAAACTGACAGAATTAAATAAATGAAACTACTAGAACTGAAAAACAGAAGTAAAACATTTTTGTAGGTTTTGTGAGAGTTGGAAACCCTAAGATAGATATCTAACAGATTTATTTCTAGTACAGTCAGCTTCAAGTTATTTTGACCATAACTGGAATGAATCATTATGGAATGATACAGGTAATCAAATCATTCAAGACGCGTTACCAAAATCTCTTGATGCTAGATTCTTGTTTTCATCGAGAGTCATTCGCAAGTTCAGGAAATCATACTAGTACTATAAGATGCACACATTGATTTGGACTTTCTAGAACTGCCGCCACGATGATTGTCAGTATACTTGCCCACTTAAATACATACACAGACTTTTGACACAGATTGGTGATGGTTTAAAGTTTAATTATTTCAGCAAGCATTTGTAGATCCCACGCTTATATGGTAATCAACATTCCTCAGGAGATTTTGAGCGGTCTACGGGTATTTTGACAAGAAGAAACTATTCTTAGAGCTTTCAAAGAGAACCCAAGCCTCAGGTCAGCACTACCGCACAACAGAGAGGCGGAAAAGAACAATGAATTCTACAATATCTAGGTTATGCTTAACCTCAGGTCAGTGCCACCGCACAGCAGAGAGGCACACAACCTATCTTCTTGTTGGAGCAATTTTATTCTTTTTACACAGATCGCACCAACAACATAGGTTATTAGCTTGATTGGTTTTTTGCATTTTTCATCATGTGCTTTGCTCATATTATGGTCATTCACACACATTTGTGGTGTTTTTTTTGCTCGTCATCCCTTATTGGAACTCTATTGATTTTGTTAACCAGGGATAAGATGATAACCCACAGCTTGTTGAATAACTTAGTTATTGTTCCATGTGCATGACTGAGGCTTCACTCGTGCGACTGAGTCAATCTCATGTCACAATCATGCAACTGATCCTGTCTCCTACTTCAGTCATGCGACTGGTCCATTAGCATGAAGTTGTTCATGTGTATGGTCCATTAGCATGGTCCATTCGCATGAAAACTTCACACGATTATGTTTAAGCACGTTTGTCAAGCATTATTGACTAAGAACTATGTAAACAACCACAAACCTATATAGTTAGTTCAATAAGCGTTAACACACAATAATAAATGAAATATTAAACATTATAAGCATAAACCACATATTCTATTTCATTCAAACCCATTCTGTTAAATATATGTAAGACATGAAAGGCATTTTACATTAAGCTCATAAACTAGATACATATGTATCTATAAAACCTCCTAGGTTCAAATGCCTTGGTGAATAAATCGGCAAATTGATTTTTAGTGGGAACTTGAATCAATTTGATTAACCCCTTTTCAGCACAGTCTCTCAAAAAGTGATATCTAATTTCAATGTGTTTTGTTTTTGAGTGCTGAACTGGATTATTTGTAATGAAAACAACTACAGTTTTGTCAATGTGAATTGGTGTATGTAAGAAGTTAAAACCATAATCAAGCATCTGGTTTTCAATCCACAGAACTTGAGAGCAACAAGCCGATACTACAATATACTCACCTTCTACCATTCAAAATGATACATTTGTTTGCTTCTTGCATCGCCAGGAGACCAGTCTGGGAACAAGAAATTGACAACCGCCAGAAGTGGACTTCTTATTGAAGTTGCATCCTCGGTAACCACTGTTAGTGAAGGAATAGAGATTGAAGTCTCCTTCGTTTGGATACCATAAACCAAGTGTTGGTTTGCCCTTAAGATCTCTGAATATCCTCTTGACAGCATTCACATGAGATTCCTTAGGACTAGCTTGATATGTAGCACACACACAAACACCAAATATAATGTCAGGCCTACTGGCTGTTAGATACGTAAGCGAACCGATCATAGATCGATAGTGAGTCTGATCCACTGATTTGCCTTCTGGATCAGGTCCAATCTTCACTTTAGTATCCATAGGAGTTCTCATAGAGTGACAGTCAGCAAAGTGAAATTTCTTCAATATTGTTTCCACATATTTTGATTGATTGATGAAGATTCCATCTGTTGTTTGTTGGACTTCCATTCATAGAAAGAATCTGAGTTCACCCATTGCATTCATTTGAAATTTTGAATGCATAAGATCTTCAAAGTCTTTACAAAGTTTCTTTTTTGTTGTGCCAAATATGATATCATCCACACAAATCTGGACTAGCAACATGTTTCTTCCTTTTCTCTTTCTCAAGAGAGTCTGATTAATCTTTCCTCTTTCATATCCATGTTCAAAAAAGAAAGCTAATAAAGTCTCATACTACTTTCTTAGAGCTTGATGAATACCACATAGTGCTTTGTCAAGCTTGTACACCTTGTGAGGGAAATCAGGATCTTCGAAGTCAGGTGTTTGACTCACATAGATTTCTTCAGCAATCTTTCCATATAAGAAAGCACACTTCACATCCATTCGATAAACAGTAAACTTCATGGATGCTGAATATGGAAGAAAGATTCTTATTGCTTCTTGCCAAGCAAGAGGTGCAAACACTTCATCATAATCATTCCGTTCTTCCAGTGTGTAACCCTGTGCCACTAGTCTTGCTTTATTTCTCATGACAATACCTATATCATTAGTTTTGTTTCTGTACAGCCATTTGGTGCTGATTAGATATTGTCATTTGGGAAGATCTACTAGTTGCCATACTTCTTGCTTCTTGAATTGTATCAATTCTTCAATCATTGCTTCAATCCAACTATTCTCTTGAAGAGCCTCACTGATGTTTTTGGGTATTGTTTGACAAAGAAAGCATGAGAACAAATAGATGTTTGCAATACTTGATCTGCTTCTTGTCACCCTTTCATTAAGTTCATAAATAATGCTTTTTACTCGATGATTGTTCTGTATTCTTGTGGTTGGAATTGAGTCACCAGCAATGGTTACCTCAAGATTGGAGACATCAGATCATTATGGTGAGAGGCACCTTCATCTTGTATTGTTGGGGGTTATGTGGGTAATCAGAATCTGTTTTAGTGACTGCTTCAGCACCAGCAGCACTTTGATTTCTTCCATCATTTAATGTTCTTTCTGTTTCGGCTGGAGGAGTTGCTTGCTTTTGATTTCTAATCTTAGTTGAGAGGCCTTCTGAGTGCGATGGTAGCAAGCTGGGACTAACTACAGTTGAAATACTTTGGTTTTAAGATGGTTGTCTGATAGGATGAGCTTGGAGTGGAACATGTTCATTCATTTGCTCAATATATGTAGGAGGAATCAATGGAAGGTCATCTCTTCTTTCTACAGCTGAAGAAGGTTCAGCTAAACGTAGATTTCCTGCATTAGATAAGTGAAATTGATCAAAAGATTTTATAAATGAGTCAATATCAAATAACCATGCAGGACCATTTATAGATTTGGGAAAGAGTGTTCCTTGAATTGAACATTTGTTGACTCATCAATAATGTTTAATATAGGATTAAACACTCTGTAAGCCTTTGAAACAGAAGAATAACCTACAAAGAATCCTTCATCACACTTAGATGAAAATTTTCCCAAATAGTCATGGGTGTTTAATATTGAGATAGGACTACCAAATGACTTTAAAAAATCCAATAAATGGTTTTTTGTGAAACAACAGTTCATATGCAGTCATGTTACTTTCTTTTACAATGAGAGTTCAATTTCGTACAAAACACGATGTGTTAACTGCCTCTGCCTAAAAGGTGATAGAATCAGTGTTCTATTTCTCTTTTCAGCTACCCCATTTTGTCGAGGAGTTCTAGCTAGACTGAATTGATGAGCAATGCTTTTGGTTGCACAAAATGAACACATGTTTTCATTTTTATACTCAGTTCCATTATCACTTCTTATTGTTTTGACCTTATAGTCAAGTTGGTTTTCAATTTTTGTGATAAAGTCTTTTATTATTTGAGATGCATCATTTTTATGAAGTAAGAAGAAAACCCATGTGAATCTTGAAAAGTCCTCAATGATCACCAAACAATATTGTTTCTTTCTAACACTCATAACATGAGTTGGTCCAAACAGATCCATATGAAGTAGCTGCAATGGAGTATTGTTTGTGTTCACCAGCTTGGTTTGTGAGAAGATTTTTGTTGTTTTCCTTTGAGGCACGCTCAACAATGATCAACAAAATGAAATTCTTTTTGGGAAGACCAATGACATGGTTCCCTTCGACCAATCTATTCATGTTTTTAAAGTTTTTGTGCCCCAAACGTTTGTGCCAAAGCTGAGACTCATCAGTTGATGCTTTAAAAAAACACTTGTTTCTTCTATTGGTGTTGTAGAATTGAGGTTTAAGACATAGGTGTTATTCTTCCTCGGAGTCTTTAGGACAACCCGTTCATCTTAGATCTGAAATCCTAGTTTCAGAATGTAGCAATAAGTGCTGGTAAAGTGAGTTGAAAATTTTCGTCATAGATCTGAGACACGCTTAGAAGATTGAAGTTTAGTTGTTCACAGTAATTCACTATATCAAAGCTTAGCATCCCACTTGTCATACTTCCTTCACCAATAATTCTTCAACGTTTTAAATCTCCTCTGAATGCCATAGTAGTTCCTTGTATTTGCTTGAAGTCATGAAGGAGGGAATGATCTCCAGTCATTTGTCGGGAACATTCACTATCCACTTACGATAGGCGATGAGACCTATATGGATGACCCTGCAAGCACAAAAGAACTAATTATAAAATGGAACCCAAGCCATGATGGTCTTGGGTTTCTTGTTCCTATCCATGATGGTGACCTCTTGATACTTTCCTCTAAATTATGATCTATTTAGAGGTGACCTAGGAGATTGCTTGTGATATTTTTATTGTGTTATCTCATCATCATCAACTGAAGAGTCAGAGTAGTAATAAAATCTTTGGTCTCTATTCTTTTGAAGAATTTTGACTAGTTTTTCATTGTCAAACATCAATTTTGTTTTGGGAAGATCAAACTTTTGCTTAATGTTATGATGTTTGTTTCTTTGAATCTTCCATTATTCTTTCATGTTACTCCTGTCATTATTTCATCTAGACATCCTAGATTGATTGTTGTGAAAATGACTCCTGACATTGGGTTTCATTGATGATGTTATTGAGATGGGTTTGTTTTGAGCAATTCTCAATCCCTTCTTATTGAAATAACAATAAGATAAACAGCAGTTTTTAGTGGAATGGTTGTTCATGTCACAGACAGAGCAATACTAATTGAAAAAGCACTCTTCTGTTTTGTGATTAAACATGTCACATATGACAAAATATATATGTATGTTTCTTGAATCTGATTTTGCTTTAGCAGACATAGTTGATTTTCCCATTTTCAACTGAGTCACGTTCTTTTGCTTAGGGGAGGAATCCAAATCAGCCCTTTTTGTAGTTTGCTCACAACACTAATTTTGTTAACTTTTCTTGGCTATTTTTGTTTCCTCAATCCTTTCTTTACTTCGTGCTCAAACTGATCAACGTGTATCTTATTACATATGTCAAAATTGACTCCTAGTCTTAATTTTGAAGATTGAGGGTCTGACTGAATTTTAGTTGTTGAGATCAGTGAGCTCTTATGTTTCTTTTTCCAGTGAAACCTTGTCTGATTTGCTTGATTTTCTTTAGAGATTTAATCTCATTATCTGCAGGATGGTTCAAGGGCTTGAACACAATTACAACACAACAACATAATGAGGAGATTAACTAAACGTTAATCAAATAGTGAACTAGGTAACCAAAGGTGATGCAGAGAACACAAGTAAAGCAAGAGACAGAACAAGAGAGTATATTTTTCAAGGTAGCAGTATATTGCTTTCTCAAGTTCTTTTACAAGTGTTACAAAGCATTACAGAAAGATACAAGAACTTGGAATACTTATACTACAACCTACAGCCGGCTATACTATGAAAGCCAGCTGGATACAATTGACTAGACACTAACAAAATCAATTGTAGGATCAAAAGGCATATCTGCCTTTTGACCTTGTGACTATGACATGCCATAGCTCACATCCTTATACATTATAAAAAGGATAAAGTACATAAAGTGGAAAGTTTCAGACTCAAGACCTCAATGTACAGTTACCAAAAGCATGGACCTTTTCACCAACTCTTGTAAGTTGGTGACTTATCAGAGACGCAGCGGAAAAGGTGCTTAAGGAACAGTACATCAGATAAAGCATGTGTACTAAAAGTCTTCGGAAGAAATCTGTCTTCATAGGTTGAAGCTTCGGAAGACTTCATGTTAGGCTTCGGAAGATATTGGTCTTGGCTTCGGAAGATATTACACTTAGAGTATTTTCTAATGCTTTGTGTAATTCTTCCGAAGCATTCTTCACTTCAGTACTTAGTGCATGTTGCTGAAACACTTAGGCAGTTTTGGGTTGCATCAGACTTCAGGAATCCGTACAAACTCCCCCTAGGCTGATGCTACCAAAACACCTAGAAGATCTTTAAATGTTTGTAGTCTTCAGAATAATCAATACCATCCCTTTCTTCATTTGATGGTCAGGATCATCAAGACTCTCATAGTATCTTCTCATTTCAAAGAGATCATGCAGAGGTAAGTTGATTATGTCTTGCCATGAGTAGACATTTTCAACACCTTGATCTCTGATAACATTCCATCTTTCTGGATTGGTAGAGTAAGTCCAGGATAAGATGGGTGTCTCGGTTGCTAGAGGAGCCACTTGCATAGGAGTTGATTGGGCTGCCTCATCATGCACTTCCTCAGGTTGATCTGATTCACCCTGGGGAGTGGAGGTAGATGACTTTGGCTTCTTCTCTTTAGTCTTTGGTTTAGAGGCCATTTTCTTCTTCCTCTTTAATGTCTTTAACTGAGAAGACTGGTCTGCAGCACCATGTTGATCATCAGTGTCTTTCTCAGTTGGGTGTTCCTCCCTCACAGTTCAGAAGGAGAGGGAGTTTGACCCTGTCTTGGATCAGAAGATGAAGTTTGCTGAGGCTCAGCTGGAGGTTCTGGTTCAGGTGTCTCTGGTTGTTCAAACTTGACCTCCACTTCATGTGGGACTTGACTTGGAAGAGAGTGCAAATCAATGAGTTCACCACTTTTAATCTTCTGCTTGATTACCCTTATATGCTCATCCATTGTAGATAGAGACATGGGGCCAAGTCTCCATTCGGAGAATCCATATGACTTCAAGAAGCTCATCATTCTTTGTCTGTCAGCAGACTTCTTTGCATTCTTTTGAATGATGGCTCTTGACTTTGCAGCTTCTTCCCTTAGCTTCCTTTTGGTTGTTTTTCTTTCTTTGACTAACTCAAGCTCAAGTTGCTTTAAGTACTCGAACTCAATGAAGTCATAGGACAGGGGAAGAAGTGTATTTGCCTGATAGAAGCCTGTGGCACTCAGGTAGTTTATCATTTTGATTCTATCCTCTTCTTTATCTACCTGAGGTTCTTGTGGAGCCACATCTTCCTGTGCAGGACTTTCTTGAACTGGAGAGAGAGTGGGAGTATGCTTGTGAAGTCTTTTCTGTCTCCTCTCCTCTTTGAATTGGAGAAGTAACCTTGCATCCTCTTTCTCCTTTATCTCTCTTGACACTTCCATGTCAGCCAGTTCATTCAACTCTTCTAAGGGGAGGGAGATGATTTCATCAACATCATAGTTCCTGGTCTGTAAATAATTAATCCTGACTGCCCTTTGTTCATCATTTTGAGTGTTTGGTCTGGGGGCAGCCCTGATTGCAGCTTGCATAATTTTGATGACCCAGAAGAACTTTCTCCCCTTAGCCTCCTTTTCCTCTCTCTCTCTTCCTCCTCAATTTCCTCAGGAGTCATTATCCTTTTCCCTTTGTCACCAACAGACCTTTGTGACTCAGGGTGGATTGAGGCTTGGCCTTTATTGCTTGGTGTAGCTTCCATGCTCTGGCCAGAGAGAGACTGAGAGACACCTTCACCAGCAAGTGTCTCAGATGGAGTTTGGACCTCTGCAGCAGTTGTTGATGGTGAGACAGGGGTCTCAGGTTCTGCCACTGGGCCTTCAGCCAAGGTTTCCCCTATGAAACTAATCTTAGGGTCCACCTCAGCATCCAGTTGACCGATGACATTGCCTAATTGCCTAAGTCTCCTTCTTAGAGAGAACTCTGCAAGGATCCTGTCTTGGATTCTTTGAGCCAGCCTGTCAGCTTGTCTAGATTTGCTTGGGTTGACAAGTGGCATGTTGACCAAATCCAGTCCTTCATAGAAGCTCAGGCTTTGGAACTGAAAGACTTCTTGTTGACCTTGAACTCTGTGAAGTATGAGGGCTCTTCTGTCATCATCATACCTCCATCTGATAATGTAGTTGCCAGTTCCATGTGGTGGAGATGAGACAGCCCTTGGTATACCTTCCTCAAAGAGACTCCTGATGAGAGAGTCTATAGAGTCCACTTAATGTGAACTTGAGGAAGTTGCTGAGAATGCACAACAGCAAGTGAGATGGTGAGTCCTCTACGTCCATTCTCTTTGAAGAACTCCCAGGTTCTGTGGTTGTGATAACTTTCTCCCCCTTTTGTAGCATCACCCACTTGCATAGGTGAGCTGGAGGATAAATCAGTCACTTCCACAGGTTCTTGTGTTCCTGGATGAGCTCTCCTTAAAGGTCTCTCAGCTAGTTTTTCCTGCAGATATGAAATCTGGAGTTGCTGATCATTGACCCGTTTTGCAGGGTAGTCACTGAGATTCCAAGTGACTAACCTTAGAGACTAGATAGGTGCATGTTTGTGACAATTGTTGTACCTTTAGTCTCAAATTCCCCTCATCTTCATCAGAAGAATCACTGGGGGATGAGAGGATTGGACCAAAATCCCTTCTCTCACCACCAGCTTGAGTTTCTTGGCTGCTGGTTTTCCTCTGCTCACTAGCAACCTCAGTTAAGATGCCAATGGGCTGAGTTGCCATGGTTGAGGTCTTAATGATGTAATCACTTTCAAAAGTGAGAGCCTCTTCCATATGGACATCCTGAACAGGTTCAGATGTGTCCACCTCAGTAATAGGTGACTGATGAGGGATAGACTGAGGAGAGTCAGAGGTACTCATCTCTCTTTGAGTTGGGGAGGAAGAGAGAGACTCATGGTACTCACTGAATCCTAAGTCTTCATCAGTGTAAAAGGATAGGTTGGGAATTGGTTGGTTTAGATCCAAAGGCTGGGGATGGTAGCTGTCCCCTGAAGGTGTTCACTTGAGTGCTGAGACTCAGATTGAAGGCTTACAGTTGTTGGGCTAATGAGCTCATCAGGTTGAGCTTGAGGAACCTCAGCCCTGATAGGTAAAGTAATGGGAGTGGTTTGCTCCTCAGGAGAAGTGGGAGCTCTGGAGTCCACTTCTTCCTGTAAGGTTGAGTATATGGGGGCCTGCACAGAATCAATAGCCTGAGCAGGGGTTCGTTGGGATTTTCTTTTATAGGTGATGATATTGGAGGTTGTGAAGAGGGTAGGAGAGCAGTAGGTGTGGGTTCAACACTAGCTTGGACTGCTATGTTGTCACCTTGAGCAATGAGCTCTAACATTTTTGGGACTAGGGCTGTTTCTACCCCTGAGAAGCCTACAGTTGGCTTCTTCATAATTTTAAAGATGCCGGGCTTCATCTGTCCCAGTTTATGAATATTGCCTGTTTCCCTCAACTGTGAGCCCAGTTCATAGTTAAGAATGTGTTGAACATATCTAGGAAACATGTAATATTCTAAGGAGTCTAAGTTTGCAAGTAATTAGTATAAACAAATTGTGAATACCTGAACTTGACCCCCTGAACCATCCCATGAACTATAAGGAGAGATCCTCAGGAATCTGGTCCCATCCACCATGCTTGTTTGATAAGCTGTGGATAACCACATGGAGCAGTATTTCCACTGGGATGAGACCTTCCCTTTCCTGAAGGTCTTTACAGAGAAATCTCCTTCATAGCCCATCTGCTCGAAGCAATGATTAACCGCTTCTTTGGAAGAACACTTCACCTGCTTCATCATCCAGCTGAAGATGTCGGTTGATGATGGCCGGAGTGATGAAAATTGTTCTCCCTGCACTGTGGCAGACAGTGCCTTCTCCCCATCCATAATGACCTCTTGGCAGGTCTTCCAGAATTCAAGCAAATGATCCTCATATAGAGGAGGATCAATGGTTAGGGAGGTGAAGTAGTGAGACAAAGACAAGAAACGGCAAACCTCTGAGAAATGAGGATCTTTGTCAGAGCATAACAGAGCAACCTGATTGTGTTGTCTGTGTAGCTGCATGGCAAAGTGAGGATCATTTCTGTGTGTAAGGTCAGCCATTGTGAGGTAGCTCAGAGATGAAGAGAAAAGAATGGGAAGTAAATTTCAGAGAGAAAGCTTTGGGTTTTAGGTATGGAAGAAAAGCAGATGATAGAAGAGGGGGGAAACCGTTGGGTTTATATGAGAGAGAAGGATTTCAGATAAAGTTTAATGAAAGAGGATAAACTTTGAAATCCGTATGTCGGTCCCACCTCTGAAAAAGTAGTTTACCTTTTTGCTCAAAAAGTAGTTTTCTTGGAATTCAAAAAGCTTCCGAAAGTAATTTGTCTTCGGAAGTTTGATTGAAAAAGCTTCCGAAGCTAAGTGACTTCGGAAGAATTTTCCTGAGAGTCTTAAAGATTTATGCTTCGGAAGAGAAATAAACTTTTGGATGCTTTGTATAAGAATGAACAAAGCTTCCGAAAGTAATTTTTGCTTCGGAAGGAAAAAGTCCTTAAAAAGAATAAGTGTCTAAGTTGAGAATTTTAAGCTTCGGAAGATAAAGTTTGACTTTCTTCGAAGGTAAAATTTCTTAGACAGTCATTTATTTTGAAGACATATTTTTCTTCCGAAGGTAAAATGTTATCTTCCGAAGTGTCAGAAAATTTTCAAGAATCCAAGGAAAGTCGTCAAAAAGAGTTTTTTCATTCAAAGAAAACATGAGCTTATGAAAGTGATGAACTAGACAACTTAGGACACACATATTTTAAGAAGAAATAAGTAGAATTAGTTTTTAAAAAATCTACTCAAAGTTAATCATCCCAATAGCTGATATCAGATATTTAAATCTCTGTTCATCAAAAGCTTTTGTGAACAGATCAGCATATTGTTCATCTGTGTGAACTTTGACTAGTTAATTAACCCCTTTCATAGTTATCTCTTATTAAATGACCTGATGTTGATGTTTTGGTCCTTGAGTGCTGCACAGGGTTCTCAGTGATAGAGATAGCACTGTTGTTGTCTATGTGGATAGGAGTCTCTTTGAAGTTAAATCCGTAGTCTAGCATCTGATTTTGAATCCAAAGCACTTGAGCACAGCAGCTTGCAGCAGCAATGTATTCAGCCTCAGCAGTTGATGCAGACACACAGGTTTGTTTCTTGCATTGCCATGAGACAACCCTTCCACCAAGGAATTGACATCCCCCAGATCTAGACTTTGCAGTCATGTTGCAACCACCATAATCACTGTCTGTATAGGCATACAGATTGAAGTTAGAATTCTTTGGATACCATAAACCAAGTGTTGAAGCACCTTTGAGGTATCTTAAAATCCTTTTCACAGTGATTAAGTGAGACATCTTAGGATTGGCTTGATCTCTTGCACAAATACATGTAGCAACATGATATCAGGCCTGCTAGCTGTAAGATACATAAGAGACCCAATCATAACCCTGTATAAGTGCTCATCTACACACTCCCCCTCAAGATCTGGACCAAGAGAGTGGTTTCTGGCTATGGGTGTCTTAGCAGTCTTACAATCATCATGTTGAACCTCTTGAGTATATCTTGAATATACTTTGACTGACTTATGAAAATGCCATCTTCAACCTGCTTCACTTGAATTTCCAGAAAGAAATTAGTTCTCCCATTGAACTCATTTCAAATCTATCTTTCATCAGCTTTTCAAAGTCTTTGCAGAGCCTTGAATTGGTTGAGCCAAAGATGATGTCATCCACATAGTTGAACTAGCAGAATGTCGTTTCCTTGTCCTTTGATGAAGAGAGTTCCATCTATAGTACCTCTCCTGTAACCATGTTTACAGAGATACTCAGACAGTGTCTCATACCACTTCCTGGGTGCCTGATGCAGCCCATAGAGAGCTTTGTCAAGCTTGCAGACATAATCAGGATGATCAGGATCTACAAAACCAGGTGGTTGTTTGACATAAACCTCCTCATCAATCACTCCATATAAGAAAGCACACTTTACATCAAGTTGGTAGACCTTGAAGTTCTTGGATGCAGCAAATGCCAGGAATATCCTAACAGCTTCTAGTCTAGCTACAGGAGCAAAGACATCAGTGTAGTCAATCCCTTCTTCTTGTGTGTATCCTTGAACAACTAGTCTAGCCTTGTTCTTGATGATGATTCCTCTATCATCCTTTTATTCCTAAAAACCCATTTGGTTCCAATGGTAGTCTTCCCATGAGGAAGAGGACAAAGGTTCCAAACTTTCTGTCTTTTGAATTGAAGCAGCTCTTGTTGCATAGCTTCAACCCAACTTCCATCCTTTAGAGCCTCCTCAACTTTCTTTGGCTCTAACTGGGATAGAAAACAAGAGTGAAGACAAACATTTGCTTCATGGGTTTGCCCTCTTGTCTTTACCCCGGAGATAACATCTCCAATGATGTTTGTAGTAGGATGAGACTTGTGGATCCTTAGCTGAGGGATCACAGCAAGTTGCTGAGATAGATCCAAATTTGAGAAATTTAGATCTGGTCTTGAAGATTGATCCTCCACATTATCACACTTATCAAGATTAACTTGATCCAATGAGTGTGTGACATCATTGATGTTATCATCTATGGTATGGTTATTAGCATCAAGAGATTCTTGATCACTTTCACCATCACCATTGGTAGATTCAGATACAGTTCCCTTGGGCTGTGAACTGTTCTTGGAATTTGATGGTCCAGGCTGTGCAGCAGTGGTACACAGCAGCTCAGTCTTCTTCTTTGTACTGAGATGATTTGAACATGAACCAGAACTCTTGGATAAGAGGCTTTGGTGGATGTCTTCAGTCCTATTTTGCTTTGAAACCTGCAGAGATGAACACTTGTTTCTGCTTAGCATCAAAGGTAGCCTTGATTTCTTGAGCCTTCTTTGCTTTCCTTTTGCTCTTCCTGATCAAGTTCTTTCTCTTGGACTTGGTCATCACAGTTAATTTCTTCTCCTCAGAAGGATAGTGGCCCTTGGAGGAATCCTCTTCTTCACTCTTCTCAGAGGGATTCCTCACTATCACTTCTTCATCATCCTCACTTACTGGATCTATGAGAGGAAGCTCATCTTCACAAGTTCCACACCTAGGAGATCTTACAGACAAGATTGTGTGTGGAGGAGCTATCTCATTTGATCCCAGTCCCTGTCAATTTTGATAACAAACCTTATTGTGTAGGGATGAGGATATCATGTTCTTGAAGGTCTCTTCTTCAAGAACACTTTTCTCTGCCAGGGCTTTGCTGATCACAAGCTCAGCCTGGCACTTAGTCAACTTAGTGATGAGATCTTGGATCTGAGTTCTAAAATCTGTATGTTCATGTTTTAGTACTGAAATAGTTTTCTCCAAGTCTTCTATCTTTAATTGTAATCATTTTCAGACTTTCTAAAGTCAGATTTTAATATTTTAATGACTCAAGATCAGATCTCATCTCTAGGTTGTAGGACCTGTATCTATTTACTTTAGCAATGCATTCAGGGGAGCAAAGATGTTCTAATACCTTGGCTTCATCATGATCAGCCATCAATGCTTGGTTTGGAGAAGCATCCTCCACCTGAAAACTCCAGTCAAATCCTCCCTCTTCAACAGCAACCGCAGCATGTTGCTTGTCTTCTCAGCCTGAGGGGTATTGTTGGTGAAGTTTGGTCTGAGTTTGTTTGACCCCCATTTGCTCTGGGTGCCTTACACTCCCTGGCGAAGTGACCCCCATAAGGTTACAATTGTAACACTTACTTTGCTTTTATCCAGGCCAAACTTACCACTGGTAGCATTGCTTGGAAATTTTCTTCCTGTCCTCTTGTAGAACTTCTTGGCTCTGTGAGTGAGAAGAGCCATCTGCTGAACTATCTCCATGTATTCCAGGTCATCTGGATGGATACAGTCTAGATCTTCAAGAGTGAAGAGATAATTTCCACAGCTTTCATCTGCAGACACAAAGGCTTGAGAAGAACTTGTCTCTTGGAATGGGCTTCCTTGAGTAAAGTTCTCCCTTGGTGTCTCCGGGAAGGTGATGAAAGGACCCTTTTGTGAGTTGTCAGGGTAGCATAGAAGATGATGTTGGGGTTCTATGCTGTCCCTTTCAACCACATGAAGGGCTGAACCATTTGATTGTTAGAGTTGCCAGATGAACCTTGTAAGTTCATTCCATCTGGTATCCACTGAGAATCCCATATAACTCTGTCAGAGTAAGATTTTTAAGGTTCTCAGTCCTCTTGATTACCACACAATAGTGTGTCCATTGCCTAGGAAGTGAGGACATGAACTTCCTTACAATGTCTCTGTTCTCAAGAGGAACTCCTCCATCCACAGGGTATCCACAATCTCAACATACCTGAAGTATTGTTGGGTCATGGTTTCACCTGTTTTAAAGGTGAAATTTTCAAACTGCTGCTTCAGAAGATCTTTCTTGTTCTCCTTGGCTTCAGAGGAGCCTTCATACATCAGCTTCAGTGCATCCCACAGCTGTTTAGCTGTTTTGCACTTCTTAAAACCTCTGTACACAGAGTTTGGGATAGCAGTCTGAAGAGCAGTCATGGCCTTCCTGTCAATCTCTACTCTTTTCCTATCTTCATCTGAGTAGTTGGCCACATCTTTAGGAATCATACCAGCACCGGTAGCAGAGGGGGTGCTAGGTATGAAAGGTCCATATTCAACAGATTCCCACATTCTTGAGTCAAGAGACCTGATGAAGCCTTCCATCCTCATGCACCAGGTGTCGAAGTCATCAAGAGTGATCAATGGGGATTTGTTCATGGTTCCAGTCTCCATATCAGTCTTTGAGATGGAAGCCATTTGAAAAAGTTAGTTTTTGTGTGTGTGGGATCTTAGATGGTTAGATCTTATATCACGAGCCTGAAAGCTCTGATACCAATTGCAGGATCGTTCAAGGGCTTGAACACAATTACAACACACAACACAATGAGGAGATTAACTAAACGTTAATCAAACAGTGAACTAGGTAACCAAAGGTGATGCAGAGAACACAAGTAAAGCAAGAGACAGAACAAGAGAGTATAGTTTTCAAGGTAGCAGTATATGCTTTCTCAAGTTCTTTTACAAGTGTTACAAAGCATTACAGAAAGATACAAGAACTTGAATACTTATACTACAACCTACGGCCGGCTATACTATGAAAGCCAGCCGGATACAATTGACTAGACACTAACAAAATCAATTGTAGGATCAAAAGGCATATCTGCCTTTTGACCTTGTGACTATGACATGCCATAGCTCACATCCTTATACATTAAAAAGGATAAAGTACATAAAGTGGAAAGTTTCAGACTCAAGACCTCAATGTACAGTTACCAAAAGCATGGACCTTTTCACCAACTCTTGTAAGTTGGTGACTTATCAGAGACGCAGCGGAAAAGGTGCTTTAAGGAACAGTACATCAGATAAAGCATGTGTACTAAAAGTCTTCGGAAGAAATCTGTCTTCATAGGTTGAAGCTTCGGAAGACTTTGTCTCTTCAAGCTTCGGAAGACTTCATGTTAGGCTTCGGAAGATATTGGTCTTGGCTTCGGAAGATATTACACTTAGAGTATTTTCTAATGCTTTGTGTAATTCTTCCGAAGCATTCTTCACTTCAGTACTTAGTGCATGTTGCTGAAACACTTAGGCAGTTTTGGGTTGCATCAGACTTCAGGAATCCTTACATTATCAGAACTGCTTTTAGCAGAAGGTTTCAGGGGCTTCATAATTTATTCTTACTTTTGAAACAGCTGGTATAAATTTCATTAAGGGCACAATTTCCTTGATTAGGCTTGTTGGTTTAATGACATTCACTGTCTTGTCCGAACACTCATTGATTTTAAATAGGTGACATACTCTAATTTTATCCTCATTTCTTTCAATGTAAACATTTGGTTTGTTTTAAGGATTTGTGACATGTTTTACTATTTTTTGTGGTTTAATAGTGTTAGGTTCAATTTTCTCTTTGAGTGTAATAGACTCAGGCATGACAGTGTAGTTCTCATTGTAAGGTGGAGGGCAAGATTTATACCCGATCTAGACATATCTTTGGGATCCTTTTGAGAATCAAGCATCTTTTGTAGCTTGACTAGCTTCAGATTGAGCTAACTTGTCTAGTTTAACTTCAGGAAGTGTTTGTTTAGCTTTAGATTGAGCTAACGTTTCAGTCAGTTACTCATTCTCAGCTACAAGAGTGTACTTTTCACCATGCAATTTTTCAATGTTAGAGATGACAGATTTTATTTTGATTTCAAAGCTTTTTATTTCTCTCTTAAGGATCTTTGACTTTACCTTTTCTTCTTTTATTTTGTGTGCTAACTTATGATTGTGCTCTGTGTAATCTTGCAGTTCAATAATGCATTTATTGCTATAGAGGTTAGATTTTACCTCAGATGGCATAGGAGAGGGACCATCACTGATATGAGCCATGAGTGCATGATTTTGGAATTGAGATTTACTTCCTCTACATACGGGCTCCAGTCACAAACTCCGTCTTTCTTAATAACAAGAGCATTTACAGATAACTAACTGCTTCCATGAGCTTGGTTGGTCAGTTGAGGTTGAGTCTGATAAGTTTGTTGGTGTTGTTGATGATGAAATTGTTGTTAGTGATTGTTGGGGTGAAAACTTGAGCTTGGTTGAGAAGATGACTGGCTCTGAGAATTCCTTTGAAAGTTGTTGTTTCTTCTGGGAGCATTACATTCTCTAGAGAAGTGGCCAGTCATGCCACAGTTGAAGCACTTCACCTTGGATTTGTCATACCCAAGTTTGGCATATTCATTAAGGCTAAGCTTTCTTCCTTTTGTGAAAAACTTCTTCGCTCTCATCGCAATCATGGCCATTTGCCACTAAAAATCCATTTCTTCTACATCATCTGGATCCATTTCTTCTTGGTCTTCCTAGATCATATGTGCAGAGGTGGGTCTTCCTCCCAAACACGCTTCAAAGCTAACAACAAAGGTGTTGTCAGTTGCCTTTTGTTCTTCTGATCTTGTATCATCAGGATTAGTTGAAGGAGTTGCAGAGAATCCCCATGGTGGAGAATATGTTGATGGCTTATTGATTGGTGGAGTTGCAATGAATCTTGTGGTCTTCAATTGATCTCTTGAGGTGAGAAAATCATCCTCCGCAGTAATGAAAGCGCTTTCTACTGAGTGACAGTCTGCAGGAAACTTTTATTCTTCAATCACTCTGGGTCCACCTAGGTTTCTGCTTCTTTCATCAAGCTCCAGTGCTTCTATCTTGGCTACATTATATCTAGGGTAGAACTCTCAAAATCAAGAGTGTTTTTTAGCATTGTCCATTTTGTTTCTACTTTTCTAAAAGACTGTAAAGTATCTTCTTGTTTAACTCCTTGACTTTGTAAGTGACTCCCATGATCTCTAAGTCATTCACCAGCTGCACAAATCTATGCAGCTGTTTAGAGATGGACTCCCGATTAGAGTGATGAAAGGTTTCATACTGATTAACAAGCTTATCCTTGTTAATTTCAGCAACTTCACTGTTTCCCTCACACATAATCAGCAGTGCATCCCATACTGCTTTAGCCGTACTATACTTTTCCAGTCTTTTCAGCACATCCATTTTTAGTGTTTGAGTGAGTATGGATTAAGCTTTGAGATCAATCTCAATCTTCTTGTAGTCATCATCATCAAGAGTTAGATCCTCAATAGGTATTCTTGATGTTTCTAGATGGCAGCTTGATCAGCAGACAGTGTAATGGGAATGTGTGGCCCTTTACTTATTGAGATCCAATAGTCCGGATCTACACCTGTAAGGTAATTCCTGAATCTGATTTTCCATTGCTTCAACTAAGATTTATGTTTAAGCATGGGAGGTTTTGGAGTATGACCAAGTTCTGAAAAATTATGTGAATCCATTTTAACAAGGTGTTTTTAACTTGTTTCAATTAGTCCAAGTGGTCCAAACCGTCCAAAACAGGCTCAATGAATCAGATCTGTTGACGTTTCTGAGTTTCTGTTGTAATTTTTTTGTTATATTAACTATTCATAGCTTCGGATATGAAGACTACTTCTTTTTTCCTCAAGGTGAGAAGGTATGAACAGTAACTGTTGAAGAGTATTTTTTGCTTTTTCTGAGTAGAGGTGATAGAACACTCTATTAGCAACTCAATCACTAGATCAATCAAGTTCTATTTAGATCTTGGGTAGATCTGACAAAGAACCAAGAGCCAAAGCTCTAATACCAATCGCTGGTAATGAGATTGAGATTCTCACTAGGATCGAATAAGATGATCTAGTTAATGATTGAGTGGCGGAATCAAACAATCAATAAACATTCAATGCAAGAAATACTCGTAAATGCTTGTTTGTATTGATGAAGGTGATTGATTACAATAAATGCTAGGGTTTGATCATTAAATAGTACTAATACACCTTGACATTGTAAGACACAAAATATTCTAATTGTCTATCAACAGTCACCTCATGTACGAGGTTTTCTATTCTATTTATAGGCTCACAAGATTCCTTTTTACAATATGACTAAACTATCCCTGACCTATGCATGAGAACTAGTCTATGTCTTTATCAGCATTCTTCTGTTCATCCGCATTGACAAATGCGGATGAGTGGACTTGATCAACATTTCTTCTCTTCATCCGCATTGACAAATGCGGATGAGTGGACTTGATCAACATTTCTTCTTTTGTCATCCGCATTAGTAGTTGGTCATCCGCATTGACTAATGCGGATGAACAAATATTTATGCGTATTTGTTGTCCAGCTATCCGCATTTGCAAATATGGATGAGCAAAACTTGTCCGCATATCTTTTAGGCTATCCACATTTGTTAATGTTGAAGAAGAAACACTTGTTAGCACTTGTTCTATATCTTCCGCATGTACAAATGCGGTTATCCATCACTTGTTCTTCTCAGCAAATTCTTCATCCGCATTGGTTCTTGGACTTGTGGGATTTCCAGCAAAACAACCATCAACGCACCTATTGAATTGGCATGTATGATCCTTTCAGGGTCCAACACATTAATTTTATAAATGTTTTAATATAAAATCCTTAATATAAAAAATAATATGATTAATATTTTATAACAAAAAAATGTATACATTAATATAATATACAAAAAATTGTATAAATTAATATAATAAACAAAAAATTGTATAAATTCATATATAATATAAAAAAATTATATACATATTTTAACCCAAATTTTAAATATTCTTTGAATTTGAAAAAAATGAATATTATATGAATTAAAAAAACCCTAACCGGTTCAGGCCCGAACTGGTTTCCAAACCGGCCCGAACCGGTTTCCAACCGACCCACACCGATTTGGTAGGGTTGAGATTTTTAGGTTTGAAACCGGTTTCCAACCCGAGCCGGTTTAGGGCCAAACCGGTTTTGACCAAAGTTGACCCAACCAGTTTCAGTTTGGACCCCAAACCGGATCTGTTTGGACCCCAACCGGTTTCGGTTTAAACCTTGTTTGTACATGTCTAGTCCAAACAAATCAATATGTAACACCTTGAGGGGATTAGAAATAGTGTTTTCAAGTTTTGGCTTATGAGGTTTTCTGTGTCGTTTTCGTTTGGCACAAGCCATACACTTTTCAACAACATAAAATCATTTAATGGTAATCCCCTAACAAGATTGTTTTTAACTAATTTGTTAATATTTCTGAAATCATGCAGGATCATATATGTCACAAAACACTTGGTTTTCTTTCAAACTCACTTGTACTCATACTGTTATGATGAAGTAAAATCTCTCAAAGAGTTGATTATAATATACTAAGTAACTTAAGAACACAAAGGAATAATTTTCAAGGTACTTGTATATATTACTTCTCATGTCAAAGTTTACAAGACTCTTAGAAGCATGACACAAGAGGTATAATGAAAAACTATATATATAATCACCTACAGCTCGTTATACTTTGATACCTGCTAGAGCCTTATAAGTAAAGCAGATACTACAAAGCTATAGTTAAGGTATCTTATATAATGTCTTATCTAAGATATGGTATTCATGACATGTCCATGACTTACCTTTTATCACTAACTAAAGTTAGCAACTGTACTAACAAACAAAGGGGAATAATGCAACAAAGTATGGTCAATACATGGCCTTTTGGGAAAACGCCATGTAGTATCAGAGGTCTGCATCGTAGTGTTGGAGAACCATACTTATATCCACTGGTCCATAGCAGCATCTTCCAGAGGTTAATTGGCTTCGGCAGAACAAGTTCTTCCAAAATTTTTTATACTTCGGAAGAGGGTACTTCTTCTGTTCCTTGAGGACTTCTTCGTCAAAAGTCATTGTCTTTGATGTCTTCTAACTCTTGAACTTCGGAAGAGAAGACTTTGACTTCAAAAGTTCGAGCTTTCCTTCCAAAGAAGATCTTGCACTTTGTCTTCGAAAGAACTCCATTTCCTTCGGAAGTCTATACTTAACTTTAGAAGCCTTTTATAAGTTGCACAAAAAAATAGTCTAAGTGTGTGCTTTTGGTTGAACCAGCCTTTCAAGATCCAACAAATCAATATGGCCCAATTGTTGAGGCCATAAAAAGGATTCAGGTGATGCTTTTGATAGAAGGCAGGTAATAGTGGAAGTGGATTCTTTGGATCCATGTCAAGAAGAGAAGTATCATTCTTTCTTGGCTTCGTATTAACACCATCTCATGAGAGATATTAAAACGTGAGTTTGGAAATAAGCATTCATTTGAGAGAAATAAAACTGGAATGTATTTATCGCAGATTTGAGAGACACTAAATAAGTTCTATGCTAGCTCAGGCACAAAGTTAACTTTCTCCAAAGTGAGAGATCTATTTGATACCTCTCCTTGACCATAATCTTACTACCCTTCCTGTCACCATTAAATGCCACATACCCTCCATTGATAATATAATAATTAGTCAACAAATCTTTCAACCCGATCATATGCCTAAAGCATCAACTGATAATATGCCAAAAACTATTTACAACTTTAGTGGTCGACTCCTGAGAAAAAGAGAATGAACATTTAACCATTTGAAATTGGAACCCATGTTTGAACAACTTTAGGTTTCGGTACAGATGATTTTTTGCAAATGAAATTATTAATAATATGAGTTAATCTATTGCCAAAAGAATTCTTATATACAGATCTCTAATGAACCCCAGGACAGTTTTTAACTACATGACTATTTTACCTAATCTAAAGCAAAGAGATTTTAAAGTAGGTTTATTTGCAACAAATCAAGAATTTTATCTATACATATTTCCTCGTAACACTCAGATAAAATAACATCACCATCACTGTAAGTCTCATGCATTTCTCTTGTTCTAAACATGTTTGTAAAGAAATGATATTTCGCGATGTATCATTATTTGAAGTACTTGAAGTACTTGTACCACTTGTACTATCACTTGAAGAAGAAGTTACCCGTTCATTACAATGTGAAAATGGGATGAGAAAAGAACTTTTCAAAGCAGTTTCCTGTTGTTTTATCACTACAAGAAATAACAGAATCATCCACAATGTCATTTACTCAAGCACTTGAAATATCATCATTACATCTTAAAAATTTGACAAATAAGTGGAACAACCACTCAAACACACATAGTTATTGCCTAAGATAGACTTTTGAGAAATAAAAATGTTACTTAAACATTGTCATCTGCCACTGAATGTTTGTTTCTTCCAAGTCATCTGGATCAATTTGATACATATCTTTCATAGTCATCCCTTTACCTCTCAATTCACCAGCTACCAGTGCTTCGTAGCTATGGACAAACATGCCAAAGAGTGGCATTGTGTCAGACAAAATTGAAGTACCAGAAGTAACTTTTGAGTTTGATTGATCATAGAATGAGCTACCACCATTACTTGATTGATCAAATGAAATATTTGTAGTTGATCCTTCTTGTCTTGATGCACTCGTAGGCAAGATTGCGGTGGTTGTGATTCGTGCAGCATTTTGAGTAAAACTGGATGATGGTGTCATGGACTGATTGAACTCTCTTCTTTTCAGATCTAATTTAAAACAATTCAAGTTGTTGATGATATCCATAAGCTTATAATCTATGAATCCTCTCTCTTGCTTTAATATTCACCAGCTACCAGACTCCATTGAGGTGGAAATGAGTCTACCAGCCTATTCACTTGTTCATAATTTGTAAACTTGTCATCGTATTTCTTCAAAGTGCTTGAGACCGTCAGAAAATGATTTGTTAAATTAGTGAGGTTCTCATTCTTGTATCCCATAAATGAATTGAACTCTCTCTCAGCCTATATCCCTTTGTCCTTGGCTAGCTCATCGTTCCCATCATAGAATTCACATAAAGCATCATACAAAGATTTGGCATTTTTGTTTTAGGCGAAGTAGTTGTAAATTTCAGTGCAAGACACAAAGTTAGAGCTCCAAATGCCTTTTGATCTCTGTCAACCAGTTCAGGTGTCTCTCATTTAAAGTAGATGGATCCTTGTTTTAAAAGACAGTCTCTCCAACAGTAGGAGAAGGAATATGAGGACCAAAAATAATAGATTCCCACTCATTGTGATCTGTGTAATAAAATAATGCCTTCAAACCTTCTTCTAGTCTTCAAAGTTATCTGTTAGGGACCGTGTACGGACGGAGTACTAACTGATTTACGGGTATAACAACTCAAATAGTGCGGAATCCTATTTGATTGGCAATCTAATCAGTGAGAACATTAACCCGACCGATATAAGAATAAACTAAACGTTAAGAACGAATAGGAATCGATCTATGAACTTGGACTGGCTTTCTTGGACATTCTGGACGGCTAGGGTACGAGTAGGAGTCGAAATGTTGAAAGTGTTACCTTTTCCACGAATTAAGTGGTATTTATAGGTTAGGGTTAGTCAATCATATGACTAGACCATTAGCATGGTTTAGTCGTGCGACTAAAGCATGCGACTGACTCAATCACACGACTGAAGGTTCAGTCGCACAAATGAGTCATCCGTATGTCTGAGTCGTGCAACTGATCCAGTCTCCTGGTTCAGTCGTGCGACTGGTCCATTAGCATGAAGTATTCATGCGTATGGTCCATTAGCATTGTCCATTTGCATCAAAACTTCATAGGACTAAGTTTGAATATGTTTCCCAATCATTACTTGACTAAGATCTATTCAAACCACCTGAAACCTATATAGTTAGTTAATATGTGTTAATTAATGAAAAACAATAAAACATACACTTAAACATTAAACATTAAGATCCACAACCACATATTTATGTTTCATTCAACTCATTCGTTTCATTACATTTAGGACATGATAGAAATATTACATTATGATCATAAACTAGGTACATATGGATCAACAAACTCCCCCTTGGACCTAGTTTCCTTCTTCGCCTGGCATCCTTCATTAGCTCGTCAAACTTCTTATGCCTCTACTTGACTGTAACTCGAGCATGTCTCTCGAATGCAAAATAGAGTCTTATCATGTTCTGAAGCTGGAGGGCCTGTACAATATCCTCTGGATCATAGAATAATGGCCACCTGTATAAAGTATAAACATCACTAGCTAACAAGTTGGTTAGCCACATTGGGTTAAATACCCGGATGGTCTCCATTTGACGCTCAATCTGTAATACTATGACCGCTTCTCCTTCTCTCCAGTCATAATACCACCACTTGAAGTGGGGAGTGAAGTCATGTGGCATTTCGCTCATGGGGATCTTTGACATACTGCGCGAAGGACTCCACTTCAACATCACTTTGGGTTTCCCAGTCCTTGGGTCCAACTCCGACCTTTGAATGTACCTCATAGGTTGTTGAGGCTTAAAATTAACCCATCAAGTGTGGTATTCTTTCTACAATGCAAATTCAACCATCCTGACATCTTCCTAGGTCAGCATACAATAGGTTCAGGTGTGCCAACTGGTTGAGCTCAAAACCAGGGAGAGTCCTCAGATCATGTAGAAATCTGAAGTACTTGATTCCCTTCTCCCTTTTCAAAGCATACACATTTAGATCCTCAAAGTAAGCCCATACTATAATCTTGCTAGATACCTTTAGATGCTTCTTTACTTTGTAGAGCTTGGCGTAGGCACTTGGCTTTGCCATGGTGCGTTGGGCATGGATCTCTACAATACAAGCCACCCATTCAGCATTTTTGTTCTCAATATCAGCGTCCGAGGCTTGGGCTTGGCTTTTTGATTTCTCGGTTTCCCTCTCCATCGTATCCAACTTAACATACATATCACTGTCGAGTGTATCTCCAAAATCAAGAATAACATTTCCCTCTCGATCAGTATATTCCGCATAGTGCTGTGCTGTTATGTCTTCAATCTCTATCTTATCAACATTGTTGAGCTCATCATCACTAGCATCATTGACGGTAGGGGCATCCTTAACCAATTCATCTTGGATTAACCAGAACATCTCTGCGAGTTGCTCATCAGTAAGGTTTTGAATGATTTCTCCTTCTTCGGGAGTATAGCATACTGACCTTCTCACAATCCCTTGCAGATGAAGTATGATTATGAATTGAGACTTGATCTGCTGAAGGGGGGCAACATCATATTCATCTCGCTAATATTATGGATTTGCTTGATTAAAACATGAAACACATCATTCATCGGTAAATAATCAAAACAGTAAACATTAAATATATACATAAACATTCATTAAATAAGTTTTAATACATGATTCAGTTACATAAAAGTTCAAAATACAAAAACATCTAAGCATTACTTTGATCTTGAATCATGTGCTCTTCAGCTGGCGGGGCTGAGGACAAAGCACCTTGATCTTGTGCTTTCTTGGATCGTTGCTCACTTGCTTGAGTTGCAGCCGCTATAGTAGCATCATCACCCTCCTCATCATCTGTGCTTTCATCCTCTCCATATTATCATCTCCACCATCATCACTATCATCATCATCTCTCTGATCTTCAGAGGCTCTTCCTTTGATCCCTTAAGCTTGAGCATGATAGATCTGTTAGAAGACTCCAACTCTTCAATCTTCTTTGCTGATTCGGCTTTATGCTCTTTGAGTTAGGCAATCTCCTCTGCCTACTGAGAGATCTGCTATGATTATGCCGCAGTTAGCTCCATCAGCTGTCATAGTTGAGTAGTGTTCTCTTCATCGGCAGCTAACAACTTCAGCACCATACGATTTAGTTCCGACAACTGTTCCCCTACACCACTACGAGGTAGAGATGATCCAGTGGTGAATGTGGTATGGGATGAGGGACCAGCTTGGTGGCTGGTGGTGGTAGTAGTGGCTATGGTGAATGGGTGGAGGTAGATGAGTGGGTGGTGATGGGTATGCTGTAGTGGTGGGGAAGTGGTGTAGATAGGTGGTGGAGTGGCTGTAGTGGTGATGGTAGGTGAAGTAGTAGTAGTGGTGGTGGGTGGAATGGTGGTAGTGGTGGTGGGTGGAATGGTGGTAGTGGTGGCTGTGGTGGTGGTAGTGATATATGACATCCTCCTCCTCTGGTCTTCATCCCATGGGGCTGAGCCATCCTTTTTCTCCTCATGCCCCTTGAGGTGGGATCAGCAGCAGTCTCCCCAGACTCGCTAGGGCGTCCCCCAACCTCCCGAATACCTCATTCGATGGCAACCACCCTGCTGCCCACCATCCTGGTCAATGGCTCCTTATCACTCTCCTCCTCCTCATCAGGAGGACAGAAATCCTGATGGAAACTGGCTGTGGTGGCATCTCCATGAGTGCGTGGTGGAGGTGTAACATGTGCAGTGGTGGCCCTAGAAGCAACGAGGCCAGAGTCTCCACCAGCGCCAATGTCATCATCATCAAAGTCATCCGATGGAAGAGCGATCTGCTCAACATTTGAGTCACTCTCCTCATGGCACCACTTACGCCTTGTCGGCGCCACGTAATCCACCCCGGCCAAGTGCCTGAACAGTCTCCTCACAGGGGGTTTAATTGCTTTCCCCTATAGACCCTCTTTCTCCCGAGAGTGGTGTCATCCATAATCTCGAGAGATACTGCATTGTGGCTCTCCTTGGGTAGCCAAGTAAGCTTCTCATCTATAATCATCTGTAAAAATCTTGGGTACATACAAAAGCCTTCCTTGCCTTTGGCCTTAAGATTCTCGATTAGGTATGCAAATATCATTTTGGAGAAGCTGAAAGGGTGATTTAACACCAGTGCCACATAGGCATTCTGGATTTGGTCAGATAAGTCATCAAATCCACCCCTTCTTGATTCAATGCACTTGAGGATGACGTGTGCTAAGTACTTCAACTGGGGACATAGGTTGCTTTTGTTTACCACACCTGCATTGATGTCCCCTGAGTACTTCATCCTTAGAAAACATCCCCTCACCGTCAGCGGGTGTAACCTGGTTAGGTGAGCAGCATCATCACCCAGGTCCGGTACACGTCGAAGGTTTGCCGCTGTCACCTCTATCTCTTGCCCAAAGATGGTGCTCCAAATGCAGTAGGGCTCACTAGATCGGTCAACTGATGCACTCTCCCAAAAGGCCTACTATATAGACCTGTAGGGAGTGCATGGTGTAGATATCGCTTTGTGTATCCTTGATCTCTTTAGGAAAGCAATAATGCGAGCAAACTCGGCAGCATTTCGACTTGTGGCGTCCAAGTGATCAAAGATATTGTGCTTGGTGTTGATGGTCCATCGATCTGCTAAATCTGTAACACAAGACACATATATATTAGATGAGCACATAACATAATGCAATTCACTCTAAACTATTTGAGATCAGTGGGGTTCAAACGTGTGATTGAACCATACGACTAAGTTCAGTCGGTTGACTTATCATGCAATTGAGTTCAATCGGATGACTGATTCAGGGACTAAGTTTAGTCGGGTGATTGAGCCAGCGACTGAGTTCAATCAGGTGACTGAGCCTTTGACTGGGTTAATTCGGGCGACTAAGCTCATACGCCTCATTTAATCGGGCGATTGAGTCATTCGCCCAGCTAAGTCGTGCGAATGAAGTTCATCAGGATGACCAATCGCATGACAGACTGTTTGTTCGATTGAAATTCAAAATTTGAGCAAATCATAATATTAGACATCATGGTTTGGCTCATTAAACTCGAAATCATCCTACTTAGCACCTATTAACTTTGATTTCAACATTTTACTTAGTTTTATTAGTCTATTAATCCAACTAAGTCTCGGTTCTATGTTAGGGCCGAATTCAGTCAATTAGGGCACAAAACGATTTCCATTTACCATATTATACATGTATAAATCTATCGATCGTCAGAATACAGCAATTTGCAGTCAAGCAAGGTCAGAGGAAAATCGGCAGAGTAACGACACTATAGGTGATTTTAGGGCGAATGAAGAGTGATGAGTATATGCGATCAACTAGAGCCCTATTTATACTGAATGTGGTTTCAATCGGGCGACTGGATCCATTCGTTATTTTCATTCACGCGATTGGATCCCAGTCGTGCGATTGGTTCAGTCGATCACATTCAGTCGGCCGACTGGGTTTCAGTCGGGCGACTGACTCATTCGGTCAACCCCATTCAGGCGACTGGCTCATTCTTGTAAGCCAGTCATGTGTATGGTTCATAATCATGCTCCATTCGGTTGACTAGTTCATAAGTATTGTCCAATCGTACGACTGGTCCATACTCATGGTCTAGTTCTGTGAATGGATCATACTCATGATTTTGACTTTATGACCATTTGACACTTAACCCCTTATAACTTTTCATTTAACATTTTGAGCATTAGATCATCTTAGACATGATCATTTAACGTAGAAACTCTGACCACTTTAGTCATGATCCTTTTAAACAAAACACATTTTGTCACCTCAGACGTGACCCATTTAACATTTTAAAACACGTTTGGTCACCTCAGACGTAACCTTTTAAGTGATTAAATCCCAGATTGAATTCCAATATGTAGTCTGACATTTAACAACTAAACTGACAAACCTAAACAAATGAAACTACTAGAACTAAAGGACACAATTTAAAAACATAATTTTGTGATTTTATGTGAGGTGGAAATCCTAAGATAGAAATCTAACAGATTTATTTCTTGAACAAGCAACATTAAGTTGTTTTGACCATAAGTAGAACTATTCATTATGGAATCATACAGGTAAGTCAAATAATTCAGGACGTGTTACCAAAATCTTTTGATGCTAGATTCGTGTTTTCATCGGGAGTCATTAGCAAGTTTAGGAAATCATACTAGTAGTACAAGATGCAAACACTGATTTGGACTTTCAAGACAAGCAGCCACAATGATTGTCAGTATACTTGTCCACTTAAATCCATACACAGACTTTTGATACAAATTGGTGATGGTTTATGGTTAAATTATTTCAACAAGCATTTGTGGATCCCAGGCTTGTATGGTATTCAAAAATCCTCACGAGATTTTTGAGTGGTCTACGGGTATTTTCACAAGAAGAAACTATTCTTAGACCTTTCAAAGAGCAGCCAAGCCTCAGGTCAGTGCCACCGCACATCAGAGAGGCAGAAACAACAATGAATTCTAGAATATATAGGTTATGCTTATCCTCAGGTCAGTGCCATCGCACAGCAGAGAGGCACACAACCTTCCTCTTATTTGAGCAAATTTATTCTTTTTGCACAGATCGCACCAACAACATAGGTTATTAGTTTGATTGCATTTTGTGTTTTTCATCATGTGCTTTGCTCATATTTTGGTCATCCGCACATATTTGTGCCGATTCTTTTGCTCGTCACTCCTTATTGGAACTCTGTTGATTGTGTTAACCAGGGATAAGATGATAACCCACAGCTTGTTGAACAACTTAGTTTGATCTTGAGATCACCAACAAGGTCTACTTATCTATTGTGTTGAATCTACCGACACATCATATAATGGTCTAGCAACCTCTACGTATACTTTCTCCGTGTTACCTTAGTAGCTAGTTTTACTATCATTTTTCCCTTTATTTTTGCTTAGACTTCTCAGACTTATACTTTGAATTTTTCATCTAATTAAATTTAAATCTTTTTAATGTCGCAAATTCTTTGTTCCTATGTACTATCATTTCCATATTCGTTGAATCGATATCTCAGATATGATCTCATTTCTTTGAGCTTGCCTGTCCTCCTCCCCTGTTTTTTTAAATACTAACTTAACCTATTCTCCCCCTAAAATTCTAAAACCATAAACGATTTGCATTTTTAGGATTTTAATAGGCGAAGAAAGAAAACCAATAAAATTTATTAAATAAAATAAAATAATCAAAGAAAATAAAAGAAAAATGGACTCGACGCATCGAACTAAACATGTTCATCTTCTGGAATTACATTACTTTTTTTTTAACGCCATTGACCTCTAAAATATGAAGATAATCACACTTGAACCAAATCATGAAAATAATGGTTCAAAATATGATAAACACAATAAAATCCCCTTTGATCATCAATTAGATTGCAAATGATGTTTACAAGTAACCCCCCAATCTCTTGGTCATACAACCATTAGTCAACACTAATGACAATTAACCTATTTATAGTGAATATAATATTCACTAATTGCACTTAACTTCCTAGACTTAGGCTAATTAATGAAAATTACATATAAAATATAAAAATGACTAAAACAAGATAAAATATATTTTGTTCACACAAAATATATTTATTACTATTAAACTCCTAGTAATTTAAAGGTTCAACGTCTCATCTCATTCTTCGTCTCTAACGTATCGGTTTTGACTTTCGCGTTGACTTTGACAATGACGTTGACTTTTGTTGACTTTGATTGTGTTGATAATATAGACTATCTTGTACAGCTCCAACAATACTCCCCCTTAGTCTATCATTATAAACGTCTTCATACGAATTCAGCCCCAAGAAGTCAACAGTAGAAAGATCTTCAACTTGAATGTTTCTCAAAGTGATGAGAAAGATTATTTATTTCATGAGCTCCCCCTATTTATATGCTCCCCCGTTTCGAGTGCCTCCTTTGAGAGGATGTTGGAATAGCTTTCCCAAATCTCTAATCTCGAGTGCTTCAAAAGATGTAGGTGGAGGATTCCTAGCTTGGTATCTTCTACAAACTTGAGAAACAGATTCTCTGATCAGGTACACTACATAATTGATGAGCGGTCATCACTTACAGCAAAACTCTGAAACACATTCAAAAACACAATCTTGATATTTCTAATTAGATTATTTCATTTTACAAAATAAGCCCGTATTTATCTGTGTTTGAAAACAAGTGAACCCATGATCGTTTATGTGCAATTTCTGTGAAATGCATGAAAAATGATAAATCTATAACAACATAATATGCAAGACCTAAAACAATTTTGAAATGAAAATATGTTATAGTTTTTATTTTTTTTATAGACATTTATTATAACGTTTTTCTGATCTATTTTTTATATATATAACCTAGAACTGAATCGATCATGAGATGTCATCCTTAAGATAGCACAAAGATGAAACTAATCATCGACAAGCAATAAGATCCCACTAATAACTGAAACTAATCACAGTCTTTCAATGATTTTGAAATTCTCAAACATATCAATAATGATTGATGTTATGTTTGTCCACTTAAACACATGCCTTATCTTTTTCAATAAGCTGTAGATGATTCGTTAAGGTTTGATTAAATACTTTAGAATGCTAGGACCCCACAATCATTTGGCAAAATCTATCACCCAATCTCGGGATTTTTTGAATTTTTATATGATCTTTATAGAGCAAGGCTTGTGCATTAGTGTGCGAGTGATTATCATAAGAATATTGCATTCTATGATGAATTTATCGTTAAGATGATTTGACACTACTTAGACCAAAATAGTGAGAGCTCCAGGTCTATACTCATGTATAACAAAGGAGATGACCATTTAATCATGTGCCGATGAGACGTCCAGGTCAGTACTATTATATATCAAAGGAGATCATCACTCCAGGTCAGTAGTGCCGTATAGAACAAGAGATTAGCACAAACACAAGACATATAAATACACTAATATGGCTTATATGATTTGAATCAATGTGGGTGAAAGATCAATTCTCAATCCAATTTTTGTTGGGACTTAGTTTTCGTACAGGCGAAAATGATTGCATAAATACAGACATCCTTAATCGTATATTTTAATTGAAATCATTTTGTTGTTGTCCACTTTATTCTTCAGGCTGAGTCTACCAAGCATAGTATTAAAGAATTGTTTGTGTTTCTTTTACTTGCAATTAAAAATAAGATGTGAATCGAATAACAACTTCAGTTACTATCATTTCTCATTTTATAAATGCAAGTCTTGCAACAACAAGCATTTCAAGAATATATACATTCATTTCTTAGTCATCTCGAATCAAGTTCCCAATTCTCTTTTCGTTTTTATTTAATTTTGATATACTCTCCCCCTAAATTTTTATTTTTGCTAACCTATCTTTGTTTTATTTACTTTTATTTTATTTATATACATTTTTTAATTTTAATTTTAATTTAAACCGAACAAAAATAGAAATTTACCAAAGAAGGTCTTCCAAACTACATTGATATGAAGCTCAGAAATGAAATCTCAAGAAATATGCAGGGATTGTGAAGTGATAACTGTGATTGTGCACATAACAATCCAGATTGTGGATAAAATACCATGATCGTAACCTACTTGTTCTACCTCGAATTTGAATTAGAAATAATCTCTGTCAGTTTAGGGGATTCCTAATAGTCCTCCTGAATTATTCTGGCACTCATCAACAGATTAGTTTGAAAGGGGAACCCAAGCCATCGTAGTCCTGGAATTCCTTTTTCATCAATATAAGTAACCTCCTTTAGCACACAACCGTTTAAACAATCGGGGATTGTTATATCTTTCTTTTTAATATTCCAAATTTGTTTCGGTTCAACTAATTTGGATTTGAATGAACTAAATTTGGAAATCATTCTCTGTTTAAGACTGGAAGGAAAAGAATTGGGTTTTGAAGCTTTGGTCATTTTCATACTTGAATTAGGTGAAAATGGCTTTAGATGAAAAGGTTTGGATGGAGGGTTTTTCATCCAACCATTCAAAGATGTGTGCTTATTACCTCTTGATCAAGAGAAGCAACCCATGTTGCCTTTACCAACCGGAACATCGCTTGTAGACTGTGATCCGGAGAAGCAATTTGTTTTGCCTTTACCATTCAAAGAAAGTCTTTGAAGGTACTTCTTTACCATGTGACTTTCTTTTCCACACTCAAAACAAGCCTTGAAAGGCTTTTGATTCTTTGTAGTCCCATGTTGTGTATGTGGGGATTAGGATTGCTTTGAGCTTGTAGCATATTCTTGCTTGTTTTGAAGTTTCCCGTGCTGAACAAGGAATGAGATCTTCACTAATTGACTGGGTTGTTTTTGCAATTGGAGAAGAGATCCATATTGGTCTTGATTAAGCTTTTGGAAGCTTTTGAGACTTGACAATGTCAGGAGATATCTTGATCTGTGAGGAACCAACACGCTACTCTATGATTGATTCATCATCTGAGCTTATCCAGTCTTGTATATACAGATCTTTCTCCAAAGAATCTTCATTGACACCTCCTATTGTATTAGCTTTGGTTATAGGATTCTGATTGCCTGACGATTCGACAACTGTTCATTCTTTAACAAACCAGACAAGGAACAAACGAAGGAATGTTACTTGTTTTGAATTTGTTAAAGATGATCGGAGAGTCAACTGATATTGGTTTTGGAACACTAGAGGTGGAATCATCATTAATCCTCTTATCAGATCCCTTCCTGAGGAATCCAAAACCAATAGGAGAATCCTGTACATCTCTAACCTCTATAAGATTAAAGTTGCTTAAACCTGCATTTAAACTATTAGTTTGAGTAGCTTTAATCAAATTATTAGATGGACAGAGTTGAGGCATAGGATAGTAACAATGGGTGCTAGGAGGAGGATAGACGTATGGATTTTCACCATAACCCACTCTCGTTTTAATCCTAGCTCCCCTTTGTTTACACAGTAGCTCTTCCTGTTTCATTCCGGATATGGTCCATCTATCAAGCTTTGTTTTAAGCTTGCTTGTTTCAAATTCAGCCAAGGTGACTCTTTCATTTAAAAGATTAATTTCAGCATTTCTTTCAAGAAGAGTTTGTTTTAAATTATCATTTTATTTTAAAGCTTCTTTAAATTTATGAAACATTTTGCTTCATTCTTTTTAAGTTCTGTGTTTACGGTGGTTAATTCCTTTTAGTTATCTAAAAGTAACTTATTAGCTTTATACACACTAAATAGCCTAATTTTGCAAGCAGAAGAACACATATCCTGAACTTTCTTATATGGAAGATCTAGGATAACTCTTTCAACAATAAGAGCCTTCTCACAGTTGCATACTGTTGTATTTCGCTTCCATTCCTCTTCCTTCTCAGCATCACAACCTTTATCATTCAACTAAGCTCCATCTTTCCCGATTGATGTCGGCTTAAGCTCCCATTGTACCTCTTCAGTTCCAGGTTTCGGTAAACCTTCAGAATTGGTGCCAAAATCTGATCTCCCTTCTGCTTTCTCGTTGGTGTTTGAAGTGATCTTTGGAGTTAGATATGTCACTTCATAGTACTTACGACATCTGATATCCAACTCAATTCCTTTCAGTTTGTTGTCACCACCATTAGTTTGTAATCCCAAAAGCCTTTATCTCGTTTAATCGACTTGCCATGTGAACTCCATTCTGATAAGAGAGAATCAAGCAATTTCAAAACTTGTTTATGATTTTCTAGTTGGCATCAAACATTTTCAGATTGTTTGCCACCAATAGAAAACGATCAAAAAAATCGAACATTGTTTCATTCTTTAAAGCTACAAAATTATCAAACCGAAATTGTGCAATTGTGAGATTATTAGATTCGAAGAATTTAAAAAATTCTGCAAAAAGCCAATTTTTTTTATTTTCTATTGCAATTAAACCCCCCAAAAGTAATTTTTCCAAAAATTATAAAATAATTCTCCCTTAGAAAAATAATTTTTTTTAAAAGTCACTCTATGGAATCTTAGCAACTGGGGTCAAGTTGATAATTTTGTCAAAATTGTAGTTTCACAAAGCTAGTTTCGCAGTGAAAGATAGTTTTGCTGAGCTGGTAGTAGTTTAAAAAGAAATTTGGCAGCAGTTTCGCTAACCAAATGCTTGAGACTACTTAGTGTTGTCGACAATTTCGCATGAAACAAGCTTGAACTTTCGTTGAATGATACTTTCGACAACAATTTCGCTTGTAATAGGCACACAAGCACCGTTGAACTTTTGTTCAAGAACACTACTTTCACTGAGATGCTGAAATTAACTGCAAAGTGTAAAACACTTGTAGTTTAGTTGGAAGAGGCTGCAGTTTCGTTAGATGAATATGTAGTTTCCCTGGATGAATCTAGAAGAATTTTTCAACACAAAATCAATTTGAAATCGCCTAAATCTCAATGGATTTGATATCTGGTGATTAATAGAGCTTTCCTAACCAAAAAACAAACAAAATTAAATCAAATTCCATATCAATAACACTCAAATTTAATCCAGATTTGATGAAATATTGATATTGAACAAAAACAACCAAAAACCTCAATCAAACTTCAAAAATCAGCAACGAAATCTTCAAAACATCAATGTATTTTATCCAAAATGGCTCTGATACCAAATTGTTAACCCAAGTTGAACACACTTGAATCAAATCATGAAGATTCTGGATCAAAATATGATAAACACACTTTAATGTATCGGGTTTGACTATTCCCTCGACTTTGATTGTGTTGTTAATATAGACTATCTTGTACAGCTCCAACAATAATTGTGGCTTTACAACAAATATATCATGTTATACTTTGTAAAATTTTGATCTCATAATGACTCAACTTATGACTTATCTTTTGAATAGCTTGATACTTTGTAAATGTTTCATAATTACACACATTCAACACAAATCTGGATATATCAAATTCTTTTAAGACTTTCTTCATTTCATCCATATTCATCCTTTCCACCATGTCATAAGGGAAACCATTATTGATTAGGTCGATGAACATAGAGGATTGGGCTCTTTCTTCAAAGATGTCATCTGTAGAATGAAAGCAGGTCATTATTCATTCTTGCTCAATCAACCTTTGGAGTCTTAGACTTAGTCCAATCTTCCCACTCAGCATCACTTTCTTCTTCATTATGCTGAATTGGATTAAGAGAATCAAGATCTGATGGAGTATGCTGAGGAGACATTGTCTTTGTTTATATTAGAGAATCTTCATCCAGTACAACTTCATTAAAGCTTTTTGATTTCTTTGAAGACTCCTCATCCCTTTTCCCTCCATAATATTTCCTCTTTCTTTTGTACTTGATTGATATTTTTGTAGACCTCACTAATGTAAGGTTAGCACTTAGGGATATTCTTGTTTGAGCAAGTTCTTGGGTTGGATCTGGATGAATGACTAATTCATGTACAGATACTTTCTTCGTTAAAGCTTTTATCGCCTCATCTTTTGCTTTCACTAGATCTGATAGTTTTGATATAGTTTTCAAGGCTTTGTTCAGCTCAGACATGAATTTATGCTTCTCTTTCATTTCTTTGTCCGCAGAATCAAGGGACTCAGTTATCAACTGATCCAAAGATTCAAATACTTCACCGTGTGATTGAATTTCTTCCCTTAACTTTTTTTATCATTATTTATTGATTTGCAATTGTTTATTCTTTCTCTTTCAACTTCCCATTCAATTCTCTTAATTTCTCCATCTTTTTATTACTTTTGCTTATTAGATTGTTGTATTTAGCAACGTGGCAGCTTTTACACACATCAAACTACTGAAACTATGCAAACTACTGAGAATGTTCTCAACTACTGATTACATCTCAGAGAATGCTCAAGTACAAATACATAAAACTACTGAAACTAAACTACTGAAACTATATCTACTGAAACTATAACTACTGAAAAGTAAATTACAAGTACTGAAAGGAAACCATCACAACTACTGAAGTTGATAACTTCAGCTGTTGTGACAACTACTGATTACTTTGGTCGTCAGTCTTTGTCTTCAGTCTTTGTCTTCAGTCTTTGTTCTTCAGACTTTGTTCTTCAGACTTTGTTCTTCAGACTTTTACTTTCAGACTTTGTCTTCAGCTGATAGCTTCAGACTTTGTCTTCAGTACTTTACTTTCAGACTTTGTCTTCAGCTCATAGCTTCAGACTTTGTCTTCAGCAGTAGTCTTCAGTTCTTGTCTTCAGACTTTGTCTTCAGACCTTGTAATCAGCTGATGTCTTCAGTTTTTGTGATCTTCTTCAGCAGTTGTAATGTTTGTGGGACTTAGTGGTTTTTCTGATCAGGCTCATTGGTTCTTTTGGTCCAACAAACTCCCCCTGAACCAATGCAGCCAAAACCTCTAAACTATTAATGATCCCACTTATTCTTGGCAGAAACACCCTCTTGATCAGCTTTAGAGGTAATCAGTTAAGCACAGGCCGGGAAAAGGATTATAATCATTTAATTGGCTAAGTATGGAAGGGAACTCTATTTTGGGGAAACTGAACACAGAGTCTTATCGCAACCATGAAACCTAATTCCCATGAATGAGTCTATAAGACTCACTAGCAAAGGCCTCAAGGAGAACAACTTGTTCCTCCTTGGTGAGTTCTTCTGCTTCTACTTCGAAGAAGAACTCTGGGCCATAATACTCAGACAGGTATCTCACTGTCTTTCCATTTTTCAACACCATAGTTGTTATCTCTCTATAAGCAAATTCATCAGGGTGAGAGCCTTCAAGAAACAACTGGAGTTCACTCTTCTGAAGATCTTCAAGTGTTTTGTATAACAACCCCTTCTTGATCATTTTGTTCTCAAGAATAGATTGAGGGGTTGTCTTGGATTGTGAGCTCTCTTGAATTCTTCAATGATTTCCCAGGGTGAGACTACCATGGCTAATGTAATTGCAGCATTCAAGGTCTTCTTCACTTGGCCATGATATCTACTTGGTATATTCTTCTTATGAATTCTAGAACTTACCCTGGGGTCTGGTCAGATCCGCACTCTTTCTTTTTGATGTTGAAAAGTATGTCTAAGAGTGTACAGCCTCAGAGCCTATTTCTTCATTTCTTGAATGGATGAGGACTGAGGGAAATCCGTATCAACCATCTTGAGAAACTTCTCATCGTGTTATTCTGTTGTTCAGCTTCTTCAATCTTTACCTTCACCATCTGCATTTGCAAGTTAGGAGTAATCACTTGTTGACTTCTGTGCTCAGGTGATTTGAGTTTGAGAACAGCAGAGATTGGCAGACTATCATCATCATCATCCTCTTCTTCATCTTCTTCTACCCTCAACACCCTTCTCCTCCTTCTGGTGTATCACTGGGTAAGGTTTGAGGTTTTTTTTGGGGTAAAGGGATTGGTTTTGTGGGTTGAGTTGTAGGTGGCTTTGGTTTAGGGATAGATTTGGGAGATTTTAGAGATAAGGGTTGTGTTTGAGTGGGAATGTGAGAAGACTGACTTAGCATTTTGGTGGTGAGTTTGGCTTTGGAGAGCTTTGCCATTTTAGTTCTCTTTCCTGCACCTGTTTCATCCAGTGCTTCTATTATCAACCCTTTATTATAGCCTCCAGCAGAGCAATTTTCTTGGTTATCTCCAAATACTTTCTCTGGACCAGGCCTTTATCTCTATCAATGATCTTCCAATGTTATTTTGACCATAAGTAGAACGATTCATTATGGAATCATACAGGTAAGTCAAATCATTCTGGACCTGTTACCAAAGTCCTTTGATGCTAGATTCGTGTTTTCATCGAGAGTCATTATCAAGTTTAGGAAATCATACTAGTACTACAAGATGCATACATTGATTTGGACTATCAAGACAAGCAGCCACAATGATTGTCAGTATACTTGTCCACTTAAATCCATACACAGACTTTTGACATAAATTGGTGATAGTTTAAGGTTAAATTATTTCAACAGGCATTTGTGGATACCACGCTTATATGGTAATCAACATTCCTCAAGAGATTTTTGAGCGGTCTACGGGTATTTTCACAAGAAGAAACTATTCTTAGAGCTTTCAAAGAGAAGCCAAGCCTCAGGTTAGTGCCACCGCACATCAGAGACGTGAAAACAACAATGAATTCAAGAATATATAGGTTATGCTTATCCTCAGGTCAGTGCCATCGCACACCAGCGAGGCATACAACCTATCTTCTTGTTTGAGCAATTTTATTCTTTTTGCACAGATCGCAACAACAACATAGGTTATTAGTTTGATTGCATTTTGCGTTTTTCATCATGTGCTTTGCTCATATTTTGGTCATCCGCACATATTTGTGGCGATTATTTTGCTCGTCACCCCGTATTGGAACTCTGTTAATTGTGTTAACCAGGGATAAGATGATAACCCCTATCTTGTTGAACAACTTAGTTTGATCCTGAGATCACCAACAAGGTCTACTTATCTATTGTGTTGAATCTACCGACACATCATCTAATGGTCTAGCAACCTCTAGGCATACTTTCTCCGTGTTACCTTAGTAGCTAGTTTTACTATCATTTTTCCTTTTATTTTTGCATAGACTTCTCAAACTTGTACTTTGAATTTTGCATCTAATTCAATTAAAATCTTTTTAAAGTCCCAAATTCTTTGTTCAAATGTACTATCATTTTCCATAGTCGTTGAATCGATATCTTAGATACGATCTCATTTCTTTGGGCTTGCTTGTCCCCCTCCCCTGTTTTTTTAATACTAACTTAACCTATTCTCCCCCTAAAATTCTATAACCGTAAACGATTTGCGTTTTTAGGATTTTAATAGGCGAAGAAACAAAACCAATAAAATTTATTAAATAAAATAAAATAAAATCAAAGAAAATAAAAGAAAAATGGACTCGACGCATCAGACTAAACATGTTCATCTTCTGGAATTACATTACTTTCTTTTAACGCCATTGACCTCTAACAGTTATAAAAAACGTGGCTTATCAAAGGCTTTTGTGTAGAGGTAAGCGCGCTCAAAATCCGTATTTATTTTAACCATATCGATTAGATTCTATTCAAAAACATCATGTATAAAGTGATATTTAATGCCGATGTGTTTGGTCTTAGGATGTTGGACAAGATTTTTAGTAATGGCTACTACAGCAGAATTATCAACAAATATGGGCGTATTTGAGAATTGCAAACCGTAGTCCCGCATTTGCTGTTGAATCCAGATGATTCGTGAACAGCAACTTGCAGCAGCAACATATTTAGCTTTATAGGTTGACAGAGCAACCGAGGTCTGCTTCTTACACTGCCAGGTCACTAATCTCCTCCCAAGAATTTACATCCTGCTGATATGGAATTGTAGTTCATTGTGCAGCCACCATAATCTGAGTCACTGTACACGCTAAGCTCGAAGTCATCGTCAAGAGGATATCACAACCCTAGTGTTGGTGTACCCTTTAGATAAGGAAATATCCTTTTAACCCCTATAAGATGGCTAACTTTTGGTTTTGCCTGATATCTTGAACAAAGACATGTCGCATACATGATATCACGTCTTGAGGCAGTGAGGTACATGAGGGATCCAATCATTCCTCAGTACATGGTGGCATCAACTATATCACCATTCTCGTCGCATGCTACATCATGGGTTGTAGCAAGTGGAGTCCCAGCTGCGGAAGCATTCTCCATGTCAAACCGATTGAGAATATCCCCTACATACTTGGTCTGATGTAGACATATCCCCTTTGGTGTTTGATCCACCTGTAACCCGAGAAAGAACTTCATCTCTCCCATGGCACTCATTTCAAATTCTGCCTTCATTACTGCTTCAAATTCTTTACATAAGTCTTCGTTTGTGGAACCGAAGATTATGTCATCAACATAAATCTGAACAAGCAGTAGATCACCATCCTTTTCTTTGATGAACAGTGTATAGTCAATTACACCTCTACGAAATCCGTGTTTCACCAGGTGAATTGAGAGTTTTTCATACCATGCTGTTGGGGCTTGATGAAGCCCATAGAGAGCCTGATCCAGTTTGTAAACCCTGTCCTGATGATATGGATCCTCAAATCCTTCGAGTTGACTGACATACACTGTTTCCCGGATTTCACCATGATTAAATGCACTCTTTACATCGAGTTGATAGAATTTAATCTTCATGTAAGAGGCATAGGCTAGGAAGATATGGATGGCTTCTGTTCTTGCCACTGGTGCAAATACTTCATTGTAACCAATTCCCTCGACTTGTCGAAATCCTTGAACTACAAGTCGAGCCTTGTTCCTGATTATGACCCCGTTGTCATCTTTGTTGAATTTCAAGACCCATTTGGTGCCAATGACCTTAGCACCTTTAGGTCTATCCACGAGTGTCCATACACCTAACTTCTTGAACTGCAGAAGATCTTCTTGCATGTCACTCACCCATGCCTCATCATTTAGGGCTTCAATCACGTATTTTGGCTCAAATTAAGACACAAAACAACGATATGCACCATCGTGAAGGTATCCTTTTTCCATTACCGAGGCATAGTCAGCTGAATATAGCTAATTTCTCATCTGAAGTCATGATCTCACATCCCCAATGACATTGTCCAGAGGATGATATACATTAAGGAGTGATCCAGGAGTTGTGGGAACAACTACCTCAGAATCAAGATTATGAACGTTTGGTTCCGTATCTGAGGCAGTAGGAGTATGAGGTTCCTCCTAATCGTTCTGATCATTCTACACGGCTTCATCATCAGAGGAGAAGTCACTGACCTCGAGTGCTCCCCCTAATTGACTAGGCAACTCACCTTGTGAACCAGATGTTGTAGAGTCTTGTTTTGGTGTGTTTAAGACAACATACATCATTTTGGTTGCTAACTCATCGTCAGAAGTGGAGAGAGGAATGTTGAAGGACTTGAAGAATCCATCATAATCAAAAAAGAATACGGGTCCTTTTCCAGCAGGAGGGGTGGTGTATCTTTGAACGTCGACGTTACACCACACTTCTACTTGACCCGTTGAGTTGTTGTAAACTCTCTTATTCGGTATGTTGTATCCGAGAAAGATTCCCTCCTCGGCCTTCTCACTAAACTTGCCTTCCTGAGTTTACTTCGGCAATGTACATGGTCCTCCAAACGGTTCAAGGTACTCCAGATTAGGTTTACGTCGTTGTAGCAACTCGTAACATGTTTTTCCATGTCGTTTAACCACCAAGACTCAGTTCAAAGTGTAACATGCATTTGCTACTGCCTCGTTCCAGAATGGATAGGTAGTATCGAGTCTACTAGCATCATCCTGGCAGTCTCTATCAAGCTTCTATTCTTCCTTTTAGCAACCCCATTCATCTATGGGGTGTAGACAGATGTGAACTGATGTACAATTCACTTTTCTTTACCGAATTCCTTCATCCATTGGTTCTTGAACTCTGTTCCGTTCTCTGAGCAGACTTGTCTAACCTTTAGCTCGTAGAGAGATTCCAGTGTAGTTACTAACTCCTTGAATGACTCAAACGTTTCTGATTTGGATTTCAGAAACATCACCCAAGAGAATCTTGAGTAGTCATTTGTAACTACATAACAATAGAAGTCACCTACAATGCTTCTTGTACTGACTGGACCAAAAAGATCAATGTGAAGAAGCTCAAGAGGCAGTTTTATGGAATTAACTTTCTTTGCCTTATGATACTTCTTAGTCTGTTTGCCTTTCTTGTAGGTGACACAAAAGTCTGGCAGTTGGAAGTTTTTGACATTTACTCCTCACACTAGGTCATTCTGGATCAAGTGGTTCATCTTCCGTGGAGTGATGTGTCCCATTCTCCTATGCCAGGAGATAGAATCCTTCTCAGTAGCTTTTGACAAGAAGCACTGAACATGATGATCCGTTGTGGAGGCCTTTGATAGATCCAAGACGTAAAGGTCATTATATCTTGAGGCTGACATTAAGACTTGGTCCTCCAGGATCACATAGTCCTTTTAAGGACATAGCACTTCTTATTGTCGAAAACTACCTTAAATCCCTTGTCACATATTTGTGAGACAAAAATCAAATTATTTTGAAGATGTTGAACATAGTTTACCTTGTCAAAGTTCACTTTCTGATTCCCCACTTCCCCTTGAGCTGTGATATAACCTCCTTTATTTCTAGCAAATGAAACATGACCTCCTTTTATTTGTTTGATGTTTGACAGGAGTGCCCGGTTCCCAGTCATGTGCCTGGATGCTCCGCCATCTACAATCCAAGTGTTTGTCTTAGCACTATAGCGAACACCCTCCACATTCAATTGAAAACAATAGTTAAGGTTAGGGACCCAACCCTTAACCGGCTTGGGTGTCCCAGAGGCATCACACAATAAAATTCTACCCATTGTCCATTATAGGGTGAGGGAAGATCATTTGTCTTCTTGTTCTCATTACCAGACATTGAAATAGATTTTTCTTTCCATAGGCCAGCTTTGTGTGAGGCCTATTTGTGGTAAACAAATGACTAGCTAATGGGTTGAACTTTAGGTTCACTGACCCCTTTTGGTGGATTCATGGATCTCCTTTTAGATGAGCTAGGTTTAGGGTCATGAAGTTCAACTCGTTTCCTTGGTGTCTGATAATAAGTACAGTAAGACGTGATGTGTCCATACTTTCCATAGTTGTAGCAAGATCTACTTTCGACATGTTGGTGTAACTATTTATGTGGAGAAGTGTGTTACACATGTGTGACTTTATTCTGTTTGGGTTCTGACACTTGTTTTTTAGAGTTTTTACTTTGCTTAATCACATTTTCTTGAACCCGTTCAACATCTTTACCCTTGTGTTTACCTGGACTTAGACATGATGCACATGTTAGGTTAACATGTATGGTCCTTTTAGGTTCAGATTTAGACGTGCATTAACCTGACTTTATATTAACCTTTTCAAATTGTTCATCCAGATTAACAATAGGCATTTTACCTTTTGATTTAGAAGTGGCCTCCTTTTGTTTAGTGCAAGATTCATTTGGTTTACATGTGGAGTCTGGATCACTTACAAGAGGAATGGACACCACATGATCCTTAATTGGGTTGTTATTTATTGGTTTCCTTTTGGCATTCAACAAGGTCTCATGTGGTGGTGGAACCACTTTATAACCCAACCCTCCCCGTTCTTACGTTTTCTTAGTAAGTGTTGGACAATGTGAAAAGAACTTGTCTAACTATGCAGTTTTTGTTTTAATGAATTTACTTCTACTTCCAAAACTGCTTTGTGTTTCTTTGTTTCTTCTAGGGAGTTTAGATAGAACTTAATGTCATTAGCTTGGTTAAAATCTACAACTTCAGTTTCTCTAACTTGTTTATTTAAAAATTCTAACCTTTTTTTATAATTGTGCTCAATTTGATTTAAAAATCTATTTGCTTATGTGCACAGTTGCAAGTCCTTTACTAAGCTATCATTATGATCATAATATATGATTTCCCTAAATTTATTACATTCAACACAAGCTTGTTTATTAAATAATTGAGCTGTAGTACTTACCTAAGAGGGTGCGGTTGAATTAGCCATCAAAGCAGAGTCTGACTTTTCTGGTTCTGGTGATTCTAAACTTGTTGAACTTGTCCTTTCCTCGGCTATGTGATCAACCATAGTTGCAGTTCTTCAATATCTGACATCGCGAGTTCTACTGCAATATCACCTTCGCTTGCTGAGTCGTCATCTAAATCATCAACCCTAGCAATGTTGGATTCTCCCGGAGACACAAACTTAAAGCTCCAATCTTGTCCTTCGTCATCCTGAGCAGTTAGGGGCTTAGGATCTTTGCTTGGAGATTGAAAGATGAGAATGGATTCGCATTTCCTGTCTTCTTGCGCTTCACACACTCACCTTTGAAGTGCCCATTTTCCCCACAGTTGAAGCATGTAAATTTGGTCTTGTCAAAACCAAAAGTTGTGTCCTTAGTTGCAATCAAATTTCGTCCGGACTTCTTAACAAACTTCTTAGCTCTCCGGACAGCACTTGCCCAGGCCCACATGATGTCCATTCTCTCCAGTTCTATCTTGTCTACTTGCTCGTAGTCCTCATCTGCCAGATGGCAGTTCCCAATCTTCCCAGCAATGAGTGCGTCGTAAGAGTGAACGACAACTGCTAAGAGATCCATGTGCTCCTTTTCTACCTCCACTGTCACATTCCCAAGATTCTCGGTCTTTAGTTTTGTAGCATTGGCTTCAGGTGCTATGTGTTGGGTACAAGATGACCCTGATGTGTCAGATCCTGAAGTGGTAGCTTGAGATGGACTAGCTGAACTTGACACAAATGTCGTTTGAAGTGGCGCTCCTGATGTTTTGGCTTGTGGAGTTGAGTTGTATAGTGGTAGAACCGATCGATGACGTCATCCAAGCTCTCCTTACCCACTAACGCGAAGTTGTCGAACTCCTTCTTCAACGCTTTTGCCTTTAGATCTTTTAATGACGCATTCACGTCATACCATTTTTCCAATGCATCCCACAGCTTCTTTGCTTACTTGTTCTCAGAAAATTGATGGAAGATGTCCATAGGAATTGACTGAGTTAGCAATGCATATACTTTCTTCTTAGCATTGTATTTCACCTTTTGTCCATCGGTCATGCCGCATAAGGTATGTTGACTTCATCTGGACCTACTAGCATGTTGTACCTTGTCTCTATAGACTCCTACATATTTGGATCTACTCCATTTAAATAGATCTTGAATCTTCGCTTTCATTGTGGATAATCATCTAACGTTATTAGCTTAGGGGGTTGTGATGATTTCCCACTTCATTTTCTAGAAGCAATAGATTCTGGATCCTTGAATCCCTTCCTGCGGTGAATGCTGAATATTGATACTTCATTACTATCAACTTTGAACTTTAGAACAAACCGGTGTACTTGTGCGACTGAACGAATGCGATTGAACACTTCGTGCGATTGAACAATGCGGTTGGCTCAGATGTGCGAATGAGCAAATGCGGATGGCTCAATCGTGCAATTTGGAAGGTATGGATGAACAGTGCGAATGGGCAGTTCAGTCATACGAATGGATGAATGACTGAGTCCAATCGTGCGTATGAGGGATGCGTATGGATTCAGTCGTGCGATTGAGTCAATCGTGCGACTGAAGCTGTTGAATTTTAAAAATTCAAAGGTTTAAGGTATTCTGATGCAAAAACACTAATTCTCACTAACCCTAGTTGTCGTATGCCGGAAAACGTTAACTTTTGACCTGGAGAGGTCTAAAACAGTGTTTGACACAAAGAGATTGCGTTTTTAGTGAAAAAACACGATTTGTATATCAAAATCGATTGAATCACACGTAAATCAACAGCCAAGGCTCTCATACCACTTGTTAGGGACCGTGTATAGACGGAGTACTAACTGATTTACGTATAGACCGACTCAAATAGTCCGGAATCCTATTTGATTGGGGATCCAATTAATGAGAACGTTAACCCAGTCGATATTAGAATAAACTAAACGTTAAGAACGAATAGGAATTGATCAAGAACGATCTATGAACTTGGACTGGCTTTCTTGGACATTTTGGACGGCTAGGGTACGAGTACGAGTCAAAATCTTGAAAGTGTTACCTTTTTCCACGAATGAAGTGGTATTTATAGGTTAGGGTTAGTCAATCGTAGGACTGGACCATTAGCATGGTTCAGTCGTGTGACTAAAGTATGCGACTAAGTCAATCACACGACTCAAGGTTCAGTCACACGAATGAGTCATCTGTTTGTCTCAATCGTGCGACTGATCCAGTCTCCTGCTTTAGTCGTGTGATTGGTCCATTAGCATGAAGTATTCATGCGTATGGTCCATTAGCGTGGTCCATTCGCATGAAAACTTTATACGACTAAGTTTGAATATGTTTCCCAATCATTACTTGACTAAGATCTATTCAAACCACCTCAAACCTATATAGTTGGTTCAATATGTGTTAATTAATGATAAACATTAAAACATACACTGAAACATTAAACGTTAAGATCAACAACCACATATTTATGTTTCATTCAGACTCATTCGTTTCATTACATTTGTACATGACAGGCATATTACATTAAGATCGTAAACTGGGTACATGTGGATCAGCATTATCTCCATTGATCAATCTTGGAGGTTAATTTGGTGCCACACTCTGAAAATCAGATATCGTAAGAGTTGCCATTTTAGACATGATCAAACAAGTAATTTTTGCAATGGATGAGTTAACTTCGTTGAAGATGAGCTTATTTCGCAGCTAGTTTCGCTTGGAGTTTCGGCATTAGTATCGCTAGCTAGCACATCACTCATACGAGTTTCGCAAGCAGTTCGCTAGAAACTAGTTGAACATTCGTTCAGAGGAAAAATTGGCAGCAATTTCACTAAGAGTGAGTTCTCAACACTAATGAATTTCGATGGGCTACAAAATAAACAAAATTGTATTTTCGATGGGCTACGAAATAAACAAAATACAAATATTAAAGTAAGTAATCTAACAAAAATCCTATTACATTTAAACATAATATAAAGCCTAACTAAGATGATTCCAACCTAATCTTGATCTTCATCTTCAGTCTTCCTATATCCTTCAATCAAAACTAAGACCAAGTGTATCTTTTTTAGTAGTTAAAGTAACAACTATATGTTATTGGAGATCACTTTTAGTTCATCTTGGTCTGAAATTTGAAGAATTGTGATAGAGGAGATAGTTGTTCCCATGAGTTGACGATACTTAAATTTTCACCTTTTGTAGCTTTTACATGTAGTTTATCTATCACTAGTATGATGTGCACATATACATATATGTCATCTTGAGCATTTTTATCATTCAACTTTGGGAAGTACTTATCATCCAGATAGGAGGTGTAGCTTGGATAAAGAAGCTTTATTTCCATTGGATTAAAAAGTCTAATACTTTGAGCTATCTTGTTTTGATCATTTCTTTGTAGCACCAACTCTTTTTTTCTTTCTACATATCCCTACCCAGTTATGGGATATGAATATTGATTTCCTTTTATAGCTTTTATCGTTGTCATATTTTTGTTGCATATCCAATTCTCCTCAGAAATTCATCATCCATTACTCGAGAGGAGCTGGATTGAGAACTTTTCTGCTTTTGCTTTCTTCTTTTGTGCTTAGCATCATCCCATTTGGCTTCTTCCATGATATCTCCTTTAAACTTGTTTCTTAGTTTTGTAATGATAACAAGAAGTCTCTCCCTCTTGGATAGATTAGATATTTAGTGATTGGTATGATTTAAGCTTAGAAACGTCAGCATCTAGGAGAGTGATGAGTGACTCCAACCATGGAAAGATTCAACCCAGATGCTCTTTTGATAATAGCACAATCCCATTCTGGGTCAAACTTCTAGGCTATAATTTTATTCTCTTTTGATAATAGCACAATCCCAGTTGTTTTGATGTCTGTGGGACTTAAAGGTTTTTATGATCTAGCTCATTGGTTCTTTTGGTCCAACAAACTCCCCCTGAACCATGTATCCAAAACCTTTAAGATTATTGAAGTCCCACTTATTGGCAGAAACATTTTCTAGATCAGCTCAGAAATCTCCAAATTAAACTCAGGCCAGGGAAGAGGTTTCAGAAAGTTTGATTGGCTAAGGATGAATGGGAACTCGGTCTTGGGGAATTGGACATAGAGCTGTTACCCCATCCATGAGACCTACTTCCCAATGATGAGTCTGTAAGACTCTCTAACATAGGTCTCAAGGAATACAACTTGTTCTTCCATTGTGAGTTCTTCAGCTTCACTTTCAATGAAGAACTCAGCCTATAGTACTCTGATAAGTACTTAACATTCTTTCCATTCTTTAGCTCCACAACAATTATTTCTCTGTATGCAAACTCATCAGGATGAGTACCTTCAAGTAACAACTGGAGCTCATTTCTTCTTATTTCTTCAAGCTTCTTATGGATCAACCCCTTCTTCACCATTTTGTTTTCTAGTAAAGTTTGTGGACTCATCTTAGACTTGTAAGCTCTCTTGAAGTCATCAGGATTTCCAAGGGTGACACTACAATAGCCAACATTATCACAACATCTACAATCTTCTTTACTTGGCCATTGTATCAATTTGGAATATTCTTTTTATGAATTCTGTCACTTACTCTGGGGTCAGGCCAAATTCTCACTTTCTCTTTCTGATATTGAAATGTGAATCTGAGAGCATACAACCTCTGAGCATGTTTCTTCATAGCTTGTACGGATGAAAACTTAGGAAACTCTTTATCAACCATCCTTACAGCTGCTCATCATGTCGTTTGTGATGTTCTTCTTCTTCAAGTTTGACTTTTACCATTTGCCTTTGGATGTCAGGTGTGATTGTTGTTGGTTGACTCATGGGCTGAGGCATCTTTATTTTAAGAACAACAGAGATTGGCAGACTATTATCTTCATCATCTTCTTCTTCTTCTTCCATCCTCAACACCCTTCTCTTCCTCTTGGGTGCATCATTGGTAGAGGTTTGAGTAGGTTTCTTAGGTAAGGGAGTTGGTTTTGAGGGTTGTGAAGTTGGTTGTTTTGGTGTGGGAGATTGTACAGGCTGTTCTAGCATCTTGGTTGTGAGTGAGGCTTTGGATAAATTTGCCATATCAGACCTTTTCCCAGCACCAGCTTCATCAAGAGCTTCTTTGATCAATCCTTTGTTGAATACTTCAGAAGAACAGATTCTGGTGGTTATCTCCAAAATACTGTCTCTGGACCATGACTTCACTTCAATGATTGATCTTCCCAAATGCTTTGATATGAATCTTGTCATAGCTTCTAGCCTTTCCCTTTCTTTCTCACTACAACTTGCCCATCGATGCTCAATCTCTTGCGTCTCTAGCCTTCTGATTTTAGAGTCAAGTTTGGCTGTTTCAAAACCTTGTCTGAAGAGTTGATCAACGATCTTATCCATAGATCAACTATGTTGCTCATCAGCTTCTTTGATCAGTTCTTCTAACTTTTTCTCATTTTCATTCTGTTCAGCACTCTTCTTTCTCTTGTATGTGATGATCTCCTTTTCTTTCTTCTCTTTTTCTTCTTCCTCTTCAACTCTCTTCTTTTGTCTACTTTCACTGACTTAGACTCCCCCTTTTGGTTGCATGGGTTTAGGGTTTGAATGTCAGAAAGTCTCTTAGAAACAACAACATCAACTATGTTTTGAAGATTTGAGGAAAGCCTCTCATCAGTGGCTTGATGCACAATGTTAGTGATGAGAGGTAAGGAGGATTGAAAGGAAGCAACCATTTGCTCAGAGGGGTTCTGTCCCTGAGAAATGGTGCCTGAATAAGAGGCTGGTGGCAAAGTTGTTAGGAGCGGCTCAGTGTTTTGGAGAGTTTCAGAAGAAACTGCCATCTGTGGGTGAATGTGGGCACATGGACTTGATTCTTGTGACATTTTGGCAAGCAGTTCTTGTAGTCTGCATACCTCAGTGTCAAGAATGGTGTTGTGGGCTAGAACATCAAAGAAAAAGCCCACGTCATCATTAGTCTTTGCTGAATCATCTGACCTCCTGATTAAATTAGGATGAACAGGTGCTGAGTGTAGATCAGTATTCACATGTGCCCCTATTTCTTGGAACTGTGAGCACTTGTCAAATAACCACAGTTGGGCTTGTAGGGTGGTTTCAGCGGCAGGTAAGGGTGAAGAAGATTGCACCTGGGTGAATGGTGCTCTTCAATGGCAATCTTCTCAAGTGAGACAGATTCCAGTAATCTGGTTTCCCCATTTTTGATTGAATCAGGATCCTGTTGAGAGGATACCTGAGCGGTTTCAGCTGGTAGAGTCATGGAACTACAGGGGGATTACTACCCGTAGTTTCATCATGCCTTTGTGTTGCAGGGGCATCATCAGGGGACTCAACTCCCTGATTAGCCTTTTTGGTTTGTTTGGATTGTGATTTGTAGGGGACTTTGGATCTGGAGGATGAGGCTGTGGATTCCTTCTACTTGGGTTTTAGCAGTTTGGCAGCCTCTTTGAGTTATGGGTCAGAGTTATGCCTGGAGTATACCTCTGGCAAAACTACCACAGCAGGGACTGCAAGGTCAACAGGGCCATGAGATTTTAATTGATTGGTGATTACCGCCAAAAGAAACCTTGGATATAATATCCATTTGTTAGCCATAGGATTCATTGCCAGATCTTTGAATTCCAAAAATTTAATTTCAGAAAAATTTAAGCTTTGGCGTTCAAGGATAGAATACAATACCTGCTGCCACCTGGATGACATTTGATCCCATGAAGAGGATTTGGGGGCAAGGCAAACATTGATCATATGAAAGATTAGGCATTCAGCATCATGGAAGTGCTTCTTCAGAATGGTGGTAGCACTTAGGTTTCCCTCATACCCATGGTTGATGAATGATAGATCAGTGATGCCCTTCGGGTATTTGGAGACGAAGGTGGCATCATTCAGATCTAGGGTTTGGCGAATGATAGCAGGAGTGACGACCACCTTCTTCTGGTTTACAAACAACTGGAGAGTGATCGCGACATCATTCTCACGAGTATGGACAGTGACATTTGTCCAGAATTGGCGAAGGGTATCGGGATAGATGGTTGGATTCAGAAGAAAAGCAGTTTGATATGGGGAAATAACCATCAGATCAATGGCAGCATCAAACTTAGTCCAGAAGGCCGATTTTGTGAAGTAGGCAACACAGTTGTGTCGTGGTTTGATTTGCATGGTCGCCATTAATGGAAGATTAAAGTTTGGAAAACGACTTATGAAAAGTTTGAAGTTAGGGTTAGGTATTTATAGGTTATGAAACGGCTGAAAGAAAACAACTGAAAGTTTTGGTGTTAGTCGTCAGTTGTTAGAAAACGACTGAAGACATGGTTTTAACTTTCAAATGTTGTAAAAACCTAAAGACTTGGTGTTAGTCATGAGTAGTTTTAAACTACTGAAGACTTGGTTTTGGCTTCAGTTGTTTGGAAATGAAACAGCAGTTGTTTGAAACAATTGAAGAGTAAAATTTCTCATCAGTTGTTGTCATCAATTCACAGATCATATTTGTTTCATTGACCTTAACACTTACCCAGCAGACTATCTGATTTTCAGATGTTTCATTGGTCATCAGTACTTATCTGTTAAAACAGACATCAGTAGTTGTAACCACATCAGTAGTTGTAGCTACATTAGTACTTTTCAACAAATAAAGTACTTCAGTACTTTTAAGTAATTTAGTCTTCGGTAGTTATGAAAACTGCTGAAGATAAAATAACTTATCAGTACTTATTTTTGACAGTTGTATACTAATGCACATAAGTACTTGTGAACTGAGATCATCAGTTGTTGTTAAATCATTCTAGCTGCAGCATACCAAGCCTTAGCACTAAATTTTGGAAAGTTGCATTGTCCATAGGCTTAGTAAATATATCTGCAAGCTCATCAGCGCTAGGAACAAACTTTGGATCATTAAGACCTTTTTCATAACAATCCCTGATAAAATGATGTCTGATCCCAATATGTTTGGACTTAGAATGCTGGAGAAGATTCTTAACAATGCAAAGAGCTGAAGCACTGTCCATTAGTAAAGGAGTCTTAGTCTCTGTAATATCATAATCCAGTAATTGATTCTGAAGCCAGAGTACCTGAGATGTACAACTTGCAGCAGCAATGTACTCTGCTTCAGCAGTGGATGTAGCAACTGAAGTTTGTTTCTTACTCTGCCAAGAAACTAAACAATTGCTTAGAAATTGGCATCCACCAAAGGTTGATTTTCTTGTTAATTTACACCCTGCATAGTCACTATCAGAGAAAGCAACTAATTTGGAAGAGTGCCCAGTGGAATACCAAAGTCCTAGAGATTGAGTTCCTTGCAAGTATCTAAAGATCCTTTTGACTGCAATCATATGGGATACTTTAGGTGCAGCCTGAAATCAAGCACATACACAAGTTACAAACATAATGTCTGGTCTAGAAGCCGTAAGGTACATCAAGGAACCAATTAGACATCCGTAAAGAGTTTAATCAACTGCTTTACCTTTCTGATTAGCATCAAGTTGTGTGGTGCTACACATGGGAGTAGAACAGGGCTTACAATTTTGTAAATCAAACTTTTTCAACAGATCCTTGTATATTTTGACTGATGAGTGAAAGTTCCATCAGTCATTTGTTTGATTTGCAAACCCAGAAAGAAATGTAATTCTCCCATGGCACTCATTTCAAACTTTTGTTGCATCAACTTAGTAAAGGCATCACATAATTATGTATGAGAGGATGCAAAAATAGTATCATCTATATAAATTTGAACAAGGAGCTTATGCATACCTACTTTCTTAGTGAAATTTTTTTTATCTATAGAGCCTCTAGTGAAATTATTTTGAAGAAGAAAGTTAGACAGTGTTTCATACCAGGCTCCGGACGCTTGTTTTAACCCATAAATAGCCTTATCAAGCTTATACACCCAATCTGGATGTTTATGATCTTCAAAACTGGTGGTTGACACACATAAACTTCTTCTTTTATTTTACCATATAAGAATGCACTTTTGACATCCATTTGAAAAACTTTAAGATTATGGAAAGTAGCATAAGCTAAGAACAATCTCATTGCCTCCAGTCTGGCTACAGGGGCAAAGGTTTCATCATAATCAATACCTTCTTCTTATGAAAACCCCTATACAACCAGTCTGGGCTTGTTCTTGACAATTTGACCTTTTTCATCAGTTTTATTCCTAAACACCCATTTAGTGCCTATTGCACACTTACCTTGGGGTAGAGGAACCAGTTCCCACACTTGCTGCTTTTGAAACTGAAGAAGCTCAAGTTGCATGGCTTCAACCCATCCATTGTCTCTTAATGCAATATGATAGTTCTTTGGCTCTTGCTGACTGATGAAGAGAGCATAAAAGCAAAAATTGGACAATTAACGTCTAGTTGAAACACCAACATTGATGTCACCAATGATCTGAGACATAGGGTGATTCTTCAGTTCTTGGTGCTCAATAAGATCTGTGCAAGTGTTTGTAGGTGATTCAGCAGCAACAGATGTTGATCCAGACTCTTGAAACCTAGAATCAGATGGAAATTCAAATGAAGTAAAGGAGTCAGAGATCTCATCAGCATTTGTTATGGATAGAACTGTTGGAGCTACAGGAACATCAAGGTTATTAGACTCAGGCAGGTGATCACTAAACCTTGCATTTGTATCACCAGATGGACGACTAGTTGCAGGAGATGATAGATTCACAGAATCTGTAACAGTTGGAGACTGATAAGGAACATATTGCAGTATGTCCAAATCAAATAATTCCATAGGGTTTATGGAATTTTGTCCTTTGGAGATTCATTAAACTTTACATGCAAGGTTTCTTCAACTATCTTTGTTCTGCAATTAAAAACTCTGTATGCCTTGCATGTAGACGATACCCAACAAAGTACCCTGCATCCACCTTTGATTAAAACTTCTGAAGTGGATCCTTTGTGTTAAGAATGTAACAGGGACACCCAAATGCTCTAAAAAAGGAAATCAAAGGACCAAATGATGTAACACTTCATAAGGAGTCTTCATCAACTCTGATTTACTAACACTCTGTTTTGCACATAGCAAGCTGTGTTGACAGCTTCAGCCCAAAAGGTTAGTGGCAAACCAGAATCTGCCAACATTGACCTTGCGGCTTCGATAAGGGTCCTCTTCTTTCTCTCCACCACTCGATTTTGTTCAGGAGTTATTGGAATGCCATACTGCCTCTTGACTCCCTTAGATAAATTGAATTCATCAAGTGTGTGGTTTCTAAATTCTGTGCCACTATCACTCCTCACACACTTGACTAGAAAGGAGTACTACTTTTCCACATACAACACAAAGTAGATGATGATTTGAAGGGCCTCATCTTTTGAATGTAAGAAGAAAGTCCATACAAATCAGGAATAATCATCCACAATTACCAAACAGTATTTTTTCTTTGCCATGCTCATCACTCTTACTGGACCAAAAAGATCCATATGCAGCAATTGCAAGCAGGCAGTGGACTTTTGTTCTTCTATTGGAGGGAATGATACTTTGTGTTGCTTTCCTTTTAAACATCAGAACAGTTGTCATCACATTTGAACTCCTTTAATGGCAGACCTCTCACTAAACCATGATGGATAAGTTGGTTCATGTTTTTAAGATTCACATGACCAAGCCTCCTGTGCCATAGTTCAGATTCCTGAGGAGAGGCCTTGGAGAACAGACATGGATGGCCTTTTAGATCAATTTTCTTTGATAAGTCTAAGGCATATACTCTTCCAATCCTGTTGGCCTTGAGGAGAGTATATTCATCCAATATCTTGTCAATCATTCTCAAAACAGTGGAAAACAGAATCCGACAGTTCTGGCTGGTGAAAAGTGCAACATGCCCTTTATCACACATTTGACTGACACTCAACAAGTTGTACTTGAGATTCTCCACATGGTTAACATCATCAAATCTTATCTCATCATTTGACACAAAGCCTTACCGATGATGTAACCCTTAGCATCATTACCAAAAGATACAAATCCCTTCTTTCCATGAGAGTAGTCATGAAGAAGAGAACTGCTCCCTGTCATATGCATAGATCCTCCACTGTCCACATACCAGATGCTTCTATGGCATCCTGAAGAACCCTGCATTTGTCACAAGAAACTAGTTAGCTTTTAAGACCCAAACCATTTTGATTTTGGGTCTGTTCTTATCAACATATTCTATACTAACTAATTTGTCATGACTAACAGCCTTTGAAGGTGGAGATGGTGCTGAAAAGGATTCCTTTGATTTTGGCTTAGTTTTCCTTTTCAGTGGTTTAATCACAGGTACATCTATTTGGTTAACTCTCCCCAACAGATATTGAACCATCATAACAAGTTGTGTCTGATTGGTTGTCAAAGCCTTCAGTTCAGCAGACACATCAGTACTTGTTTTTTATTGGTGCCTGTGACTCACCATGTCCTCCTTTTTGAAAGACACAGACTTAGTCTGGTGTTTTGATATTCCATGAGGAATACTTTCAACTGTTTTATGATAAACCCCTTCATTCTTTTTAGATATTTGTAAGAACTTTGGGTTATCAGTTTGAGATGTTTATGTTACAAACTTGGTTTCAAATTCATCTTTCATTTTATTATTTTTCTTTTTAATGATTTTATCTTTGTTGAATTTGGAACCCTTTTTGTACCAACATTCATGAGTGAGATGATTGAATAGACCACGTATTTCACATGGCTATTTCTTCATCTCCTGTTGTTTAACTGTTGAAGAAGATGAAACTACTGAAGGTGTGTTCTTCAGTACTTTTTTAGATTTGTTCTTCAGAAGTTTTCTATCAGTACTTTTGGATTTCCTGATAGACTATTCAGCATTTGTCAAACCATGTTTGTTTTCATTTGGTTTGAAATGTTCTTCAGGTGTTGTTACTTGCTCTTCAGTACTTTGAATACTTTGTGAGACAGCACCTGAAGTACTCAGTTTTTCTTTGATCATGTGTTTATCAGCAGTGAGACCATCAGTAGATTGATTAGCTGAGGTACTAATACTGACTTCCTCCTCTGATTTTGGATTATCACTTGAGGATGAGACACATGATGATGTGGTTTGGGAATCGCTTTCACCTTCAGATTTTACTTCTATCTTGGGAGTAAAATCTGTAGGAGGTACAATGTGATTATACCCAATCCCAAACTTCACATTTAAAGCTGTTTGCTTGCTGAGAAGCTTTTCAAACCCCTTGCAGGATGTTACCCAGCGTTCACACTCTACTTGAGTAGTTGCAAGTGTTTCTTTGAGATTCTTATGATTCTCTAAAATGACCTCTACCTTTGCCTTTTCATCAGTGATTTGGCATTTTAATTTGTAAATCTCATCATCTTTTTCATTTAAGACAAACTCAAACTAAGCTTTTCTTATGGAAATCACTTTCTCTAGGTCAAGATTTTGCTTAATTAAACCTACATTGGCTTCTCTAATTGAGACAAAAGCAGCTATGCATGACTCAGAACACAACTTGGCCTTAGCCTCAAAAGATACCTGTGGTACCTATGATGATGAAGCATTTGAGCATGAACCATGAGTAGACTCTAGGCCATAAGCGCATGATTTCCAAAAGGATTTTTACCACCATGTTGACCAGCACCAGAAAACATTTTTTTAGGATAACCAGAAAGATCATCTGGTAAGCTACTCCAGTCAACAACTCCAAGTGTGAAAAAGCTTTGATGTGATTGAGATTGAGATTGTTGATTTGATTGAGATGGTTAAGGCTCAGGTAGGGCTTGTGGTTGTTAAGCTATGGGTACAGGAACCTGACTGGACTGAGGCATATAAAAACAGGGATAAGAATATGGCATTGGACCTTGAGGGACAAAATATGTAGGAGATGATTGAGTTTGTGAATGATGACCAGAACTTGTAGAATGTCGCCCTTTGTTTTGTGAGCTATTGCATGGAAAGGTCACAAAGGGTGCAGAAGAGTTAGATCCAGATGATATACACTCTGTTACAAAATGTCCAAGTCTATGACACTTGTGACACCTCAACTTGCTCTTGTCAAAACCAACTTTGGTTTTTCTAGAGAGACTATGAAATTTTCTACCTGTCCTTTTGTAGAATTTTTGAGATTTGATATTGATTAATACCATTTGGCTCAAAATATCCATCTCTTCCATATCATCATCAGCAATTCCTTTCAAATCATCCATCAAAAAGCAAAAATTATCACTACTACACCCTGAATTACTATCAACACCAACAAAAGCAAGATCTCTGCTGTTTGAAGAGAAATCTATATGCTTATCATAAGAACTTTCTAATGCAGCATATTTTGACTCATGACCGACCAAAGTAGTATTCCGTGCTACAAAATCATCAGTGAGCTTCCCAGATGAAGCCAGTTTCCTTTTCTGTTTTATCTCTCTTTCAAATGTTAACTGTTTCCCATGAAGTTGGGTGAGAGATAGATTGTCCAGATTTGCACTGGAGCGTAGGACAATAGTATATGTGTCCCATCTCTCAGGCAGGGATCTAAGGAATCTATTGTTCATCTGACTACTTGTATATTCATGTTTAACCATTTTCAGCTCAGATATCAAACAGGAAAATCGCTTAAACTGTTGAGTCAGTGACTCACCCTTTCTATGAGAGAATGTCTCACATTGCTGGGCAAGGATCTCTCTATTGTTTGCCAAGACCTCATCACTTCCTCCAAATTGTTCTTTCAGAGCAACCCAGAGGTCATGAGCAGTTTCATGATGCATAAGTCCAGAATAGATTTCATTAGGCAGTGCCAAGAACAGAATTCCATGGGCTTTAGCATCAATTTCAAACAATTTCAGATCTTCATCTGAGTATTGCTCTTTCTTCTTCGGAACCATCTCATTGGTTTCCGGATTACTCACCATAGGCTTATATGGCCCATGAACCATAGATTTCCAACAACCTGAACTGTTGACAGACAGGTGATGGAGCATTCGGTGTTGCCATATGTTATACTCACTCCTAACAAGCATCGGAGGCTTTGTTGAGGAGCGAGTATTGTGAGGATCATTGATTGGTGTAGTCATTTTCAACAATTCAAATAGGTTCAATGAAATATTAACAGATCTAGCTCAAAAACTCAACAACACAGTTTGAAACAAGATGAATGTCAAATTAATTCACCGGAAGCAACTGAAAATCAAAGTCTATAACCAATTCTTGCAAATTTGCTAATTCGATCAAACATAGATATCAAAAGAGCAGTTTCAATGATCAATTGTTAAATCGATCAATGATTAACGAGCTCTGATACCATTTGAAAGGATCGGGATCTAGTTTGATCAATTAGATTAAGATTTGCAGCGGAATATAACAAGAATTAGATGAAATTTAAGCAAGAATACTATGAATATTCAATCAAACAGTGATGGTTATGGAGAGAGAAAGTTTTCTGCAAAGAGAATGTTTTCATTCACGCACAAGCTTCGGCTTACATGAAATTAGGTCAATATTCCTTTTATAAAGGAATGTGACACCAGCTGACGTCACTTGATAGTGACAGCTAACTGATTTATACAAACAACTGAAAGTAGACTAAACTACTGAAGATGTCCACAACAACTGGGGACACCTTCACAAAAACCTAAGTACAAGCTAACATTACAACTACTAAAGTTATAACATCTGAAGTGTAAGAACTTCAGATGTTTTACATAAAATAAAACTACTGTTTACAAACTACTGAAAAGTAAACCATCACAACTACTGAAAAGAACTACTTCAGCTGTTGTGACAACTTCTGAGAACTTGGTCATGAGACTTTGTCTTCAGTAGTTGTCTTCAGACCTTGTCTTCAGACTTTGTCTCCAGACTTTGTCTCCAGACTTTGTCTCCAGACTTTGTCTCCAGACTTTGTCTCCAGACTTTGTCTCCAGACTTTGTCTCCAGACTTTGTCTCCAGACTTTGTCTCCAGACTTTGTCTCCAGACTTTGTCTCCAGACTTTGTCTTCAGACTTTGTCTTCAGCTATTGTCTTCAGACTTTGTCTTCAGACTTTGTCTTCGGCAGTTGTCTTCAGACTTTGTCTTCGGCAGTTGTCTTCAGACTTTGTCTTCAGTATTTGTGTTCAGACTTTGTCTTCAGACTTTGTCTTCAGACTTTGTCTTCAGACTTTGTCTTCAGACTTTGTCTTTAGCTGTTGTAGACCACTTCAGTTGTTTTGATGTCTGTGGGACTTAAAGGTTTTTCTGATCTGGCTTATTGGTTCTTTTGTTCCAACACAATCCCATTCTGGGTCAAACTTCTAGGCTACAATTTTACTCTCTTCTATTGATTGGGAGTTGTCAGATGATCATACAACTGGATCAAAGTTTATTTTTTGCTAAGTAATCTCCCTCACAATTGTTCCTAGAGGCCACAATTTGGTAGGGATTACATCCCTTGGCAATTTAATTAGTTTTTCTTTCCTTTTATGCTTGTCTTTTACTTTCAACAACTATAGGCACCATAAGGGATTCTTTTGTTCGTTGTTTACCAGATGGATTAGGAGCCTAGTTCTAAATTTAACACCATTTTCCATCTCAACCTTCATTACATAGTTTATCATATTCCTGAGTTCAACCACGGTTCTTCCTTTCAATTCATGAGATTCATAGTTGTTAGCCCAGGTTAATCAAACATGAACCAAATCATGAAGATAATGGATCAAAATATGATAAACACAATAAAATCCCCTTCGATCTTCAATTAGATTGCAAATGATGTTTACAAGTAATCCCCTAAATCTCTTGGTCATACAACCATTAGTCAACACTAATGACAATTAACCTATTTATAGTGAATATAATATTCACTAATCGCACTTAACTTCCTAGACTTAGGCTAATTAATGAAAATTACATATAAAAAATAAAAATGACTAAAACAAGATAAAATATAATTTGTTCACACAAAATATATTTATTACTATAAAACTCCTAGTCATTAAAAGGTTGAATGTCTCATCTCATTCTTCGTCTGTAACGTATGGGTTTTGACTTTCGCGTCGACTTTAACCATGACGTTGACTTTGATTGTGTTGATAATATAGACTATCTTGTACAGCTCCAACAATACTCCCCCTTAGTCTATCATTATAAACGTCTTCATACAAATTCAGCCCCAAGAAGTCAACAGTAGAAAGATCTTCAATTTGAATGTTTCTCAATCTGATGAGAAAGATTATTTATTTCTTAAGCTCCCCCTATTTATATGCTCCCCCGTTTCGAGTGCCTCCTTTGAGAGGATGTTGGAATAGATTTCTCAAATCTCTAATCTCGAGTGCTTCAGAAGATGTAGGTGGAGGATTCCTAGCTTGGTATCTTCTACAGACTTGGGAAACAGATTCTCTGATGAGGTACACTACACAATTGATGAGCGGTCATCACTTACACCAAAACTCTAAAACATATTCAAAAACACAATCTTCATATTTCTAGTTAGATCATTTCATTTTAACAAAATAAACCTGTCTTTATCTGTGTTTGAAAACAAGTGGACCTGTGTTCTGCGCAATTTCTGTGAAATGCATGGAAAATGATAAATCTATAACAACATAATATGAAAGACCTAAAACAATTTTGAAATGAAAATATATTATAGTTTTTATTTTTGTTATAGACATTTATTATAACATTTTTTTGATCTATTTTTTATATATATAACCTAGAACTGAATCAATCATGAGATCTCATCCTTAAGATATACTTTAGCATAAAGATGAAACTAATCATCGACAAGCAATAAGATCACACTGATAACTGAATCTAATCACAGTCTTTGAATGATTTTGAAATTCTCAAACAGATCAATAACGATTGATGTTATGTTTGTCCACTTAAACACATGCCTTATCTTTTTCAACAAGCAGCAGATAATTCGTTAAGGTTCGATTAAATACTTTAGAATGCTAGGACCCCATAATCATTTGGCATAATCTATCACCCAACCTCAGGATTTCTTGAATTTTTATATGATCTTTATAGAGCAAGACTTGTGCATTAGTGTGTGAGTGATTATCATAAGAATATTGCATTCTATAATGAGTTTATTGTTAAGATGAATTGAGACTACTTAGACCAAAATAGTGAGAGTTCCAGGTCTATACTCATGTATAACAAAGGAGATGACCATTTAATCGTGTGCCGATGAGACGTCCAGGTTAGTACTATTCTACATCAAAGGAGATCATCACTCCAGGTCAGTACTTATGTATAGAAGAGGATATTAGCACAAACACAAGACATATAAATACACAAATATGGCTCAAAGATATGGCTTATATGATTTGTATCAATGTGGGTGAAAGATCAATTCTCAACCCAACTTTTGTTGGGACTCAGTTTTTGTGCAGGCCAAAATGATTGCGTAAATACAGACATCCTTAATCATATATTTTAATTAAAATCATTTTGTTGTTGTCCACTTTATTCTTCAGGCTGAGTCTACCAAGCATAGTATTAAAGAATTTGTTTGTATTTATTTTACTTGCGATTATAAATAAGATGTGAATTGAATAACAACTTCACTTACTATCATATGTCATTTTATAAACGCAAGTCTTGCAACAACAAGCATTTCAAGAATATATACAGTCATTTCTTAGTCATCTCGAATCAAGTTGTGAGTTCTCTTTTCGTTTTTTTATATAATTTTGATGTACTCTCCCCCTAAATTTTTGCTAACCTATTTTTGTTTTATTTACTTTTATTTTATTTTATGTATACATTTTTTTAATTTTTTTTTATTTAAACTGAACAAAAATAGAAATTTACCAAAGAAGGTCTTCCAAACTACATTGATATGAAGATCAGAAATGAAATCTCAAGAAATATGCAGGGATTGTGAAGTGATAACTGTGTTTGTGCAGATAACAATCCAGCTTGTGGATAAAATACGATGACTTTAACCTGTTTGTTCCACCTCGAATTTGAATTGGGAATAATCTCTGTCAGTTTAGGGGATTCCTAACAGTCCTCCTGAATTATTCCGGCACTCATCAACAGATTAGTTTGAAAGGGGAACCCAGGCCATCGTAGTCTTGGAAGTTCCTTTTTCATCAATATAAGTAACCTCCTTTAGCACACAGCCGTGTAAACAATCGAGGATTGTTATATCTTTCTTTTTAATTTGCCAAATTTGTTTCGGTTTAACTAATTTGGATTTGAATGAACTAAATTTGGAAACCATTCTCTGTTTAAGACTGGAAGGAAAAGAATTTGGTTTTGAAGCTTTGCTTATTTTCATATTTGAATTAGGTGAAAATGCCTTTAGATGAAAAGGTTTGGATGGAGGGTTTTTCATCCAACCATTCAAAGATGTGTGCTTATTACCTCTTGATCAAGAGAAGCAACCCATGTTGCCTTTACCAACCGAAACATCCCTTGTAGACTGTGATCTGGAGAAGCAATTCGTTTTGTCTTTACCATTAAAAGAAAGTCTTTGAGGGTACTTCTTTACCATGTGAATTTCTTTTCCACACTCAAAACAAGCCTTGAAAGGCTTTTGATTCTTTGTAGTCCCATGTAGGTGGGGATTAGGATTGCTTTGAGCTTGTAGCAGATTCTTGCTTGTTTTGAAGTTTCCCGTGCTGAACAAGGAATGAGATCTTCACTGATTAACTGGGTTGTTTTTGCAATTGGAGAAGAGATCCATATTGGTCTTGATTAAGCTTTTGGAAGCTTTTAAGACTTGACAATGTCAGGAGATATCTTGATATGTGAGGAACCAACATGCTACTCTATGATTGATTCATCATCTGAGCTTATCCAGTCTTGTATATACAGATCTTTCTCCATGAATCTTGATTGACACCTCCTATTGTATCAGCTTCAGTTATAGGATTCTGATTGCCTGACGATTCGACAACTGTTCATTCTTTAACAAACATGACAGGATCAAACGAAAGAATGTTACTTGTTTTGAATTTGTTGAAGATGATCGGAGAGGCAAGTGATATTGGTTTTGGAACACTAGAGGTGGAATCATCGTTAATCCTCTTATCAGATCCCTGCCTGAGGAATCCAAAACCTATAGGAGAATCCTGTACATCTCTAACCTCTGTAAGATTAACATTGCTTAAACCTGCATTTAAACTATTAGTTTCAGTAGCTTTAATCAAATCATTAGATGGACGAAGTTGAGGCATAGGATAGTAACAATGGGTGCTAGGAGGAGGATAGACGTATGGATTTTCACCACAACCCACTCCCGTTTTAATCCTAGCTCCCCTTTGTTTACACAGTAGCTCTTCCTGTTTCATTCCGGATATGGTCCATCTATCAAACTTTGTTTTAGCTTGCTTGTTCCAAATTCAGCCAGGGTGACTCTTTCGTTTAACAGATTAATTTCAGCATTTCATTCAAGAAGAGTTTGTTTTAAATTATCATTTTCTTTTAAAGCTTCATTTAATTTTATGAAACATTTTCTTTCATTCTTTTTAAGTTTTGTGTTTAGGGTGGTTAATTCCTTTTGGTTATCTAAAAGTAACTTATTAGCTTTATACACACTAAATAGCCTAATTTTGCAAGCAGAAGAACACATATCCTAAACTTTCTTATATGGAAGATCTAGGATAACTCTTTCAACAGTAAGAGCCTTCTCACAGTTGCAAACTCTTGTATTTCGCTTCCATTCCTCTTCCTTTTCAGCATCACAACCTTCATCATTCAACTAAGCTCCATCTTTCCTGATTGATGTCGGCTTAAGCTCCCATTGTACCTCTTCAACTCCAGGTTTCGGTAAACCTTCAGAATTGGTGCCAAAATCTGATCTTTCTTCTGCTTTCTCATAGGTGTTTGAAGTGATGTTAGGAGTTAGATATGTCGCTTCATAGTACTCACAACATTTGATACCAACTCAATTTCTTTCAGTTTGTTGTCATCTTGATTAGTTTGTAATCCCGAAAGCCTCTATCTCGTTTAATTGACTTGCCATGTGAACTCCATTCTGATAAGAGGGAATCAAGCAATCTCAGAACTTATTCATGATTTTCTAGTTGGGCATCAAACTTTTTCAGATTGTTTGCCACCAACAGAAAACGATCAAAAAAATCGAATATTGTTTCATTCTTTAAAGCTACAAAATTATCAAACCGACATTGTGCAATTGTGAGATAAATAGATTCCAAGAATTTAAAAAGTTTTGCAAAAGCCATTTTTCTTTTTATTTTCTTATTTCAATTAAACCTCCCAAAAGTATTTTTCCCAAAAATTATAAAATAATTCTACCCTAAAAAATAAATATTTTTAAAAGTCACTCTATGCAATCTTAGCAACTGGGGTCAAGTTGATAATTTCATCAAAATTGTAGTTTAAAAGACCTAGTTTCACACTGAAAGATAGTTTTGCTGAGCCGGTAGTAGTTTCAAAAGATATTTGGCAGCAGTTTCGCTAACCAAATGCTTGAGACTGCTTAGTTTTGTCGGCAATCTCACACGAAACAAGCTTGAACTTTCGTTCAAAATACTTTTGACAACAATTTCGCTTGTAATATGCACACAAGAACCGTTGAACTTTCGTTCAAGAACACTACTTTCACTGAGATGCTGAAATTAACTACAAAGTGTAAAACACTTGTAGTTCATTGGAAGAGGCTGTAGTTTTGCTAGATGAATATGTAGTTTCCCTGGGTGAATCTGGAAGACGTTTTCAACACAAATTCAATTTGAAATCGCCAAAATCTCAATGGATTTGATATCTCGTGATTAATAGAGCTTTCCTAACAAAAAAACAAACAAAATTAAATCAAATTCCATATCAATCACACTCAATTTAATCCAGATTTGATGAAATATTGATATTGAACAAAAACAACCAAAAACCTCAAACAAACTTAAAAAATCAGCAACGAAATCTTCAAAACTTTAATGTATTTTATCCAAAATAGCTCTGATACCAAATTGTTAACCCAAGTTGAACACACTTGAATCAAATCATGAAGATTCTGGATCAAAATATGATAAACACACTTCAATGTATCGGGTTTGACTTTTGCCTTGACTTTGATTGTGTTGTTAATATAGACTATCTTGTACAGCTCCAACAATATTTGTGGCTTTACAACAAATATATCATGTTATACTTTGTAAAATTTTTGGTCTCATAATGACTCAACTTATGCCTTATCTTCTGAATAGCTTGATACGTTGTAAATGTTTCATAATTGCACACATTCAACACAAATCTCGCTATATCAAATTCTTTTAAGACTTTCTTCATTTCATCCATATTCATCCTTTCCACCATGTCATAAGGGAAACCATTATTGATTAGGTCGATGAACATAGAGGATTGGGCTCTTTCTTTAAAGATGTCATCAGTAGAAAGAAAGCAGGTCATTATTCTTTCTTTCTCAATCTGCCTTTGGAGTCTTAGACTTAGTCCAATCTTCCCACTCAGCATCACTTTCTTTTTCATTATGCTGAATTGGCTTAAGAGAATCTAGATCTGATGGAGTGTGCTCAGGAGACATTGTCTTTGTTTATATTAGAGAATCTTCATCCACTACAACTTCATTAAGGTTTTTGATTTCTTTGAAGACTCCTCATCCCTTTTCCCTCCATAATATTTCCTCTTTCTTTTGTACTTGATTGATATTTTTGTAGACTTCACTAATGTAAGGTTAGCACGTAGGGATATTCTTGGTTGAACAATTTCTTGGGTTGGATCTGGATGAATGAATAATTCATGTACAGATACTTTCTTCGTTAAAACTTTTATCGCCTCATCTTTTGCTTTCGCTATATTTGATAGTTTTGATATAGTTTTCAAGGCTTTGTTCAGCTCAGACATGAATTTATGCTTCTCTTTCTTTTCTTTATCCACAGAATCAAGGGACTCAGTTATCAACTGATCCAAAGATTCAAATACTTCACCGTGTGATTGAATTTCTTCCCTTAACTTTTTTTATCATTATTTCTTGATTTGCAACTGTTTCTTCTTTCTCTTTCAACTTCCCATTCAATTCTCTTCACATCTCCATCTTCTTATTACTTTTGATTATTAGATTGTTGTATTTAGCAACCTCGCAGCTTTTACACACATCAATCTCCTCTTCTCTTAGATCATTTTAATTAATAGAAATGATGTCAACAAAATGATCATCACTCTCATCTTGTTGTTCTATATTAGAAGCTTCAATCAGATGATCAACTTCCTTAACATTCTTTCCCTCAACTTCTATACAAATTTCTTCTGTTGCATCATATATCACTTCATCATCATGGCCATCATCGAGATTGATTATTTTAATGCATGTTGGGCTTTCAAATGATGAAGTGTGTTTACAAACCAGGGGTGAGGAAGTTTGTTTTGTTGTTAGATGATATTAAGCTTGATAGGAATTAGGTGAGAATGGTTTTGTTGTAGCTAAATTGATGGAAGTTTGGGATTTAGATGGGGAGAAAGATTGATCTTTTCACTTGATTACGAAATAACTTGAGCAAGTGGTGATTTTGGTAGGTTAATCAAAGGAGTTGGAGGTGGGAAAAATGGTTCTTGTTGTGGAGATGGATGAGGTGGTATTGGTTGGATGTGGTCAGATGAGATTGGTTAATTTGCAGTTGTGTTATGTGATGATTGGGAAAAGGCAGGTGAGATAGGTTAGGTATGTTCACTTGATGGTGAGTTCAGTCGAAAAGGAGGTGTTTTAGGTTGGTTTGTCATAGGAGATGGTGGTGTTTGGAGGATATCAGTAGGTGATATGGATTCTTCTTGTTCTATTGGTTGAGGGGAATCCGCACGTGATGCTTCTTATTATTCATAGACAATGAATATCAGCTCTTGTGTAATGTTTGCACTTTCATTCACAACGTGAGCAAACATCTCCATATCCACTCATTGATATTACCTATTTATCTTGCTAAGTACTCGTCTCCCAAGGTGAAATTGAACAAACACTTCACCTTCTCTTTCAACATATGGCAGAACATCATTGATTATCAGTTAAAGAATCTTGGGAACATATATATTTTAATAGATTTTTGTACCCTTATCTAATCATATAAGCATGCAAATATGTATCTAGCATAGTTGATTCTCCTTCCTTCAAATACACCAATAATCTAGATGATATGTGTCTAAAAAATTTATCCAACCCATACTTCATGTTTGACATGCACTTCAGATAGGTGTGGCACATAAACCTATATGGTTTGCATAACCTTCCTTTCTTTATCTCTCCATTGTTGTAATCTCCATCATAACCCATGAGATGAAAGATTCTATGAATTTATTCATGATCAAATACATTTGGAAGACCTTTCTCTTGTTCCCCTAAATGTAACACCCTTCTAATGATGCTTTCATCAATCCTTAACTCTTCATTTCTTATCAAAGAGTAGATCACTTTTTCATCCTCCTCCTCTTCAATTCTTGTAGAATTCAAAAAATCTATGGTATGTGATTGATAGATGGTTGCCTCCACAATTAGTATATATAATATTCTTGATCATCTCAAATATCTTATAATGTCTCTGCACGATTCAAACACTGGATGTTCAGGGTATAGAAATGGCACATATATTATGATCAGTAGATACATGTGTCCCTAGTTTCTGAACTTAATGTAATATGTTTGTATTGTCTTACACATATGTAATTGTACGGGTACTTAATGAAATACAATATGTGGTTGTGCTTATATAATGTTGAATATTTCATTGGTTGGTATGTAATAACACTTATTGACTTAACTATATAGGTTGTGATTGTTTGAATAATATCTAAATCAATTAATGGCTATGAAACATATTCAAACTTAATATCTAAATCAATTAATGGCTATGACACTTTGAATAATTCGATACCAACAAGTACCCTAACCTTCCAGAGACCTCTAGTAACCTGTTCCAACTTCAAAGATCGCAGTAGATCGATTGCTAAATGTTCTTAACGTTTAGATTTAATCTTGAATTGATTCTAAGTGAGTTCTCACTGATTGGATCGCCAATCAAATAGGATTCTGCACTATTTGATTTGGTATACTTGTAAATCTATTAGTATTCATCCAGTACATGATCCTAACAAGTAGTATCAGAGATTGGCTCTAGATTTATGTGTGATTCAATCGTTTTGATATAAAAATTGTGTTTTTACGCTAAAAAACGCAATCTTTTGTGTCAGATGGGGTTTTAGACGTCTCCTGATCGTAAACTTAAGTTTTTTCCGGCATATGGCAATTAGGGTTAGCAAAAAAATTGTATTTTTGCATTCAACACCTTAAACCTATGAATTCTCAAAATCCAGCAGGTTCAGTCACACGATTGACTCAATCGCAAGACTGAGGTCATACACATTCCCCATACGCACGATTAGACTCAGTCTCACTTCCATTCGTCTGACTGAGAAGACTATTCGCATTATTCAACCGCATTAGTTCATTCGGCCGACTGGGTCATCCGCATTAGTTCAGTCGCACAATTGAACCATCCGCATAGTTCAATCGCCCGAATAGCCAAATCGCACATCTTCATTCGCACTAATACAAAAGTTCGGTTTAAAGTTAAAGTTAATAGCAATGGAAGACCAATATTCAGCATTCACAGCAGGGAGAGACTCACATATACAAAACTTACGTTTAAAGTTAAAGTTAAAGTTAAAGTTAAAGTTACTGGAGAATGAAGTGGCGAATCATAACAAGCCCCAAAACCTAATCACGTTAGATGATACCCACAATGGAAGCAACGTTTTGAGATCTATTTAAATAGAGTAGATCCTAATCTGTGGGAGTCTATAGAAACGGGGTACAGCATGCCTGTAGGAGCTGATGGTGTCAAACTCACACTTGGTGGCATGACTGTCGGACAAAAGGTGAAATATAATGCAGAAAAGAAGGTTTATGCTTTGCTCACACAGTCAATTCCGAAGGATATTTTCCATCAATTCTCGGAATATACACAAGCAAAGAAACTATGGGATGCATTAGAGAAAATATATCACGGAAATGCATCATTGAAGGCCATAAATGCTAAGGTTTCAAAGAAGGAGTTTGATAACTTCTCCTTGATAGGAAAAGAAAGCCTGGATGATGTTATCGATAGGTTCTACCACTTGATGAGTGAGAGGCAAACTCATGGAGTATCGACGTCAATGGAGGACAAAGTATCTAACTTTGCAGACGGGCTGCCGGAGAAATGGGTGTCGTTTCTCTCCAATCTCAGACAGAATGGTATGCTAACGAAGTTAGATATCAATGACTTCATTCTGAAGCTGGGAGAGGAAGAACTAAGAATGAAGTACAGAGCTCAAAAGGCTTCTTATGATCAGAATCCAGTGCTATACAACGTGACTCCTCAAGCCAAAACATCTGGAGCACCTCTTCAGACAACTTTTGTATCAAGCTCATCTAGTCCTTCAGCAACCTCTACTTCAGGGTTAGAAATGTAAGGGTTGTCTGGTACCCAATACATTGCACCTGAAGCAAATGTAGCAAAGCTGAAGACCGAGAACTCGGCAATGTGTCAGTTCAGGTAGCTAAAGAGCACATGGATCTCTTAGCTGTGGTAGTCCATTCTTATGATTGACTAATGCTGGTAAAATTGGGAGCTGCCATCTGGCAGATGAGGATTATGAGCAGGTGGACGAGACAAAGCTGGAGCGGATGGACATAATGTGGGCCTTAGCTAGTGCAGTCCGGAGAGCTAAGAAGTTTGTCAAAAAGACCGGAGAAAATTTGATTGCAACTAAGGACACTACCATCCGCTTTGATAAATCCAAGGTAACTTGCTTCAACTGCGAAGAGAAAGGGCACTTCAAAACGGAGTGCGTTATGCCAAAGAAGAATAGCAATGGGAATCCTTACTCCTCCTTCAATCGTCACGAGAAACCACTAGCAGTCCTACTTCATCAAGAAAGGATCCCAAAGCCTGACTGCTCATGATGATGAAGGACAGGACTTGAGCTTTCGGTTTATCTCACCAGGAGAATCTAATATTGCTAGTGTGGAGGATATAAATGATGAACATGCCAGTGAAGGAGATATTGCAGTTGAACTCGCGATGTCAAACTCAAAGGAAACTGCACTAGTGGTCAACTACCTGCTAGGAGAAGGGAAAACTAAGAAACATCAGATTCTGCATTGATGGCTGATTCTTTAGAACACGCTCAGGTAAGTACTACTGACCAACTTTTTAATAATCATGCTTGCTCTAACTGTAATAAATTTAGGGAAAACATTGATTTAAAATTTCCTAGGTTATTAGATCATAATGATAACTTAGTTAAGGACCTAGAACTGTGCACAGAAGCTAACAGAGTTTTAAAACAGAATGAGCATAGTTACAAAGAAAAGATAGACTTTTGAACAAACAGCTTAGGGAAATAGAAGTTGTAGCCTTTAACCAAGCTAATGACATTAGGTACTATCTAAACTCCCTAGAAGACACTAAGAAATAATAGGTAGTTTTAGAAGTAGAAGTTAATTCCTTAAAACAAAAACTACATAGTTGGACTAGTTCTTCACACATAGTCCAAAACTTAGTGAGAGAGAGAGAAACAACGGGGACAGATTGGGTTATAAAGTGGTCCCACCACCACATGAGATCTTGATGAACACAAAATGTAAACCAATTAATGATAATCCAATCAAAGATCATGTGGTGTCCACTCCTCTTGTAAGTGATCCAGATTCCACATGTTTATCAAATGAATGTGGCACTAAACAAAACGAGGCCACTTCGAAGAAAAAAGGTAAAATGCCTTGTATTAATGTGGACAAAGAGTTTGAAAAGGTTAGTATAAAGTCTCATTTAACAACTGTCAAATCTGAACGTAAAAAGACCAGTAATGTTAACCAATCACATGCATCATGTCAAAGTCTAGTAAATAAAAAAGAAAAAGATGTTAAAAACGTTAAAGCAATTAACTTTGTTAAACCAGACAAAACATCTAAACAATCAGAGTCAAAACCCAAACAGAGTAAGGTCACCTGGGTGTCACAAATATCTCCACAAAAATAGTTAAATCGCAAAGTCAAAACAAAAGCTTGCTACAATTTTGGAGAGTATGGACACATTGCGTTTCATTGTCCTTACTATTAGACACCAAGGAGGAAAGTTGAACTTCCTGAAGAAAAACCTAGCTCATTTAAGAGGAACTCAGTGACGCCACCTAAAAGAGATAGTGAACCTAAAGTTCAACACATTAGCCAGTCGTCTGTTTATCATAAACAGGCCATACACAAAGCTGCCTTATGGAAGGAGAAATCAACCTCATTGTCTGATAATGAGAACAAGAAGACATCTGAGCTTCCCACACCATCGAACGATCAATGGGTAACATTTATGATGTGTGATACCTCTGGGAAATCTAAGCCAGTGAAGGCTTGGGTTCCTAACGTGAACTAATGTTTTCAAACTGAATGTGCAGGGTGTTTGATATAGTGCTGAAACCAACACATGGACTATAGACAGCGGAGCATCCAGACACATGATAGGGAACAGGGATCTCTTATCAAATGTCAAACACATGAAAGGAGGTCACGTTTTGTTTGCTGGAAACAAAGGTGGGTACATCACAGCTCAAGGGGAAGTAGGTAATCAGAAAGTGAAGTTTGAGAAGGTAAACTACGTTTAACAACTTCAGAATAACTTGCTTTCTATTTCTCAAATTTATGATAAAGACTTTAAGGTAATGTTTGACAACAAGAAGTGCTATGTCCTGAAAAAGGACTACATCATCTCGGAGGATCAAGTATTAATCTCTGCCTTAAGATATAAGAACCTTTATGTCTTGGATCTATCAAAGGCTGTTGGACCAAAAGAACCAATGAGCCTAATCAGAAAAACCTCTAAGTCCCACAGACATCACAACAACTGCTGAAGACTTGATCAGTTGTTTGACAAAGTCTGAAGACTTCAACAGCTGAAGACTAAAGTACTGAAGACTTCAACAGCTGAAGACAAAAGTCTGAAGATCAACAGCTGAAGACTAAAGTACTGAAGACTTCAACAGCTGAAGACTAAAGTACTAAAGACTTCAACAGCTGAAGACCAAAGTCTGAAGATCAACAGCTGAAGACTAAAGTACTGAAGATCAACAGCTGAAGTACAAAGACTGAAGACATCAGCTGATGACAACAGCTGAAGTTCAAGTACAAGTACTGAAGCCTTCAAAGTTTGTTACAACAGCTGAAGAAGCATTCTTCAGTTGTTGTGATGGTTTCCTTTCAGTAGTTTTCTTTTCTGTTTCAGTATCTGTAAAATGACTGAAGAGCATGTTCTTCAGTCATTGTAGTTTCAGTAGTTTCTTTTCAGTAGTTGTAGTGATAGTTAACACTTAGTATTTTTGTAAGAAGATGTCAGCTGTTTTGACATCTTCAGTAGTTGTGTTAACTTTCAGTAGTCTGAAAAATTATGTTAGATGTCACTATCAAATGACATCAACAGACGTCACTATCAAATGACATCAGCAGACGTCACATCTCCTATATAAGGAATGTTCCACCACGACATTCTTATATAAGGGATGATTGACCTGATTGTAAGTGTGACATTTGGCCAGCACGAAAGCACGTATTGAATGAAACATTTGATTTGCAAAATTCTTTCTATAATCGTTTGTTCTTACTTTGAATATCATTGTATTCTTGTGAATTGTCTAATTCATTGTTTAATTTCTGCTGCAATACTCTCTAATCAATCAAACGTAGATCACTGATCCTAACAATTGGTATCAGAGCAGGTTAATCATTGATCAATCTAACAATTGATCGTTGAAACTACTAATCGATATCTGCATTTGATTGAATTGGCATATTTACAAGAATCGGTTATAGTTAAATTGAATTTCTGCTACTTTCGTTTTAGTGCTTTCTATTTTCTCTTGGTTCAATTTGGTCTGTTGTGTTCTATTCTAGATCTGTTAAAACTTAATTGATCTTGGTTGAATCTGAGAATGACTACTCCTTCTAATGACCCTCACAATACCGGTTCTTGAACCAAGCCTCCGATGCTGGTTAGGACTGAGTATAACATATGGCAACGAAGAATGCTTCATCACCTGTCTGTTAACAGTTCAGGTTTTTGGACATCGGTGGTACATGGCCACATAAGCCTATGGTGAACAATCCAGAAACCAATCAAATAGTTCCGAAGAGGAAGGAACAATACTCAGATGAAGATCGGAAACTGTTTGAGATTGATGCTAAAGCCCATGGAATTCTGGCCATGGCACTGCCGAATGAAATCTATTCAGGGCTTATGCATCATGAAACTGCTCATGACCTCTGGAATGCACTGAAGGAACAATTTGGTGGAACTGATGAGGTCTTAGCAAACAACAGAGAAATCCTTGCCCAACAATATGAAACATTCTCTCATAGGAAGTGTGAGACACTGACTCAACAGTTTGAGTGTTTTTCCAGTTTGATCTCGGAGCTAAAAATGGTCAAACATGAATATACCAATAGCCAGATGAACAACAGATTCCTTAGATCACTGCCTGAGAGATGGGACACATACACTATTGTCCTACACTCCAGTGCAAATTTGGATAAACTATCTCTCACCTAACTTCATGGGAAACTGCTTACATTTGAGAGAGAGATAGAGCAGAAAAGGAAACTGGCATCATCAGGAAAACTCACTGATGACTTTGTACCAGGGAACACTGCCTTGGTTGGCCATGAGTCAGAATATGCTGCATCTGAAAGTAATTATTACGAGCATATAGATTTCTCTTCAAACAGTTCAGATCATGCATTCGTTGGTGTTGATAGTCACTCAGGCTGTAATAATGACAATTTATGTTTTATCATGGATGATTTGAATGGAATAGCTGATGATGATCTAGAAGAGATGGATATTCTGAGCCAAATGGCCATGATTAATATCAGATCTCAGAAGTTCTACAAGAGGACTGGCAGGAAATTTCCAGGACTCTCTGGCAAAACCAAAGTTGGTTTTGACAAGAGTAAGTTGAGGTGTCACAAATGCCAAAGGCTTGGACACTTTGCAAGAGAGTGTAGATCATCTGGATCTAACTCCTCTGCACCTTTGTGACTTTTCCAAGCACTAGTCCACAAACAGGGGGCAACATCCTGCTAGTTCTGGTCATCATTCACAACCTGTTTTGCCTGCATATTTTGTCCCTCAGGGTCAATGTCATATCTGTATCCTTGCTATTACATGCCTCAGCCAAATCCAATTCAAGTTCCTACTGCACAACAACCACAAGCATTACCTGAGCCTCTACCATCTCAATCACAACCTCATCACAGCTTTTTCACCCCTGGTAATGTTGACTGGAGCAGTTTACCAGATGATCTCTCTGGTACTGAGCAATTATTTACTGGTGATGGTCAACATGGTGGTGAACATCCTTTTGGGAATCTAGCTCTCATGGCCCTGGAATCTACTGAGGGTTCATGCTCCAATCATCTTCTTCACAGGTAACCTAGGTATCCTCTGAGGCTAAGGCCAAGCTTTGTTCTGAATCTTGCATAGATGCATTTGTCTCTATTAAAGAAGCAAATGTAGCTGTAATTAATCAAAATCTAGAGCTTGAGCAAACTATTTCCAAAAGAAAAGCTGAATATGAGTCTGTCCTTAAGGACAAAGATGATGAGATTTATAAGCTTAAATGCCAATTAAATGATGAAAAGGCTAAGCTAGAGGTCATTCTTGAGAACCATAAGGAACTCAAAGAAAAACTTGCAGTTACCAAGTTGAGTGTGACCGTTGGGTGTGATCCTGCAAGGGATTTGAAATGCTGCTCAGTAAGCAATCTACTTCGAATGTGAAGTTTGGAATTGGTTACAACCATATTGAACCTCCAACAGATTTTACTCCAAAACCAATAGTAAAATCTCAAAGTGAAAGCAATCTCCAAACTACATTATCATGTGCATCATCCACAAGTGATCTCCCAAAATCACAAGATGAAATAAAGGTTGATACCTCAGCAAGTCAATTGGTTGATGGGTTAACTACTAATATGCACATGAAGCTGAGTATTTCAGATGTTGTCCCTCAAAGTAACTTAAGTACTGAAGGGCAAGTTACAAAAACTGAAAAACATTTCAAATCAGCTGAAATAAATGGATTAACAACTGCTGACAATAAACAGCTGAAGAACAACTCTTCAGTTGTTACAGATTCTTTAGTACTGAACAAAATTACTGAAAGGAGGAAAGTACTGAAGAGCACACCTTCAGTAGTTTCCACATCAGCAGTTGATCAATCCAAGAGGAAGAATAAACCATGTGAAATATGTGGTAAATTCAATCATCTTTCTGATGAATGTTGGTACAGAAAGGGTTCCAAACTCAACAGAGATAAGCTCATTAAAATCCAGATGGATGAAATGAAAACTGAGTTTGAGACTAAGTCTGTACCGCAATCATTCCATTGTGATAAACCCAAGCCTTCAACCAAATTCAAAAAGAATGATAAGGTTCATCACAAAACAACTAATGGTGCTCCTCATGATAAACATCAGACAAAGTCTGTTAATATTAAGGAGGAAATGGTGGATCACAGGAACTCATCAAACACAAGTACTGATATGTCACAAGAGCTGAAAGCTTTGGCTACAAATCAGACACAACTTGTTATGATGGTTCAGCATTTGTTGGGGAGAGTTAACCAACTAGATGCACCTGTGATCAAATCACTGAAAAGGCATTCCAAGCCCAAATCCAAGGAATCCATTTAAGCACCATCTCCTTCTTCAGCTGTTAATCATAAGAAACAAGTTATGATGCATCTGTTGATGAAAACAGACCCAAAACCAAAAAGGTTTGGGTCTCAAAATCTAACTACTTCTCTTTTATGCAGGGTTCTTCAACATGCCAAAGGAGCATCTGGTATGTGGCCAGTGGAGGATCTATGCATCTGACTAGGAGTAGTTCTCTTCTTAATGACTACTCTCAAGGAAAGAAGGGATTTGTTTCATTTGGAAATGATGCCAGAGGTTACATCATTGGGAACGGATATGTGTCTAATGGACAAATCCGGTTTGATGATGTCAACCATGTGGAGAATCTCAAGTATAATCTGCTGAGTGTCAGTCAGATGTGTGATAAAGGGCATGTTGCACTTTTCACAAGCCAGAACTGCAGGATTCCGTCTTCCCAAGTTCTGAGACTGATTGACAAGGCAATGGATGAACATACTCTCCTGAAGGCCAACAGGATCGGAAGAGGGTATGCCTTGGATTTGTCAAAGAAGATTGATTTGAAGGGTCATCCATGCCTGTTCTCCAAAGCCTCTCTTCAGGAATCTAAACTATGGCATAGAAGGCGGGGTCATGTCAACCTCAGAAACATGAACGAGCTGATCCACAATCGTTTAGTGAGAGGTTTATCAATAAAGGAGTTCCACTGTGATGAAGCCTGCACTGCTTGTTTGAAAGGAAAACAGCACAAAGTCTCATTCCCTCCCATTGAGAACCTAAGTCCAGTAGCTGCTTGCAGTTACTGCACATGGATCTATTTGGTCCTGTGAGAGTGATGAGCATGGCAAAGAAGAAATAATGTCTGGTAATTATGGATGATTACTCCATATTCGTATGGACTTTCTTTCTACATTCAAAGGATGAGGTTGCTCAGAAGATTACAAACTTTGTCTTGTATGTTGAGAAGCAGTATTCCCTATCAGTCAAGTGTATAAGGAGTGACGATGGTACTGAATTCAGAAACCATACACTTGATGATTTTTATCATTCAAAAGGAATCAAAAGGCAGTTTAGCATCCCAAGGACTCCAAAACAAAATGGATTAGTGGAGAGAAAGAACAGGACTTTAATTAACGCTGCAAGGTCCATGTTGGCTGACTCTGGTTTGCCTTTGACCTTTTGGGCTGAAGCTGTCAATACAGCTTGCTATGTGCAGAATAGAGTGTTAGTAAATCAGACGTTGATGAAGACTCCATATGAAGCTCTACATCGTTTGGCTCCTTTTATTTCTTTCTTCAGAGCCTTTGGATGTCCTTGTTTCATTCTCAACACAAAGGGTCAACTCCACAAATTTGATCCTACGGTGGATGCAGGGTATTTTGTAGGTTATTCATCCACATGCAAGGCTTACAAAGTCTTCAGTTGCAGAACAAAGATGGTTGAAGAAACCTTGCATGTGAAATTCAATGAATCTCCTAAGGATAAAATTCCATAAAACCCTGTGGAGTTGTTTGATCTGGACATATTGCAATATGGTCCTTATCAAACTCCAGCTGTTGCAGATCATGTGGATAAATCATCTTTGCAGCAAGTCTTCCACCTGGTGGTACTGAAGATGATGATGATATCAGTACTCACATTTTCAAGTTCAGTAACCAACTGCCTGAGTCTGCTAAACATGATGTTCCTGTACCCTCAGCAGCTCCATCCACAACAAATGCTGATGAGATTTCTCATTCCTCTACATCGTTTGATTTGCCATCTAATACTTGGTCTCAAGAATCTGAATCAACATCTGGTGATGCTGAACCGGCTAGAAACACTTGCACTGATCTTATTGTGCACCAAGAGCTAAAGAATCACCCCATGTCTCAAATATTGGTGGTATCAATGCTGGCGTCTCAACCAGAAGTCAATTGTCTAACTTGTGCTTCTATGCTCTCTTCATCAGTCAGCAAGAGCCAAAGAACTATCATGTTCCTTTGAGAGACAATGGATGGGTGGAAGCCATGCAGCTTGAGCTACTTCTGTTCAAGAAACAGCAAGTGTGGGAACTGGTTCCTCTACCCCCAGGTAAGTGTGCAATAGGCACTAAATGGGTGTTTAGGAACAAAACAGATGAAAATGGGCTTATTGTTAAGAACAAGGCCAGATTGGTTGTTCAGGGGTTTTCACAAGAAGAAGGTATTGATTATGATGAGACCTTTGCCCCTATAGCCAGACTGGAGGCAATTAGATTGTTCTTAGCCTATGCTGCGTTTCACAATTTTAAAGTTTTTCAAATGGATGTTAAAAGTGCATTTTTATATGGTAAAATAAAAGAAGAGGTTTATGTGTGTCAACCACCAGGTTTTGAGGATAATAAACATCGAGATTGGGTATACAAGCTTGAGAAGGCTCTTTATGGGTTGAAACAAGCTCCTAGAGCCTGGTATGAGACATTATCAAATTTTCTTCTTCAAAATAATTTCACTAGAGGCTCCATAGATAAAACTTTATTCATTAAGAAGGTGGATCAGCATAAGTTACTTGTTCAAATTTATGTTGATGATATTATTTTTGCATCCTCTGATCCCCAGTTGTGTGATGACTTTACCAATTTAATGCATAAGTAGTTACAAATGGGTGCAATGGGAGAATTACAATTCTTTCTAGGATTGCAAATCAAACAAAAGGCTTATGGGACTTTCATTCATCAGTCTAAATATACAAAAGATCTTTTGCATAAGTTTGATTTACAAAATTGTAAGCCCTGTCCTACTCCCATGTGCAACACCACACAACTGGATGCAGATCAGAAAGGTAAGGTTGTTGATGAAACACTTTACAAATGTATGATTGGGTCCTTGATGTACTTAAGAGCTTCTAGACCAGATATCATTTTTGCAACGTGTGTTTGTGCTAGATTTCAGGCTACTCCTAAAGAGTCTCACTTCATTGCAGTCAAAAGGATCTTTAGATATCTACAAGGTACAAAATCTCTAGGTTTATGGTATTCCACCGCACACTCTTGCAAATTGGTTGCTTTTTCTGATAGTGACTATGTAGGTTGTAAGTTAACCAGAAAGTCAACTTCTGGTGGATGTCAATTTCTAGGCAACTATTTGATTTCTTGGCAGAGTAAGAAACAAACATCTGTTGCTACATCCACTGCTGAAGCAGAGTACATTGCTGCTGCAAGCTGTACTTCTCAGGTACTCTGGCTTCAGAACCAACTTTTGGATTATGGCATTACGGAGACTAAGACTCCATTATTAATGGACAGTGCTTCAGCTCTTTGCATTGTCAAGAATCCTGTCCAACACTCTAGGACCAAACATATAGAGATTAGACATCATTTTATCAGGGACTGTTTTGAAAAAAGGTCTGATTGATCCAAAGTTTGTGCCTAGTGCTGATGAGCTTGCAGACATTTTTACTAAGCCTTTGGATAGTTCGACTTTCCAAAACCTAGTATTAAGGCTTGGTATGCTGCAGCTAGAATAAGTGATAACTACTGATGATCTCAGTAAATAAGTACTGATGATCATTTGTAACCATATCACAAATAAGTACTGATTCTGTTACAAGAACTAATACAGTCATAACTACTCATATAAGTACAAACAGATAAGTACTGATACCTATGAAACAACTGAAAAACAGCCAAAAAGACTAACGAGTAAGTGTTGAGGACAATATGAAATAGCTAAAAGCTATGAATTGACGAAAACCACTGATGAGAATTTTCTCTTCAGTTGTTTCTAAAACTGCTGGTTCATCTTAAACAACTGATGACAAAACCATGTCTTGAGTAGTTGTGACAACTACTGATGACTAACACCAAGTCGTCAGCTGTTTACAACAACTGATGACAAAACCATGTCTTCAGTAGTTTCATAACTACTGATGAGTAACACCAAGTGATCAGTTGTTTCCAACATCTGAAGCTAAAACCATGGTCTTCAGTAGTTTTATAACTACTGATGCCTAAAACCAAGACTTCAGTTGTTTCAACTTCTGAAGGTTAATACCACGTCATCAGTCGTATAAAACTACTGATGACTCATACCAAACCCTTCAGTTGCTTTCTAACCTGTACCCTATAAATACCTTATCTTACAGAGCTTCATCATCTCAAACCTAACGTTCAAAAACTCAGAACCTTCTCTCACATCAATGGCGAACATGAAGCTTAAACCACGACACAACTGTGTTGCTTACCTTACCCAATCACCCTTCTGGACAAAGTTTGATAATGCCAATGATCTAATGATCAACTCTCCATACAAAACGGCCTTCCTTCTAAATCCTACCATTCATGCCGAATCCCTCCATCAGTTGTGGACGAACGTCACCCTCATCACTGGGGAGAATGACACCGACTCTCTCTAGTCGTTCGTCAACAACCGTCAGGTGGTCATCACTCCAGAAATCCTTCGCCAAACCCTACAACTGGATGATGCCATTTTCCCAACTGGGTATCCAAAGGGCACCACTGGTCTATCATTACCCAACATGGATACCAGGGTAACCTTAGTGCCTCTACCATCCTGAAGAAGCATTTCCATGATGCGGAATGACTAATTTTTCATATGGTGAATGTATGCTTAGCTCCTAAGACTTCTTCATGGGATCAAATGTTGACGAGGTGGCAGCAGGTATTATTCTCTATCCTTGACCAACAAAGCTTAATTTTTCTGAAATATTATTCCTGAACTCAAGGATATGGCCTCCAAGCCTATAGCTAACCGATGGATATTATATCCTCGGTTCCTAATGGCCATTATAGTAAACCAGCTGAAAGCTGAGGGACTTGTTGGCCTTGGAGTCCCTGCCACGGATGTATTGCCTGGAGTATACTCTAGGCACAACTCAGACTAGTCACTCAAACTGGCTGCCAAACTGCGAAAACCCACGCAGCTGGAACCCACAGCCACCACCTCCAAATCCATTGTCCCCAACAAACCCAAACACAAGAAAGCCAAAAAGGCTACTCAGGGAAATGAGTCCCCTGAGGATGCCCCTGCAACACAAACGCAGGTTATATCTACTTGTCATAACCCCCCAGTAGATACACGTACTCACTCACCCTCAACCGCTAAGGTTTCCTCTCAACAGGAGCCTGTAGCAACCACCTCTGGGGCACCTATACATCTGGAACCTTCCTCACTTGAGGAGGTTGCCATTGAAATGCACCACTCTCCCCAGGTGCATACTTCCTTCACACCCTCTCCCACTGCAACCGCCCCCCAAAGTCCTACCATAATAATTGCCAAAGTGCTGACTCAGTTGCATTCCTCACCCTCCCAGATATTAATCAAAACTGGGATGGCCTCAACCATTGAGGGGGAGGACCAAAGGGCTTCTGACACCCCACATCACAGGGGTTACCATATTCAATCTCCCAGTGTAGAAACGGAGATTTGAATTTTGGTGTGGCTGCCACTTCTCCTACTTCAGCAAATGATCAGGATAATCTGGTACTATTCATAAGACCTCACCAGAGGCAACTGTCGATGAAGGACACACCCTGAGGCAGGAAGTCCCCAGTACCATGACCAAGTGGCATATGCTACTACTAATACACTCAGAGCATGTCATCCTGATTCTATCAGGAGGTCAGGTGATTCAGTAAACACTGATGATGACCTGGGCTTCTTTTATGATGTTTTAGCCCAAAACATCATCCTCGAGGATGAGGTGAGCAGACTCAAAGAGCTGCTTGCCAAAATTTATCGGGATCAAAGACCATCTACCCCTCAAAACCCACAGATGGCACCTTCCTCTGAAGGTCTCCCATACACAGAGCCACTCCAAAACACTCAGCCACCTGCCTCTGCTTCTGGTACTATTTCTCAGGGACAGAACCCCCCTGAGCAAATAGTTGCTATCTTTCAACATTTCTTACCTCTCATCACATCAACTATCACTGATATGGTGCTTAAAACCCTTGATGAAAGGCTTCCCTCAGTTATACAACCCATGATAGAGGATGCTGTGAGCAAAAGGCTTTCTAACAATCAACCCCTTGCAACCAAAAAGGGGGAGATTCAGTCAGTGAAAGCAAAAAGAAAGAGGATTGTAGATAGGAAAGAAACTGAGAAGGAGAAGGTGAAGGATGCTGACATGGAGAAAGTGACTGAGAGTACTAAAGACTTTCATGTCACATACAAGAAAAGGAAGAATTAAAAGGAGACTGACTTGGAGACAATAGTGAAGAAGGCTGATGCCAAACATAGCCGATCAATGGATAACATCATTGATCAGTTGTTTAGGCAAGGTCACGACACTGAAAAACTTGACTCAGAAATCAGAAGACTAGAGATTGAAGAAATCCAAGCTAGATGGGCAAGTTATGATGTGTTGGAAAGGGAAAGGCTAGAAATCATGATCAGGTTCATAGCGAAGTATCTTGGTAGATCATTGATTGAAATCAAGGCATGGTCCAGGGACATCATCTTGGCAATAACCACCAAGATCTATTCGTCTGAAGTATACACAAAAGGATTGGTTACTGCAGCCTTAAACGAAGCTCATGCTGGGAGCAGGACTAAACTAGTCAAGCAATCTAAAGCCGAACTCACATCCAAAATGCTAAAACAGCCTGTCAAAATTCCACACAAAACCCACTAAAACAATACTTTACCCCAAAAACCACCACAACCACAACCACCAAACCAACTCCCACCCTCCAAACCAATAGCCGATGATGTACCCCAGAAGAGGAAGAGAAGGGTGTTGAGGCTAGAAGAAGAAAAATAAGATAATGATGAAGATGAAGATAGGCTGCCAATCTCAGCTATTATACAATTGCCTAAGGCCACAAGTCACCCTCAACAATTACTCCTGAAATTCAAAGACCAATTGTGAAAGTAAAGCTAGAAGAAGAAGAGCTTCATAAACAACATGATGAGGAATTGTTGAGGAGAGTTGACAAAGCATATGCTGCCACATCTTCAACCATCAACATGAAGAAGCACGCTCTCAGGTTATACACTCTTAAACATACATTTCAATATCAAAAGGAGAGAGTGAGGATTTGGTCTGATCCTAGGGTGTCTCATAGGATTCACAAGAAAAACATTCCATAGAGATACATTGGCCAAGTTAAGAAGATTGTAGATGAAGTGATCTCACTGGTCTTTGTAGTATCACCCTGGAAATCCTAGATGACTTCAAGAAAGCCTATAAAGCTAACCTGACCCCACAAAAGATGATGGAAAATAAAATGATGAAAAAAGGGTTAGTATACAAGAGGCTTGAGGAAGTTAGAAAAAATGAGCCAGTTGTTCTTAGAGGGTAATCACCCAGATGAATTTACTTATAGAGTAATAACAACTGTGGAACATAAAAATGGGAAACAGCTCAAATACCTATCTGAATATTATGGGCCAGAATCACTTTTTGAAAGAGGAGCTGAAGAGCTAACCATGGAGGAACAGATAACCCTCCTTGAGGCCTATACAAGGGAGTCATACAGACTCATTGTTAGGAAGTAGATCTCATGGATGGGGTAACAGCTCTGTGTCCAATTCCCCAAGACAGAGTTCCCATTCATCCTTTGCCAAACAGATCATCGAGACTTCTTCCCAGGCCTATGCTTACATGGGTCACTTCTGAGCTGATCTAGAAGACAAAAAGACCAAATCTTTCTGCCATAATAAGTGGGACATCTTCAATAAGTTTAGAGGTTTTGGCTGCATTGGTTCAGGGGGAGTTTGTTGGACCAAAAGAACCAATGAGCCTGATCAGAAAAACCTCTAAGTCCCACAGACATCACAACAACTGCTGAAGACTTGATCAGTTGTTTGACAAAGTTGAAGACTTCAACAGCTGAAGACTAAAGTACTAAAGACTTCAACAGCTGAAGACCAAAGTCTGAAGATCAACAGCTGAAGACTAAAGTACTGAAGACTTCAACAGCTGAAGACTAAAGTACTGAAGACTTCAACAGCTGAAGACCAAAGTCTGAAGATCAACAGCTGAAGACTAAAGTACTAAAGATCAACAGCTGAAGTACAAAGACTGAAGACATCAACTGATGACAACAGCTGAAGTTCAAGTACAAGTACTGAAGCCTTTAGAGTTTGTTACAACAGCTGAAGAAGCATTCTTCAGTTGTTGTGATGGTTTCCTTTTAGTAGTTTTCTTTTCTGTTTCAGTATCTGTAAAACGACTGAAGAGCATGTTCTTCAGTCATTGTAGTTTTAGTAGTTCTTTTCAGTAGTTGTAGTGATAGTTAACACTTAGTATTTTTGTAAGAAGATGTCAGCTGTTTTGACATCTTCAGTAGTTGTGTAACTTTCAGTAGTCTGAATAATTCTGTTAGATGTCACTATCAAATGACATCAGCAGACGTCACATCTCCTATATAAGGAATGTTCCACCACGACATTCTTATATAAGGGATGATTGACCTTATTGTAAGTGTGACATTTTGCCACCACGAAAAGCGTATTGAATGAAACATTTGATTTGTAGAATTCTTTCTATAATCGTTTGTTCTTACTTTGAATATCACTGTATTCTTGTGAATTGTCTAATTCATTGTTTGATTTCCGCTGCAATACTCTCTAATCCATCAAACGTTGATCATTGATCCTAACAAAGGCCTCCATTACGGATCATGAAGTTCAGTGCTTCTTGTCAAAAGCTACTGAGAAGGAATCCATCTCCTGGCATAGGAGAATAGGACACATTAATCCATAGAAGATAGATCACTTGTTCCAAAATGATCTAGTGAGAGGAGTTAACGTCAAAAACTTCCAACTTCCGGATTTCTGTGTTGCGTGCCAGAAGGGCAAACAGACGAAGAAGTGTCATAAGGAAAAGAAAGTTCATTCTATCGAACTTCCTCTTGAACTTCTTCACATGGATTTGTTTGGTCTAGTCAGTGCAAGAAGCATGGCAGGCGACTTGTACTGCTATGTAGTTACTGATGACTACTAAGGATTCACTGGGTGATGTTTTTGAAATCCAAATCAGAAACATTTGAGTCATTCAAAGAGTTAGTAACTACTTTGGAGTCCCTATACAAGTTGAAGGTACGTCAAGTGCGCTCAGACAACAGAACCGAGTTGAAGAATCAATAGATGGAGGCTTACTTCAGGGAAAAGGGAATTGTGCATCAGTTCACCTCCGCCTACACTCCTAAGATGAATAGCATTACTGAAAGGAAGAATCACAACTTGATAGAGACAACACGGATGATGCTAGCCGACTCAAAACTACCTATCCAATTTTGGAATGAAGTAGTTGCAAATGCATGTTACACGCTAAATAGAGTTCTGGTAGTTAAACGCCATGGAAAGGCGTGCTACGAGTTACTACAATGACATAAACCAAATCTAGAGTATCTCGAGCCGTTTGGCGCTCCGTGCACCCTACTGAAGAAGACTCATGAGGGAAAATTCAGCGAGAAGGCTGATGAATGCATCTTTCTAGGATACAACATACCGAATAAGAGGGTCTACAACAACTCAATGGGTCAGGTAGAAGTGTGGTGTAATGTTGATGTTCAGAGATACACCACACCACCTGCTGGAAAAGGACCTGGCTTCTTTTTCAACTATGATGGATTCTTCAAGTCTTTGAACATAGCACTCTCCACTTTTGATGATGAATTAGCAACACAGATGATGTATGATGTTCTAAACACACCATCTCAGGAATCTACATCATTCAACGTACAAGGTGATTCATCTACCAACTTAGGGGGAGCACTTGTAGATAGTGACTCTTCCTCTGATGAAGAAGCTGTGGAGATTGATCAGAACAACCAGGAGCACCAGGTTCCCCCTACTGATAGTCCTCAAGCATCTGACATTGATGCCTCTACGTCTTTGGCACCTCAAACTCCTACTGCCTCAAATACTAAACCGAATGTTCATAATCTTGATTCTGAGTTAGTTGTTCCAACCACTCCTGGATCATGACTAAATTTCTATCATCCTTTGGATAATGTCATTGGAGATGTGAGATCAGGAGTCAGACCAGAAATCAGTTGTATTCAGCTGATTATGCCTCAGTGAAGGAAAAGGGCTATCTTCATGATGGTGCATATCATTTCTTTGTGTCTTAGTTCGAGGATGAAGTACGCTGGCGATATTAACGATCCAGGATCCACAAGGCGATATCTACACCATGCACTCCCTACAAGTTTATCTAGCAGGCCTTCTGGGAGGGAGCATCGGTTAACTGCTCTCGTGAGCCGTATAGCATGAGGAGTTATGTTTTTTATATGGATATAAAGGTTACTGCTCAGGATATCAGACTAGTACTTGGACTAGGTGATGATGCATACCACCCCCACCAGACTTCACCCACTAACGGTAAGAGGGTGCTTCTTGAGGATGAAGTACGCTGGGGATATTAACGCAGGAGTGCTTAACAAGAGAAACTTGTGTCCCCAGTACAAGTACTTGGCACACGTCACTCTCAAGTGCTTGGCTTCGTGAGGGGGTGGGTTTGATGACCTTTCAGACTAGATAAAAAATGCCTACGTGGCACTCATGCTGAACCACCCTTTCAACATTTCTAGTATGATTTTCTCTTACCTGAAAGAGAATTGGAGGCGAAGGACAAAGAGGGTTTCTGCATGTACCCTAGGTTTTTACAGATGATCTTTGATGAGAAGCTGCCCACACTACCCAAGGAGAGCCACCACGCTGTGTCGTTGGAGATTATGGATGATACGAAAATGGGTCGTATGAAGGTATACCGGGGAAAGCAGGTCAAGCCCCCGGTAAAGAGACTCATAGGCGGCCAAGGTGGACTACTTGGTGCCAAGGAGGTGTAAATGGCGCCATGTAGACAGGATTCGGATGACGAGTAGCTGGATCTCCCTGATGATGACTCCGACGACGACGACAACGGTGATGGTGAAGATGCAGGGCCCACTCAATAGAGGCTGCAGGTTTCCATCAGGACTTTCGTCTTGATGAGAAGGAGGATACAGACGAGGAGCCCTTGACTCGGACTGTGGGGAGCGGGGTGGGTTCCACCGACCGAGGTATTCGGGAGGTTGGAGGACGCCCTGGCGAGTTGGGGGAGGCTGACACTGATCCTACTTATGCTCCCGAACAGTCCAGCAGTGTTCTAAGTGGAGCATCACCTCGAGGGGCTCGAGGATGAAAAGGATGGCTCAACCCCACGGTTTGAAGAAGAAGAGGAGGAGGATGACCTTCATCACCACCACTTCTACCACTTAACCTATTACCACCACTACCACCATTCCATCCACCACCTTATCTACCACCTCACACACCACTACAACAACCACTCACCACCACCTTCATCTATACCACTCCAATCTTCACATTCCACCACCACCTTGATCTATACCACCCCCAATCTTCACCACTGCCACCACCACCACCACTAGCCACCATGCACGACCGTCATCTTACCCCCTCCTATCCATCTAGATCCTCTCTACCTCCTAGTGGGGTAGAGGAACAGCTCTTGGCGCTTAACCGTATGGTGCTGAAGCTGTTGCCAGCCGATGATGAGAAGACTGCTCAAATTCGTCAGCTAGTAGATCTTACTGCTACACAATCACAGCAGATATCTTAGCAGGCTCAACTGATTGAGCAGCAGGCATAGCAGATTGCTGCATAGAGCTCAGAGATGTCCCAGCTCCAGGAGCAACATCTTCACTCAGCCAAAGGATAGAGGAGTTGGAGACTACCAACATGACCATCATGCTTAGCCTCAAAGGATCAAAAGAGGAGCCACTAAAGATCAGAGAGGGAGATGGAGATGACGGTGATGATGATGACAGTGATGATGATGATGATAATGGTGGTGATCAAGGGGAGGATACTAATGCTGGTGATGATCAAGGGGGGAATACTGATGCTGGTGATGATGTTGATGATGATGATGACAGAGATGATGATCCTTCTACTGCGGGTGCCATATCTACAAGTGAAAGGAGGACCAAGAGAGCTCAGGACCAAGGTGCCTCCATTTCAGCCCCGTCAGCAGAGGAGCACATGAGACAACACAAGAGTAATACTTAGTTATTTATGTTATTTAAATCATGTGTATTTGAATCTTGTATCAAATTAAAATAATTAATGTTTGTACTTATTGTTGATGTTTACTACTTTGATTGTTGACTAATGGTTGATGTGTTACATGTTTTAAATCAAGCAGATCCAAACTATCAAAGAGATGAATATGATGTTGCTCCCCTCCTACAGATCAAGACTCAGCTCACGATGATTCTTGATGTGCAGGGTATAGTCAGGAGATCAGTGAATTACACTCCTAAAGAAGGAGAGATAATTCATGATCTCACAGACGAGCAACTTGCTAAAATAATCCGACTCAATCCAGATGAGATCGTGAAAGACGCTCCAACAATCCAAGTGGAAAGTGACGACGAGCTCAATGATGTTGTTGAGATCGAGATAGAAGATGTCACAGACCAACACTATCCATAGTACACTGACATTGAGGGTAATGTCGTTCCCAATCTAGGCAACAACCTTGTCAGTGAAACTTTTGAGACTCTGGATAGAATGGAAGAAGGTCTGACAAGAAAGAAGATACAACCCAGCCTTGGAAGCTAAAGTTAATATCAGAAAGGCTGAGTGGGCTGCATGCTTTGAAGAAATACGAGCCCAACGTAGTGCTTCAACTTCAACTGTCTACACCAAGCTGTACAAAGTGAAGAAACATCAAAAGGTGTCAGGCAAAATCATAGCATAGGCCTATTTTGAAGATCTCAACGTTTATGCAGTTAAACGTGAGAAAGGGATTGAGTAATTTAGGTTCCCACATGACCTGAAGACTCTTCCTGGATTTGAGCTAAACTAGTTAGCAAAGTTAAAATTGCTATATGCTAACCCACGGAAAATGTCAGGCTGTTTGAGACTGCTCTTATAAGAGAGTACCACACTAGATAGGTTAACTTTAAACCTCAACAGCCAACAAGTATATCAGATGATCTGAGGTTGATGCCATTACTAGAAAACTTAAAATAGTGCTCAAGTGAAGTCCTCCGCGCATAATGTCAAGGATCCCTCTACGGGAAATGCCACAGGACTTCACTCCACACTTCAAGTGGTGGTACTATGATTGGAGGACAAGAGAGTCAGTCATATTTTTGAATAAGAATGGTGTAATGGAAACCATAAGTGTGTTTGACCAAATATGGCTCAAAAACTTGTCTGCCGATGATGTTTATACATTATACAAGTGGTCATTATTCTATGACTCTAAAGATATTATACAAGCTCTACAATTTCAAAACGTTATAAGACTCTGCTTTGCTTTTGAGATACATGCCGGAGTCACTAGAGAAGAGAAGTAGAACAAGTTTGAGGAACTCATGAAGGATGTAAGACATTAGACGAAACTAAGTCCAAGGGGGAGTGTGTACATATATGTGTCCGTAGTTACTAAACTAATGTAATATGTTTGTATTGTGTTACGCATATGTAATTGTACAGGTACTTAATGAAATATAATATGTGGTTGTGCTTTATAATTTTCATATTTCATTGGTTGGTATGTAATAATGCTTATTGACTTGCCTATATAGGTTGTGGTTGTTTGAATAATATCTAAATCAATTAAAGACTATGCAACATATTCAAACTTAATCATGTGATGTTCTCATGCTATCGGCCCATGCTAATAGACCATACGCATGAACAACTTCATGCTAATGAACTAATCGTACTATTGAACCCATGAGACTGGATCATTCGCATGATTGAATCATTAGATTGACTCAGTCGCACGACTGAACACTCAGTCGTGCGAACGGATCAGCCGCATGACTCAATCGCACGACTCAACCATGCAAATGGTCCAGTCGCACGATTGAGAAACCTTAACCAATAATACCACTTAAATCATGGAAAAACGAGTCACTTTGAATAATTCGATACCTTCACATACCCTAGCTGTCCAGAGACTTCTAGTAACCTGTTCCAAAGTCAAAGATCGTAGTAGATTGATTTCTAATCATTCTTAACATTTAGATTCAATATTTATTTGATTCTACGTGCGTTCTCACTGATTGGATCGCCAATAAAATAGGATTCCGCACTATTTGATTCGGTATACTTGTAAATCTGTTAGTATTTGTCCAGTACAGGATCCTAACATGATCCTTCACAAATCTATTAGCCATATTCATATTACCAAACTAATTAATACATAGATTTGAATATTCAAAATTCAAAGAAAAATATATGATGTTGAAGACTTTTAGACTCAAAGAATCGAAAAGGTTTATTTCGATGTTGTTAAGGATGATTTACATTAATTATGTTCTCATGCTATAATAATGAATTTAAGGTTTATTGATGTGCATATTCAATAATTTAAATGTTGGCGAAAAGAGGGGCTTATAGGATGAGAGCATTTTTCTAGGTCTGAAAAGTGTAAAAAAATGAATGAAAATGACGATTGTCAAAGACATCATTTATACTCCCTCAGACTAATTAATTTAATTTATTTAATGTTGTGGGACCCTCAACCCTTATTACTCTTTCATGTTGTTTATTTTCCGTAGATCATCTACGGAAGACCGACTTTTCTTATTGTATCCACATTCAATCTACAGAAAGAAAATGTTAAAGTATAAACACATTCGTAGGATACCAATCTATGGAAGGTAAAACCTTTTGTTTTATACTTGAACTTCTATTTAAAGATAAATTTTATTCACAATGATTTTTCTCCTTTTGTGATTTAAACACAATTTTGGTTGTATGATCCTAACATATTGTTCGATTATGTTAATTGTTGTTGGACTTGTTGACTTTGCTTCATGGAAAGATGTGCTAAGGCATAAGAGATTAATTTGGTTAAAAACTTCAAATATCATGCAGGCAAGTTAGTGCCCAAGTTCTAATAAATTCATTTGAATTGTGAAAAACTCAAATTTCATGCTCGTAACTACTCCCCCTAAATTTGTGGTTAATCTTGAAGTTATTTATTTTATAATAAATTTATTAAGAGAATAGCATGAAAAGAAATCATCCATCCTTAAAATAAAACTTAAAAAACATGAACAAAATATTTTTGTTGAATTTGTGATAATAAGTAGAAACTAAGCATAACCATTTGACAAGCATTTATAACCATATCATGGAATCATATTCTAACACTAAGAAACTTCCTGTAGCGATTTGTTTGTAATAGTAGACATTGATCTAGTGTTGATTATAAGTATTATCATCCACATAAATTCAAGGAAGTGTTTATGTTCAACTAGGCATGTTGTTTATCATGTTCTACTATAGACTAAAGATAGACAGATAGGAACTCCACATTCAATTCTCATTAGAGTTTGTCCTCTATTTATGAGTCGATTAATCACTTTTTCACACTTAAAACTATGTACCTTAAATTTTATACTCTATCTTAAAATTTCTTTGAAATTTTATTAATGCTTTGTTCATATGATCTTTGATATAATATTCAGTTGATCAAAATGGATTCTTTCAGAGTTGTTCCTTTTTGAAACTACTTGATGATAAGCATTAGCCCACAAGGTCTTTACTTATGTAAAACAAAGGTGCCTATGAACCTCGGTCATTGTTTACACAAAATAGAAGGTCCTGATGCGCAAAGATAAAGGTTATAAAGTGTTCTAACATAATAAGCTTGGGTGAGTGAGTTGGGTAAGACTTACTTGCTAGTTCCTCAAAATGGAATTCTCCACACTTAGTCACCTACATATTATGTTAAGCGTGGACTTTTCTATTTTCCACTCAAGCTGAACCTACTCACATATCAAATCACTTCTGATCAATCTTTATTGTAATTTAAAAACTCAAAAAAATAAATAAAGGTATGGTGTACTATCATTTCCCAAGATACGAAATGATATACAAAAAAACATATTAATGAGATAATTATTCGCATTTTTAAATGTTTTATGGATGCTTTTTGGATTTTGATATAAGTATTTACAAGACAGAACACTGTTTTCTTTGTGATGATAATTAATCTAAGTTGATCATGCCTAAAGAATCAATTAGAAAATTAATCTTACTGAATCAAAGGATTTAGTGAATAAATCATCAACCTAATTTGTTATATATACTTTGATCAACTTGATTAAACATTTTTCTAACCAATCTTTATTGAATTCTTTATGCCCAAGACACATAGGACATTGATGTGGTTAGTATGTTATGATCCAAGTCGGGTCATACCCAATAACAAGCTTAGCAAACACCAAATAATATTTAATTGATGATATGATCATACAATTAAATAAAAAACACCAATTTAGAAAATGGGTTTTCTAAATAAGTTGCATATGAGATTGAACAATTTATATGGATATTTTGTTTATAGATATTGTTTGTAATGTTATTTAAGTTACTTAAATAACTTCAAACAATAAGTGAGTGTCTATGAGTTATTCAATTAAAATGTTTATTATATGAATAACTTATATAATCCCTTGTCAATTGTGTTTGAATTTTTTGGGGGGAAACCAAACCCCAAGCATTCCGGCCGCCTCTTTTGTGTGGACCACTTCTTGGTTTTGTTTTAAGTGTCTTGGAAACACAAACTTGGAGATACATTCACTCCATCTTCTTCTCTCTCTCACATGCAAAACCACAACACAAGAAAAAGGGTTTTCTTGTTTTGTTAAAGGGATTCTCGGCTGAAAAGGTTCGCGCAGTCCTGTCATTCGGTTTTTGTGTTCAATCCTAGCATCAAGGTGTTTGTATTAGAGCTTGGGGTATGCAAGCTTGAGAGCACCTTCTTTTGGTGCCTTGGTCGTTCGTTCTTGATCCATATCATCCTCATCCATTTCGTTTTTTGCTCCTGAAAGGTAGTTTATGGCAGCATCTTTATGGTTGTCCATAATGTTTGTTTGTGATTACATAGCTAGTTTTATTCACATAAAAAGGTCATTTGTTCTTGGGTTTGTTTGTTACTTTAAAATCAAGATGCAATCTGAAATTTCAGTTTACAAACCATGTAATAAAAGCTTGTTTCCGCTGCGTTTACACAAAGTTTAAATGGTTAAGCTATGAAACTTGTTCTATCAAACCCCAACAATCTCTAAGAAAATGATGTCTAATTTCTATATCTTTTGTTATTGCACACAAGTGAAGAACATAGAAGCTGAGTTATCTATGTGTGTTGGTGTTTGAAGAAAATTGAATCCATATCATGTAGTTGGTTTTGCAACCATAAAACTTGAGAACAACCAACTAAAGTAGCAATGTACTCAGCCTCAGCTATGGATACTAATACAAATTTTGCTTTTTGAACTACCAAGAAACTAGTCTTGGTCTGATGAATTGACATCCACCAGTTGTTGGTTTTCTGTTGTTATTACACCCTCTAAAATCAGTATAAAAATATGAATAGAGTTTGAAATCTCCTTCTCTGAGATACCAAAGCCCAAGAGCCGGCTTCCCGTTAAGGTATCTGAAGATCCTATTAACTACATGCAAACATGACTCCTTCGGGTCTCAATGGTACCTAGCATAAACGCACAAAACAACATTATGTTAGCTCTGCTGGCAGTTATGTAAATCAAAGATCTTGTCATTGATCTGTATACTCTATGATCGACTGATTTTCCTTTACGATCAAGTACAATTATCTATTGTTGATGCTAGTGTTTTGCATGAATAACAGTCAACAACATTGTACTTCTTCAGGATTTGGTGCACATACATCTCCTCATTGATGAAAATTCCATTGATATCTCATGAACCTGTAAACCAATAAAGAATGTTAATTCTACCATAGAATACATTTGGAACTCAGGTTCATCAAAGATTCAAAGTCTTAACATAAACTCTTGTTTGTTGACCCAATTATGATGTCATCCACATATATTTGGACAATCAAGAGGTCTTGATGTTATGTTTGAGGAAGAGTGTGCGATCAATTTCTCCCCTTTTGTAACATGCTTGAGCAAGAACAAAGACAATGTTTCATACCACTTTCTTGGGGCCTGATGAAAACCATACAAAGCTTTGTCAAGCTTGTACCCTGTGTGGTAAGTTAGGATCTTCAAAGCTTGTAGATTGGGCAACATAGACTTTTTCATTCAATTTTACCATATAGGAAGGCACATTTTACATCCATCTGGTAAACAGTAAACTTCTTATGCGAAACATAGGCAAAAAAGATTCTAATACCTTCAATCCTTGTAACAAGTGCAAAGACTTATTCATAGTATATCCCCTACTCTTGAATATAGCCTTGAGCTACCAGCCTTGCGCTACCAGCCTTGCTTTATTTCTAATAATTATACCTTTGTCATTTACTTTGTTCTTGAAAAGCCATCTTGTACCAATTGGATATTAGCCACCAAGAAGATCAACTAGATTCCAAACATTTTGGTTTCTGAATTGCTGAAGTTCTTCTTGCATTGCTTTAATCCGGCTTTTGCATTTTAATGTATTATTGATGTTTGGAAGAACCACTTGTAAAACAAAACAAGAGAAAAGTCAAACATTGGTAGATCCCCTTTGGCTTCTTATGGTTCATTCATTAATATCACCATGATGTTTTCAATTGGATGATACTTATTGCACAATAAATTTTTGTTAATTAACACAAGATTATCTCTCAAACTCACATAGACACACTCAGATGATGATACAGAATCTTTGGATAAGTTGATAATAATATACTAAGTTAAAGAACACAACAGATGGGTTTTCATGATACTTGTATATTTATTTCTCAACTTAAAGTTTACAAAACTCTTTCAAGCATACCTAACTGAGTTAAAATGACAAACTATATATACTACTATCTATAGCTAGTATACTTGGATTACTAGCTTGAACTTACTACTAAAAATACTACATTGCTAGAAGTAAGGTATCTAAGATAAAATATTATCCTAGATTAGGTAGTCATGATACGTCCATGACTTACCTTTTGCCACCAACTAAAGATGGTAGCTTTACTAACTGATAATAGGTGAATAGTTGAATAAAGTGTGGTCAGCTATGTGGCCATGGGAAAGCGCCATCCAGTATATCAAAGGTTGAGGCGGTTGTCAAAAAGACCATACTTATGTCCACTGGTTCATAGTTGGATCTTCTAAAGGTAAACTAGCTTCGAAAGAATAAGTTCTTATGAACCCAATTATACTTCAGAAGAATCAACTTCCTTGGAGACTTTTGTAGGTCTTCTAGACTTTGTTCTTCAGAAGTCCTTGTCTTGAACCTTCTAAATGCTTAGCTTCGGAAGAAGATTAACTTTGTCTTCGGAAGACTTAGTTTCTCTTTAGAAGTTCTTCTTACTTAGTCTTCAAAAGTTGTTCAACATGACTTCGGTAGTGTAGATAGTCTTCGGAAGACTTTCTTCAGTTGCACTAAAAGTCTTCTAAGTGTTGTTTTGGTAGCACTAGCTTTATTTTATCAAACGAACTCCCCTAGGCTTATGCTACTTCACTTTCTCCTGCTTCTCAAAACTTTCAGCACCAATGAAAGAAGATACTTATTTGTTTCTTTGTTCTTTCCAGAGGTGGTGGTCAAAACTTTGTACAAGTCATTGGTAGATAATAGATCAAGTTTGTTACTATAGATGAAGTGTACCGTTTGTTGAGACCCTCTGTAAAGATAGTTGAAAGGAGTTGTAGTCATACTCACATGTAACTATGGGTTCCAAATTAGAACAGAACCTTCAACCATTTGTATGTAGGTCTTTCCTTTGGTTGACCCTTCTCTTTCTCCTTCACTCTTATATTCACTCTAATTAATTCTTTGCACTTGTGGTTAGTTCGGCAAGATGAAGACTGCTCAAGTGATTCTTAATGTAAGTAGCTACTTAAGAGTTGTAGGGGTTAGAGAATGGTTTCTCTGCTAATTCAACAATATCAAACCCGCTTGAGTGTAGTAGAGATGGTGTATTAAGTCAGTTGACTTCAATATTCTCTTTGTCCACAACAAAGTTATGAGAAGATTCTTCAAACCTCCACTGGATAACCTTCTTTCGAGGAGGGAACAAGGGTTTGAGATGGCAGCTTATCCCCCTTCCTGGTGTCTAGCAGAGTCACCAGCCTTCTTCTCAACTTCTATTATTTCTGTTTAAGGGAATCAAGATTTGTTGCAAGGAGTTGAAGTGCCTAGTCGAAAGTTCCCTTGTGTAGATCAAGGAATTCTATCTTGTAAGGGAACAGGAAAAGCCATCAATGAATGTTAATTTGATAGACTCCTCCACACAAGAGATTTCACTCAGAGTGGTGTAGTGATGAGCTTCATCTTTATCTCCTTAAATTCCTCCAAGGATAAACCCTTTGATGGTTCAAAGGATGGCTTAGGTGATTGATGGTTGAGTTATAGGTAGTGTTTTTGGTTTGAGGATGGATAGTGTTGGGGGTTGTTGTGAGACACTAGGTGAGGATAAGGGTAAGGTTAATGGTGTTGGTTCAGGGATAAAGGGTTCAACGGTTGGTTTAGTTTTGATTAGAAAGGAAAGGGTGAGGGTTAAGGTTGAGGTTGTGGTTTGGGAATAGGTATGGGTAGCATCCTCTACGCACTTGGTATTTGAAACCCCTCATTCTTTCTTCCTAATTGAATGTCAGCCTTGATGTCACTGACATGTCACTACAGGGTCTTGTCAATCATTGGACGAACTTGCCCGCTAGAGAAGCCATCGGCCTTGAGATAAGCCTTCATCTAGGCTTTGTCTCCCACCTTCTTGGAAGCCACAAGCTTGGCCTCCCCCTCGTTCTTCTTATTGTCATTTACCTTATCCCTTGAAGCCTTCTTCCTCTCCTTGGCAATATTATCTTGTTCTTTGTGGAAAAGCCATAAGATCGTGTCATTGTCATGAGAAGTCGGCTCTTCTTGAGAATAGACTCTAGAAAACAAGAAGGCTATCCTCTCATTCTTCGGATGTTGCTCAGCTTCTTCCTTCTTTCTTCTCTTCTCCTCCTCCTCGGCCAACCTACTAATTGCTCCTTTTTCATTTGTAGCAAGGTTGCCTTTTCTAACTTCACCAGCTCTTCCAGTGGAAGTAGCAGGATTTCTTCACTTGCTACTCGCATATTGACAAGTTTGTGAAAAATCTCAACTCTTTTTTTGTTGTTGATAGCCTCTTAGGTTGTTGCTGCTTCCTTGCTACATACAACCAATAACTTCCCAATGATGAGTCTACCAATAACTTCCCAATGTTGTAGTCATTTTCCTCTTTCCATTGGAATCTTCGAAGATTCATCCTTAAGACTCTGGCTTAGAGGGTACTGGTTGAGAGAGAGGTTGATCTTGTGGTGCTCATGCTGTTTGAAGGAGAGTGGCTTTGAGAAAGTCCTCGCTGATTATCTCAAAGGCTAGATCAAGTATGTCATATGTGATAATAAGATCATTGGATAAGGATGACAATCCTATGATTCCTTCTACATCTTGGATCTTTGCTTCGGAAGAGAATGGAGCTACAGTACATGTCCCAACTTAGTTAGTTGTTGCGCCATTAGTCCTCATTTTCCCTTCAAAGTCAATCTAAGATTCAATAAGGTCCTTTGGCTAACCAACTTTCTCCTTAGTAGCAGGTGGTGCATTCAATCTTTTAAGTTATTCAACTCCAAAGTAAGCTTCAGCAACATCCAATGAGGGTTGTTTAAGTGAGGAGCTTACTAGGAACATGGTTAAGAACTTGTTGAGGTCAATAAGCAACCTTAGGTCCACTAGAAATGTGATTGGAGGTGGTTGAGTGAAGATGGTTGAAGATTGTTATGTGGGGTAAAATGACTATAGGTAGAGATGGCTAAAGTTGGTTCCTCTTTAGCTTGACTTTGTACATTCTTCCCTTTTTTGGTAGCATGATCTGAGAAATAACTAGAGGAAGAACTTAAAGAGACTTGAACAAGTATGTGCCTAAGAGACTTCTCAATCTATGTCTCAGCTAGTCTGGCCTTGAGATTGTCAATCTCAAATTGCTGAGTGGCAAACCTATCCTCTAAAGTCTTAACCTTGGAATCAATCTTTGAGACTTTAGAAAGTAGGTCTCCAAAGGTGGGTTTCAGATTTCCTTTATCTTCTTTTGAAGAATCACAGGGAGATGAGATAACATACCTAAAATATTCATCCTCATCGCCAAATATGGTTTCTTGGCACCTTGGTTTCCCTTGTAGAGCCATGTCTCTTTCAGAGGCATCAACCAGAATGGTTGTCATGGACTCAGTCTTAGATATGTTACCACTATCCTAAGAGCCCAATGAGACACTCTTAGTAGTAGCAGTTGATTCTACAGAGTCCCCTCCACATCTGTGGGACTCACCTTAGTGGGTTTGCTGATGACGGCTAGAGGTCAAAAGTTCCCTAGGGCTTAGTTGATCAAAAGATTGGTGAGGTAGATCAACATCATGGCCCTGATAGAACATGAAATATTCATCGGTTTGGCTTAATAGGTTAGTAGAGGATATAGAAGTTATACAAAAAGACCCGGGACCTTGACTAATAACTAATGGCATAGAACCAATGATTTGGTTTTCCCTATTTGGTTGCTCAGGGAAGTATTCGGACTCACCCTGAGAGCTAATGGTTTGGGTTTCAAGCTCATTTGGTTGAGTCTGAGGACACTCAACACTAATATGGAGGTTAATGGTGGAGGAATGTTAGACCCAAGGCTGAGTGGGAGCCCATCTTTCCACTCTAGCCTTTTTTGTTTGAACAAAGGATGATTGTTCAATGAGCATGGATTGACAAGGGTTCCTTTAGAGCATCTCTGGTAAATGAATCTAATAATGGTTGTGTCTAGTGTGGGTTCTTCACCTGTTAGGTTCATAGGATGTCACAAGGAGCCATAGGCTCAATCATACCTAGCAGAAGGTCAGTAAATCTTCCATAGAAGTTGAGGGACACTCTTTTAAGAATCATGAAGATGGCCGACCTCATGTGAGGGACAAGAAGAATGTCTTCAGGTTGAACGTTGTCTTGATCCAACTCATAGTTGATGATATGCTGAATAAACCTTGAATACATATAGAATGGTTCCCTATGAAGGTTACCTCTTAGGTTGTTTAGTACAAACTTTGAATAGTTAAATCTAGAGCCTCTAACCAATCCTTCAACCAAGCAACCCCATATCATAGAAAATTAGATCCCATCCTCCTAACTTGTTAGATAGACAGTGGAGACCAATATGAAGCAGAAACTTCCCATTGTAAGAAAAATTGAATTTGTATATTGTTGACCTGCTTACATCTCCACCATATCATATTGGTATATGTATCTTCAAGATTAGTTTTAGTAAATTTCGTTGGAGCGCCTTCATCATGAAGCTCCAGATGCTCCCTAACGGTTTCTTTAAATATGATCAAGTCTTGTCCCTAAATGCTTGACCGTATAACCTTACTCCATTCAGTGTATCATTTTGAGCATTTGCCCAAAATTTGGCCATATGATTGGAGTAAATAGTAGGATTTACCGTGAGCATGGTGAAGTATGTGGATCGGGTAGAAAGTGGATGATGGGGGCAAAGTCAACATCCTTTGAAGAATCAGGGAGTGCGACTTGATTGTGTTGAGGATTAAGAGCCATTGTTTTGAAAGTACAGGGAAAATTGAGGTATTTTAAGAGGGTAAGTTGCATAGAAGATTTTGGAAATTTATGACTTGTGAGCGGGTAAAAATATTAATGAAAGAATGTTGGAAGATTTAAATAGGGGTGAAATGGTGGATGGATAGGGTTAAAAGACATTTTGGGTTTCGATATTACAGAGGCGGGAACGATAAACCATTTAAAATATTCTGACATCATTAATGAAATCTCACATTTTTACAGAGTGGGGCCCAAATCTTTTCATTACACAGTAAGGCTTTCTTCCGAGAATAATATATTTTCGAAGGAAAATTCTTCCGAAGCCAAGTTATATCCGAAAACAAATTGCTTCCGAGAGTAAATTGTCTTTCGAGAGAAGAGTTTTAAAGTTTTGGAAGTTTATTTGATATAAAATCAAATATCATTCAAGACCAAAACTCTTTGGAAGAATTTCCTAAGCAAAGTAATTTGCCTTTGGAAGATAGATAAAGATAATGTTTGAGGGTAAATTGCATTTTAGAAGAACTCATACTCAAAATTTTGAGAAAGACCTTGTGTAACAGGACTTATATTGTAAAGAAACAACAAACAAGACTCATTAAAAAGATTTTCATAGGAGATAAACTAGTCAATGTTTATCATCCCAATAGTTGTAATTAGATACTTCAATTTTTGTTCATCAAGGCTTTGGTGAACAATCAGCATATTATTCAGTTGAGTCAACTTTAAATAGTTTAATAAGGTTTTTCTCATGAATATCTCTAATGAAATGATACCTGAGATCAATGTGCTTTGTCTTGGAATGCTTGACATAATTCTCTGTGATAGAGATGGAACTCTTGTTGTCGATGTGGATAGGGGTCTCCATGAAGTTGATGTTGTAGTCCAACACCTAATATGGAATCTTGAGCAGCTATGCGCAACAACTTCCAACAACAATGTATTCAGCTTCAGTAGTTGATGTACAGACACACGATTGCTTCTTACATTGCCAAGAGATGATTCTTCAACCAAGAAATTGACATCCTCTGGATGTGGATTTCTTGTTGATATTATAGCCACCATACTCGCTATCAGTGTAGCCATAGAGGTTGAAATCTTGATTCCAAGGATACCAAAAACCCAGCTTGGGAGCTCTTTTAAGGTATCTAAGGATTCTCTTCGAAGAAACTAGGTGAGACACCTTTGGAGCAACCTTATATCTTACACAGATGCTAGTTGAAAACATGATATCAGGTCTAATACATGCTCTAAGATACATGACAGATCTGATTATTGCCCTATACCATTGCTCATCTGTATCCTCCCCCTTAAAGTCAAGACGAAAGTTGTGATTACTGGGTATAGGTGTCTTCGGTGACTTACGATCCTTCATTTCAAATATATATAAGATGTCATTAACATACTTAGATTTATTTATAAAGAACCCATCTTTCATCCGCTTCACTTGAATTCCAAGGAAAAGTCCATTTCTCTCAGAACTCATCTCAAACTTCTTCTTCATAATGCTTTCAAAGTCCATGCACAGTTGGTCGATGAAGAACCAAATACAATGTCTTGAACATAGACTTGTACAAGAAAAATATCTTTCCTAGACTTCTTAATAAATATATTATTTTCTACTATGCCTCTGTTATAGCCATGCTTTAGGAGAAATTGAGAAAGTGTCTCATACCACAGCCTAGGTGCTTGGTGCAGCTCATAGAGAGCTTTATCCAGCTTGCACACATAGTTGGGATGTTGTGGACCTTTAAATCTTAGAGGTTGACACACATAGACTTCTCTATCTATAGCCCCATACGAAAAGGCACAATTGCCATCAAGTTGGTAAATAGTAAAGTTCTTGTAAGCTGCATAAGCAAGGAAGATTCTCCTAGCCTCAAGTCTTGCAACTGGTGCGAAGACATCAGTGTAATCAATTCCTTCCTCTTTTGTGTATTGTTGAACTACAAGTGTTGCCTTGTTCTTGATAATTAAACCTATATCATCCCTTTTGTTTCTAAACACCACTTCGTGCCAATGGGTATTTGACTAGGAGGTAGAGGACATAAGTTTCAAACCTTTTCATGCTTTAATTGAAGTAATTCCTCTTGCATTTATTCAACCCAGCTATTGTCCTTGAGAGCCTCCTCCACCTTCTTTGGTTCCATTTGGGAGAAAAAACATGAATACAAGAAATATTACTATTGTGGGGTTTGTCCACTTGTTCTTACACCTTCAGAGACATTTCCAATCATGTTTTTAGCTGGATGTGAGTAGTGAATTGTGAGCCAATGAATGAGAAGTCTAGTTTAAGAAAATTTTGCTTAGAATTAAGAACATCATTTCTAGCTGATGTGTCATGCTCATTTAGTAAGGACTGATTGAATGAATTTGAGACAACATCAACAGTGTTGTGCTATGAAGCAGCATTGACAGTTGCATGTCCCTCTAGAATGCTTTCTTCATCAGCTTGCTATTGTGTGTTAGAGTTTTCATCCAATGACTTTTAAGGCTCATTTTGTTGAAAATTGCTGAAGCTTCACTAGTTCCTAAGATATTTATGCTTTTAGGGCTTTCATCAATAGGAACTTGATCTTTAGTGATTCTTGGAGAACTTGAAATAAGTCTGGGTAACTCAAATAGTTGATCATTATCATTAGAATCACTTGAGTTCCTGTTTCAGGAGAAACATTCTCACAAGAAGGTTTTGAATAGTTTGGAAACAATTCTAAGTCAAAAATATTACCAGGGTCATTCCCCTTAACACAAGGAGTGTGCTTATTTACAAAAATGTTGGATGATTCCTCAAATTGTTGATTTTAATGTTATACACTCGATAAGGAATATTGTTGGAGGAATATCCAACAAAGATAGCAACATCTGACTTTTGAGCAAACATTACTAAATTTTCCTCTGTATTAAGTATGGTACGCCTAATGTTAAAAGACCTAAGAAAGCCATTGAATGGTGGCCCCTTATTCCATAGCTCATAAGGGGTTTTCCCATGGAGCTTAACAATAAGAACCCTATTCTACATATAGCATGCAATGCTAACTACCTCTGCCCAGAAAGTTAGTGGCAGCTTTGAATCAGCTAACATTATTCTAGCAGTCTCAATAAGTGTCCTATTTATTCTCTCAACAACACCATTTTTAAGGAGTTCTAGAAGCACTATATTGTTTGCCAATCCCTTTTGAGTTTCTAAATGAGTCAAGAACTTGATTTTCAAACACAGTCTCTTAATCACATCTAATGATCTTTACATTTTGATCGATTTGATTTTCTATTTTAAGAATAAAAGATTTCAAAGTTTAGCAATTTCATCTTTAGTTTTTAATGTTATCTTAGCAGAAAAATTCATTTTTAGGCATACCATGTACCAAATTATTTTTAACCAAATCATTCATGGTTTTAAAATTAACATGACATATTTGTTTATGCAATAGAGTTGACTCATCACCAGTTGATTTTGAAAGAAAGCATGATACCTCACCTTTTTGGGAAGCAATGTTCATATCAAACTTGTATATATCCCCTCACCTGGGAGATCAAAGAAGCACCAATTCCTGAGTAATTATCATTCCGGGCTTAAGGATAATGCACACATGTTCAGTGAATAGGATTTGGTGCTTTTAATAATAGAATTGAAAAACACTTAAGAGATTGTGTTCAAGCTACTTGACAAAGTTTACCTCATCAACTTTGAACTTACCATTTGATACACTACCTCTACCTGAAATGTACCCTCTGGCTTCACCACCAAACAGAACACGACCTCTATAAAATTTTCAAATTGTTGAAGAAAAGACTTCTTCCCTATCATGTGCATGGAGCATCCACTATCCACAATCCATACATTTTCATTCTTATCATGTGAATGTCCTTATACATAAGGTGAAATAGTTAGTGAAGATTGGAAATCCAACCCTTGTTGGTCTTGGGATTTTCCAATGTTGATGAGATAATTGAACCAAAGTGTACGCATGAGGGTTCAATTATGGTTTGTGAAGAAGAGGTTAGGGCTATAGCATATTTTTGATATTCCATTCCATCCGTTGTGGATCGGTATATATCAGTCTCATGAGACTTGAGCAGTTTTACTAGCTTTTGAGGCTTCTTTCTTCTCAGAAGCAGTTATCACCACCTTTTCTTCCTGAATAGTCTTCTTCTCGAATGGTTTCTTTTTGTTTCTTCTCTTTTGCTTTGACTTATTGTTCGAAGCCACCTTCATTTCAGAAGAATGAGTTTCTTCAGAAAATAACTTAGCTTCAGAAATAAGTTTTCCTTTCTTTAACACTTGAACATTGTGATATGGTCTAAATATGAAACCTTCCTTGACTACGTACCATTTATCAGTATTTGCATAGTCTGTGCTTGCAGGATTGTAGTAACAATCTTTTGCCAAATGGTTATGCTAACCACACATTATGTACTCAATGTTAACTTTGATGGGGCATGGAATTTGTTGTTTCTGGTACTTCTTTTCTTTTATAAAACCTTCCCATTTGACTTCTGATCTTTTAGATGGACAAAAGTGTTCGTACTACACTTCTTTCCTAGACCAAAATTGCCAACCACTTGAAATTTGGCTGAGATATATACACCTTTTTGATTGGGGTCTATTTTCAAATTTGTTACAACCACCTTCTATGTAGTTTTTCCTGCTTCCTTGATCTTGTTTCTTTTTGCTTTGGTGGTCAAAGGTTGATCGTCAGTGGTGTGGATAAGGTTTTCTGCCTGATCCTTCTCTATGCTGGCAACCATTGTTGCATCATTTTTCTGCTTAATAGAATGTGGGTGAGCAATTGGAACCTCTTGGTTCTCAGTACCACATCTTGGTTCTCTTACAGACATGTAAGAGTGTGGTGGAGAAATTTTATTGGTTCCCAACCCACTTTTGTTTTGAAGCATACCTTTGAGTGGAAGAATGATATAATAATGGTTTTGAAGTTATGCTTTTCAATAGCATAATTCTTTGCTTTAGCCTCAGCTATTACTAGGTGGACTTGAGCCTCAGTCAACATGGTAACTAAATCCTTTATTTTAGCCATGTAGTTTAAGTGTTCATGTTTTAAAGAAGAAAATGTTTTCTCTAACTCATCAATTTTGGTTTGTAATCTGATTCTACTCTTTTGATATCACATTAGAATGTTTAAAGACTCAAATCCCTTATTTGAGCCCTGTAATCCTATAGTCATGTAGTCATATAGTCCTTAGTCTTAAATTCTTTATTTGAGCCTTGTAGTCCTGATAGAGTTTAACCTTAGCTATATATGTTGGAGTACAGAGATATTCATATACCTAACTCTCTTTTGTTCTGGCCCTCATAGTTTGAGCTGGAGTGACATATTGCATTATAAAACTACAGTCAATTTCTTGAGCAACAATAATTGTTTGTTGTTCAGTTAGCTTTGTAGCGACTTTTGGAGTGGCATGATGTTAGGAGGCTTGAGGGGCTCTGAGGTTGGACTTTGGATCCTTGCATTCCCTTGCAAAATGACCAAGTTGATTGTAGTTATAGCTCTTGGCCATTGATTTATCTAACCCAAATTTTTTGTTGGTTACGTTCTGAGGGAACTGCCTTCCTGTTCATTTATAGAACTTATTCGCTCTATAGGTTAAAAGAGCCACTTGTTGGACGATGTCCATGCATTTAATGTAATCTAAGTCTCCATCTCTACACAGTATCCATCAACGATCCCATATAATTCCGTCATGGTGAGAGTGCTTAGATATTAGTCCTCTTGATAGAGACATAATAAAAAATCCACTCATGAGGAACTACACTCATACATTTCCTTACCATGTCTCTCTTCTCAAGAGTCACTCCTACTGACTAAAGACATGAGATTAAGTCCATATACTTGAAGTATTGCTTGCTTAGGGTCTCTCCAGCAATATGAGTAAAGTTCACAAACTGCTGCTTCAGGGTATCTTCTTGGACTGTTTGGACTTGGTCGATCAAGAATACATCAAATTCAAAGCATCAAAGAGTTCTTTGGCAGTGTAACAATCCTTAATCCTACCATCATGGAGTTTGGTATGGCTGTAAGCAGAACTATCATGGCTTTACTATCGATGCCCTTCTTCTTAAAGTCTTCATCAAAGCAATCTTCAATAGCTTTCTCTATCATAGCACCGTTACTAGTTGGGGACTCCACCTTTGGCTGTTATAGTCCATGAGTGATAGATCTCCATATCTGGCCATCTTGATACCTAATAAAACCTTCAATGCGTTTGTGCCAAGATCTAAAATTATCAACGGTGATAATGGGAGCCTTAGTCATTGTTCCTATTTCAAATTCAAAAGATTTCTGATTATGGGCCATTTTTGGTGTGATGAGTGACTGAGTGAGGAAACAAGGTGATTTAGGATTTTTACATCACACAATCAAGAGCCTAGGACGCTATAATACTAATTGCAGGAACGGTTTTGCTAAATCACACAAGATTATCTTTCAAACTCACTTAGACACACTCGGATGATAATGCAGAATCTTAAGATGAGTTGATAATAATATACTAAGTTAAAGAACAAAATAGATGGGTTTTCAAGATACTTGTATACATTACTTCTAAAGTCAAAGTTACAAGACTCTTACAAGCATACTTTACTATGTTATAACGAGAAATTATATATACTACTATCTACAACCGGTTATACTTAGATAACCAGATGGAACTTACCACTAAAGAAATACTACAATGCTAGAAGTAATGTATCTAATATAAAATATTGTCCTACATTAGGTAGTCATGATAATTCCATGAGTTACCTTTTGTCGCCAACTAAAGATGGTAACTGTAGTAACTGATAAACGGTCATCATTGGAATAAAGTACTATCAACTACATGGGCGTAGGAAGTGCCATACAGTATATCAGAGGTTGTAGCAGTTGTTCGAAGGACCATACTTATGTCCATTGGTTCATGGTTGGTTATTCCGAAGGTAAACTAGCTTTGGAAGTATAAGTTCTTTCGAAATCAATTATAATTCACAAGAATTAACTTCTTTCAAGATTTCTGTTGGTCTTCTAGACTTTGTTCTTCGGATGTCCATGTCTTGAACCTTCTTTACTGTTTAGCTTCGAAAAGGGATTAACTTAGTCTTTGGAAGACTTAGTTTCTCTTAGAAGTTCTTCTACTTAGTCTTCCGAAGTTCTTCATCTTGATTTCAGAAGTGCAGATAGGCTTCGGAAGACTTTCTTCAGTTGCACCAAAATTCTTCTAAGTGTTGTTTTGGTTGCACCAGGCTTATCTAACCTAACACCTATGAATTCTTGATGTTGGAATTGATTCAACTAGAATGGATGATTCCAAGTTGGTGATATAAGTAGATGGAGATGGAACCAGCTGTGATGGAGAATCTACAAAATAGTTGAAATCTTCATCATTTTGATCTTCACATGTGGAATGAAAACTATCTTCATCAGTTTGATCTTCTATAAATGTAGGAATAACTTCGTAGGAGTTACACGAACAACTACAGGTGTAGTTTGTTTTTATTTTGATGATGTTTATATAGTTGGAACATCTCCTGATGGATTGGGAACTTCATTTGATGGCAATGACTCCTATCTAAAAGCATATGGCACATCTACTAAAGAAGAAGAAATTTTTGCTGATGCATTGTTTACTGCTCCGGATGAATTAAAAACTGATGTAGAGATATTGTCAACTTCTGCTGATGCATTAGTTACTTATTTGGAAGTTGAATTCTCATTTCCATCGTAATTTCCATTATTTGTATGAGATGAAAGAAAAGGATTAGCAACACTTGAAATGTGTGAGCATGATAATCTTGAAGGACCAGCAATTAATGTCACTTCACTCATCCAAGTACATAAAGATAGCATGTATCCGTAGGACCTGCAACATTCAAATAACTAGTGTTAAATGATTTGTTTATGCATCTATATTAAACAGCCAAGATGATCCTTTTACAAATTTTGGAAATAATGATTCATCAAGGATACATTAGGAGTTCCTTTATAATGTTTTGATGTGTAATGTAGACCACAATGGCCAACATGATTGTAGAGTCTATTGTTTTTCTAACCTGGCCATTGTATCTATGTGGAATGGATCTTTTGTGTATTCTAGAGCTCACCTTGGGGTCTGGCCATACTCTCACTCTCCCTTTTTGATACTGAAATGTGTGTCTGAGAGTGTATAGCCTCTGAGCATGCCCTTTCATGGCTTGTATAGATGATGACTGGGGAAATTCCTTGTCAACCATATTCAGTAGTTGCTCATCGTGTTGCTTCTGCTGTTCTTCATCTTCTATTTTGACTCTAACCATTTCCCTTTGTGAGTCAGGTGTGCTCATGAGTTGACTCCTGGGTTCTGGTACCCTTAGAACAGCAGAGAGTGGTAGACTATCATCTTCATCATCTTCTTCTTCATCTTCTTCTATCCTCAGCACCCTTCTCCTCCTTCTAGGTGCATCACTGGATGATGGTTGGGTAGGTTTTTATGGTAAAGGAATTGGTTTTGAGGGTTGAGGATGTTTGGATTTGAGTTTTGAGATTGGTTTGGAGATTTGAGGGGTAGGCTGTTTTTGAGTGGGTGATTGGGAAGGTTGTTCAAGCATTTTGGTTGTAAGTTTGGCTTTTGTGAGTTTTGCCATTTCAAGCCTTTTCCAGCTCCAGCCTCATCAAGTGCTTTAATAATTATCCCCTTATGAAATTGCTCAGACAAACAGATTCTGGTGGCTATAGCCAGAATGCTGTCTCTGGTCCATGAACGGATCTCCATCAGTGATCTTCCTAAATATTTGGCTATGAATCAAATCATGATCTCCAATCTCTCTTTCTCCAGCACACTGTACCCAGCCCATCTGTTTTGGATTTCATTTACTTCCAACCTCCTGATCTCACTGTCTAGTTTGGCTGTATCAAAGTCTTGCTTGCAGCGTTGCTCAATGATTTTATCCATGGATCGGCTGTGTGCTTCATCTGCATCTTTTATCAGCTCCTCCAAGGATTTTTCCTCAGCATTCTTTTGATCACCACCACTTTTCTTTCTTTTGAATGTGATCGATTGTTGTTCCTTTTCCTTCTCCAACTCCTTGGTTTTCTCTTGTGCCTTCTCATCCTCAGTTCTTTTTCTTTTCTTTTCTTTCACTGCTGTACTCTCTCCCTTTTTGGGTGCATTGGTTTTAAGGGTTTGAGCAGCAGAAAGTTTTTGGCTCAGTACATCCTCCACTATAGGTTGTAAGACACAAGAAAGTCTCTCATCAACAGTTTTAATAACAAGTTCAGTTATCTACGGTGTGATGAGAGATAGGGGATTTTGAGGGATAGCATCCATTTGCTCAGGGGGGGTTTGGTCCTGAGAAATGGTGCCAGAAACATAGGCAGGTGGCTGAGATTCTTTGAGTGGCTGTGTGTTTAAGTGACCTTCAGAGGAAGGTGCCATCTGTTGGGTTGATGTGGTGGCAGATGGTCTTTCTCCCTGAGGGAGTTGGTCAAGTAGTTTTTGCAGCCTACTGACTTCCTCCTCTAGGATTATGTTCTGGGCAAGAACATCATAAAAGAAGCCCAGGTCATCATCAGCAGATACTGAATCACCTGACCTCCTGCTTGTAGCAGGATGTACATGCACTGGGTGTAGACCAGATGTAGCATGTGCCCCTTTGTCTTGGAACTGGGGACTTCCAGCCTCAGGACTTTGTCCTTCATCAACTGTTGCCTCTGGTGAGGTCTTAGTTATGTTACCAACCTCAGTCTGATCATATGCTGATTCAGAAGAGGTGGCAGCCTCACCAGATGTTCTGATCTCCATATCCACACCAGGAGATAGAACATTTAAACCCCGGTGTTGTGGGTTGTCAGAAGCATGTGTATCCTCTTCCTCAGTTGCTGTTGTTCTCCCCTTTGTTCGTGGTTGTAGGGGAGGAGGAGAGGCATGCAGCTGAGTCAGCACATTGGCAATTATAATGGTTGGGCTTTGAGGGGCATTGCATGTGGAGAGGGGATAGAAGCTGATTGCATCCGGGGAGAGGGATGTTCTTCAATGATAACCTCCTCAAGTGAGAAAGGTCTTAGTAATGTTTTTCCCCTGAAGTGGTTGCAACAAGATCCTTTTGCGAGGATACCTGTGCGGCTGTTGCTGGTTGAGTCTTTAACACTACTGGAGCGTTTGAACCAGTAGTTTATCCTGTTTGGGTGGTACAGGAGCATCATCAGGGGACTCATCTCCCTGATTAGCTTGTTTGGGTTTGGATTTTAGCTTGGTGGGGACTTTGGATCTGGCAGTTGAAGCTGTGGTTCCCTTTGCTTGGGTTTGAGCAAACGGGTAGCTTCTTTGAGAGATTGGTCGGAGTTATGCCTGGAGTATACCTCAGCTAGAACAGCTAGTACCGGGACTCCAAGGCCAACAAGGCCATTAGTTTGTAATTCATTTAAAATTATGGCCATCAGATACCTAGGATATAATAGCCATCTGTTTCCCACAGGTTTTTGTGCCAGATCTTTGATTTCTAGAAACACAATTTGTGAAAAATTTAAAGGTTGGTGTTCTAGAATTGAATATAATACCTGTTTCCACCGGGAAGACATTTGATCCCATGAGGATGTCTTCGAGGCTAAGCAAACATTCACCATATGAAATATCAGTCTTTCAGCATGAGGGAAGTTCTTCTTCAGTATGGTAGCAGCTCGAAGATTTCCGTCGTACCCATTGTTGATGAAGGATATATCACTTGTGCCCTTCGGGTACTCAGTCACAGCAGTAGCATCTTGTAAATTTAGCACTCGACGAATGCTATCAGGTGTAACCTCTACTTGTTTTTGGTTGACCAATGACCGAACAGAAATTTGGCCGGAAGGCACATCAGTGTGAACGTAGGCATTGGACCAAAACTGACTTAGTGACTCTGGGTAGATGGTCGGGTTTAAGAGCAGAGCAGTACTATACTGGGAATCAGCCATTAGGTCTATGGCGTGATCTAACTTTGTCTAGAAGGCCGATTTCGTGAGGTAGGCGACGCAATTATGTCTGGGTTTTAGACTCATGGTTGCCATTTTTAAAAGTATGAAGGTCAGAAGAACGGCTAATGGAACGTTTGAGGAGAGGACAGGTATTTATAGGGTGGGGATAGGAAAAGACTAAAAGAAAACTACTGAAGGTTTTGGTGTGGTCATCAGCTGTTTGAAACTACTGATGACGTGGTATAACCTTCAGAGGTTTAAAATGACTGACAGTGGTGGTGTTGTCATCAGGTGTTATAAAACAACTGAAGACTTGGTTTTGACCATCAGACGTTGAAACAGCTGAAGTCTTGGTGTTAACCATCAGTATTCATGAAACTACTGAAGGTCGTGGTTTTGACTTCATATGATGTAAACAATTGAGCACTTGGTGTTTGTCATCAGTAGTTGTAAAACTACTGAAGACAGTGGTTTTGCCATCAGTTGTTGTAAACAGCTGAAGACTTGGTGTTAGTCTTCAGTAGTTGTAAACTACTAAAGACATAGTTTTGGCTTCAGTTGTTTTAATGAAACAGTAGTTGTATAAATGACTGAAGAGAAATTTCTCATCAGCTGTTTTCGTCAATTCATAGCATTTCAGCTGTTTCAGTCTGACCTCCACACTTACTCGTCAGACTTAGATGTGAGTTTCAGACGTTTCATTGGTCATCAGTACTTATCTGCATTTCTGACATCAGTAGTTGTAGCTATATAAGCTGTTGTCACTACATCAGCTGTTGTAACTACATCAGCTGTTTTAACAAATAAAGTACTTGAGTACTGAAAAGTTACTTAAGCTCCAGTAGTTTTAAAAACTTCTGAAGGGAGGATAACTTCAGTACTTATATATGACGATAATAAACTAATGATCATCAGTACTTGTGAGCTGAGATCATCAGTAGTTGTCACTTATTCTAGCTGTAGCATACCAAGCCTTAGCACTAGGTTTTGGAAAGTTGTGCTATCCAAAGGCTTAGTGAAAATGTATGCAAGCTCATCAGCACTAGGAACACATTTTGGATCAATCAGACCTTTTTCAAAACAATCTCTAATAAAATGGTGTCTGATTTCAATATGTTTAGTCCTAGAGTGCTGGACAGGATTCTTGACAATACAAAGAGCTGAAGAGCTGTCCATTAACAATGGGGTCTTAGTCTCTACTATGCCATAATCCAATAATTGGTTTTGAAGCCAGAGTACCTGAGATGTACAGCTTGCAGCAGCAATGTACTCTGCTTCAGCAGTTGATGTAGCAACTGAGGTCTGCTTCTTACTCTGCCAAGAAATGAAGCAGTTGCCTAAGAATTGGCATCCTCTAGAAGTGGACTTTCTTGTCAACTTACACCCTGCATAGTCACTGTCAGAAAAAGTAACTAATTTACCAGAATGTCTAGTAGAATACCATAAACCTAGATATGGAGTGCCTTGCACATATCTAAAGATCCTCTTGACTGCAATCAAATGAGACTCCTTAGGTGCAGCCTGAAATCTAGCACAAACACATGTAGCAAACATAATATCAGGTCTAGAAGCTGTTAAGTACATCAAGGACCCAATCATACATCTGTAAAGTGTTTCATCAACCACTTTACCTTTCTGATCTGTATCCAGTTGTGTGGTGTTGCACATGGGAGTAGAACAGGGCTTACAGTTTTGTAAATCAAACTTTTCCAAAAGATCTTTTGTGTATTTGGATTGATGAATGAAAATCCATCAGCCTTTTGTTTGATTTGCAAACCCAGAAAGAACTGTAATTCTCCATTGCACTCATTTCAAACTTCCTTTGCATTAGTTTTGTAAAATCATCACACAACTGGGGATCAGAGGATGCAAATATAATATCATCAACATAAATTTGAACAAGTAGCTTATGCTGATCCACCTTCTTAATAAATAGGGTTTTATCTATGGAGCCTCTAGTGAAATTATTTCGCAAAAGAAAGTTAGATAATGTCTCATACCAGGCTCTAGGAGGTTGTTTCAACCCATAAAGAGCCTTATCAAGCTTGTATACCCATTCTGGGTGTTTATTATCCTCAAAACCTGGTGGTTGACACACATAAACTTCTTCTTTTATTTTACCATATAAAAATGCACTTTTAACATCCATTTGAAAAACTTTAAGATTGTGGAGTGCAGCATAGGCTAAGAACAATCAAATTGCCTCCAGTCTGGCTATAGGGGCAAAGGTTTCATCCTAATCAATACCTTCTTCTTGTGCAAACCCCTGAACAACCAGTCTGGCCTTGTTCTTAACAATAAGCCTATTTTCATCTGTTTTATTCCTAAACGCCCATTTAGTGCCTATTGCACACTTACCTGGGGGGAAGAGGAACAAGCTCCCACACTTGCTGCTTTTTGAACTGAAGAAGCTCAAGCTGCATTGCTTCAACCCAACCATTCTCTCTAAGTGCAACATGATAATTCTTTGGCTCTAGCTGACTGATGAAGAGAGCATAGAAGCAGAAATTGGACAATTGACTTCTGGTTGAAACGCCAGCATTGATATCCCCAATGATTTGAGACATTGGGTGATTCTTCAGATCTTGGTACACAATAAGATCTGTGCAAGTGTTTGTAGTAGGCTTAGCAGCAACAGATGGTGATGGTGAAGCATTTCCTTGAAACCAATCAGTAGATGGTAATTCAAAGGATGTTGAAGTTGTAGAAATCTAATCAGCATTTGTTGTGGATTGTGCTACTGGAGCTACAGGAACCTCAGGTCTACCTGAATTAGGCAGTTGATTACTAAACTTGAAAAGGTGAGTACGGCTATCATCATCATCATCATCAGCACCAGCAGTACCACCAGGTGGTGAACTGTTGACAGGAGCAACAACAGGAATTTGATAAGGAACATATTGCAGTATGTCCAAATCAAATAGCTCCACAAGGCTTTGTGGAATCTTGTCCTTTGGAGATTCATTAAACTTAACATGTAGAGTCTCTTCAACCATCTTTGTTCTACAGTTGAAGACTCTGTATGCTTTGCAAGTTGATGAATAACCAACAAAGTACCCTGCATCCACCTTAGGATCAAATTTTTGGAGTTGATCCCGTGTGTTGAGAATGAAACAAGGACACCCAAAAGCTCTGAAGAATGAAATTAGAGGGGCCAAATGATGAAGAACTTCATATGGAGTCTTCATCAACCTCTGATTTACTAGAACTCTATTCTGTACATAGCAAGCTCTATTGACAGCTTCAGCCAAAAAAGTCATTGGCAGTCCAGAATCAGCCAACATGGACCTTGCAGCTTCAATAAGGGTCCTGTCCTTTCTCCCCACTACTCCATTTTGCTCTGGAGTCCTTGGGATGCTGTACTGCCTCTTGATTCCCTTTGACAAGTAAAACTCATTAAGAGTGTGGTTTCTAAATTCAGTACCATTCTCACTCCTCACACACTTAACTGGTAGGGAATATTGCTTCTCAATGTGTAACACAAAGTTCATAATGGACTGAGCAGCCTCATCCTTTGAATGTAAGAAGAAAGTCCATACATATCTAGAGTAATCATCCACAATTACCAGACAGTATTTCTTCTTTGCCATACTCATTACCTTCACAGGACCAAAAAGATCCATGTGCAGTAGTTGTAAGCAGGCATTAGACTTGGATTCTTCTATGGGTGGGAATGAAACTTTATGTTGTTTCCCTTTTAAGCATGCAGTGCAGATTTCATCACAATTGAACTCCTTTATTGGAAGACCTCTCACTAAACTCTTGTGGATCAGCTGATTCATGTTTTTGAGATTAACATGACCCAGCCTTCTATGCCACAGTTTAGATTCTTGGAGAGAGGCCTTGGAGAACAAGCATGGATGGCCTTTTAACTCAATTTTCTTTGACAAATCCAAGGCATATACTCTTCCTATCCTGTTGGCCTTCAGGAGAGTATTATCATCCAGTACTTTGTCAATCAGGCTCAGAACCTTGGAAGACAGAATCCTACAGTTCTGGCTTGTGAAAAGAGCAACATTCCTTTGTCACACATCTGACTGACACTCAACAGATTGTATTTGAGATTCTCCACATGGTTGACATCATCAAATCTAATATCTCCATTAGACACAAATCCCTTTCCAATGATGTAACCTTTAGCATCATTTCCAAATGAGACAAATCCCTTCTTTCCTTGAGAGTAATCATGAAGAAGAGAGCTGCTCCCAGTCATGTGCATGGATCCTCCACTGTCCACATACCAGATGCTTCTTTGGCATGCTGAAGAACCCTACAAAATCATAAGAATTAGTTAGCTTTGGAGACCCAAACCTTTTTTGTTTTGGGACTGTTCTCATCAACAGATGGTAATCTAACAAGTTTGTTGGAAACAACAGCCTGAGAGGAAGAAGATGGTGAAGAAGAGGAATCCTTTGGCTTGGACCTCTTTTTCTGTGGTTTCAACATAGGAACATCTAATTGGTTAACTCTTCCCAATAGATGTTGAACCATCATAACCAGCTGTGTCTGATTATGTGATAAAGCTTTCTGCTCTCCAGACACATTGGCATTGGAGTTTGATAAGTTCCTATGTTCCACCTTCTTCTTTTGAGCAATCTCATTTGTTACCTGTTTAACCCCTTCCTTTTTGGATTTCTTTTTGGACTTAAGGGTTACAGGATTTGATGTTGCTGGTACAAATGTGGCTTCAAACTCAGTTTTTATTTTAACCATTTTCTCTTTAATTTCCTCTTTATGTTGAGTTTGGATCCTCTTTTGTACCAACAATCATCTATAAGATGATTGAACAAACCACATATTTCACATGGTTTCTTCTTCATCTTGGACATCTCTACTGCTGAAGTGGAAACTACTGAAGGTGTGATCTTCAGTACTTTCTTCCTATCAGTACTAGGTACTAAAGGATTTGTAACAGCTGAAGACTAGTAATTCAACTGTTTTACATCCATCCTAATAGACCGTTTGATGGATTCCTCAGCAGTTGTTAGTCCTTGTATTTCAACTGATTTGAAATGCTTTTCAGATGTTGGGTCTCTTTCAGTACTTGGGGAACATTGAGGAACAACATCTGAATTACTCAGCTTCATGTGAGTCTTAGTAGTTAGGCCATCAGTCAATTTATTTGCTGAGATCTTAACACTGGTTTCATTCTCTGATCTTAGATTATCATTGGAGAATGATTCACACGATAATGTGGTTTGGATATTGCTTTCACTTTCAGACTTAACTATAGAGTTAGGAGTAAAGTCTGTTGGTGGAGCAGTATGGTTGTAACCAATACCAAACTTCACATTTGAAGCAGTTTGCTTGCTAAGAAGCATTTCAAATCCCTTGCATGATGAGACCCAGCGGTCACACTCAACTTGGGTCACTGCAAGTTTTTCTTTGAGACTCCTGTGGTCTTCCAGAATAACCTCTAGCTTGGCCTTTTCATCATTTAATTGGCATTTAAGCTTATAACCTCATCACTTTTACTGTTAAGAGCAGACTCATACTCAGCTTTTCTTTTGGAAATGGTTTTCTCAAACTCAAGTTTTTGATTTATTAATGCTACATTTGCCTCTCTAATAGAGACAAAGGCAGCTATTCATGATTCAGAACACAACTTGGCTTTAGCCTCTGAAGATACCTGAGTTACCTGTGAAGATGATGCATTTAAGCAGGAACCCTCAGTAGACTCTAGGGCCATGAGAGCAAGATTTCCAAAAGGGTGTTCACCACCATGTTGACTAGCACCAGCATAGTATTGCTCAGTGTGACCAGACAAGTTATGAGGTAAGCTACTCTAGTCAACGACACCAGGTGTGAAGAAGCTGTGATGAGGTTGTGATTGAGATGGAGATGGTTGAGGTTCTGCTAGTGCATGAGGTTATGGTACTATAGGAGCTTGAACTTGATTTGACTGTGGCATATAATAGCGGGGATAAGGATATGGCATTTGACCCTGAGGAACAAAATATGCAGGAGATTGAGGGTGTGATGAATGACTAGAACCAGCAGAATGTTGCCCTTTGGATTGTGAATTGTTATTTGGAAAAGTCAAAAAGGCTGCAGAGGTGTTAGATCCAGTTGATCTACACTCTCTTGCAAAGTGTCCAAGCCTGTGGCATTTGTGACACTTCAACTTGCTCTTGCCAAAACCGACTTTGGTTTTGTCAGAGAGTCCAGGAAATTTCCTGCCAGTTCTCTTGTAGAATTTCTGAGATCTGATATTGATCAAAGCCATTTGGCTCAAAATATCCATCTCTTCTAAATCATCATCAGCAATGCCCTTCAAATCATCCATGATAAAGCATAGATTGTCACTATTATTACCAGAATGACAATCAACACTCACAAAGGCATGATTAGAATTGTTTAAGGTGAAATCAATATGCTCATCATAGTGGCATTCTGATCCTGCATACTCTGACTCATGACTTACCAAGGCAGTGTTTCCTGGTACAAAGTCATCAGTGAGCTTTCCAGATGATGACAGTTTTCGTTTCTGTTCTATCTCTCTCTCAAATGTGAGCAATTTCCATGAAGTTGGGTGAGAGATAGTTTGTCCAAATTTGCACTGGAGCGCAGGACAATAGTATATGTGTCCCATCTCTCAGGCAGTGATCTGAGAAATCTGTTATCCATCTGGCTATTGGTGTACTCATGTTTGACCATTTTTAATTCAGAGATCAAACAAGAGAACTGCTCAAACTGTTGAGTCAGTGTCTCACCCTTCCTATGAGAGAATGTCTCATATTGTTGGGCAAGGATTTCTCTATTATTTGCCAAGACCTCATCTGTTCCTCCAAATTGTTCTTTCAAGGCATTCCAGAGGTCATGGGCAGTTTCATAATGCATTACAGAATAGATTTCATTGGGCAATGCCATGGCCAGAATTCCATGGGCTTTTGCATCAATCTCAAACAATTCTTATCCTCATCTGAGTATTGCTCCCTCCTCTTCGGAACCATTTGATTGGTTTCCGGGTTATTCACCATAGGCTTGTGTGGACCATGTACCACTCATGTCCAACAACCTGAGCTGTTAACAGACAGGTGATGGAGCATTTGTCATTGCCATATGTTATACTCACTCCTAACCAGCATTGGAGGCTTGGTTGAGGAACCAGTATTGTGAGGATCATTGGAAGGAGTAGTCATTTTAGGTCCAAATACAATTTAATTCAAGCTTTTAAAAGATTTTCCACAGACCACAAGAGACTCAAAGAAAACCAAGAATAAATCTCAGGATGAATGGCCAAAAACACAAAAAATTCAATCTCTATAACCGTTTCTTGCAAAAATGCTAATTCAATCAAACTTGGATCTTGGATAGCAGTTTCAATGATCAATTATTAGATCAATCAATGATTAACCTGCTCTGATACCATTTGACAGGATCAGTGATCTCAAGTTTGATGGATTAGAGTGTAACGCAGCGGAATAAGATCAAGAATTAGACAAATTATAGCAAGAATTTGATATTCGTATGCATTAAGAACAAATACGGTTGTAACGAGAGAATATATTTCTGTGAAAAGGAATGTTTCAATTATATCAAATGTTTCTGCTCAATCATTCACACATTACAATTAGGTTGACACTCCTTATATAGAGTGCAATCACTGCTGATATCACGGGATAGTGACATCTGGCAGATTTATTACAAAAATAACTAACTCTTAACAAACTACTCAAATGTTCACAACTACTGAGAACATATCAGAGAGTGCTAAGTACAAAATATAAAACTACTGATAAGAAACTACTGAAACTACAACGACTGAAGAACAAGCTCTTCAGTCGTTTTACAAAACTACTGAAAGTAAAAACATAAAACTACTGATAAACACAACTACAGAAGAAGTACTCTTCAGCAGTTGTGACGAACTACTGAAACTTCAGCACTTGGTCTTCAGACTTGAATTTCAGCACTTGTCTTAAGACTATCTTCAGCACTTGTGTCTTCAGACTTTGTCTTCAGCACTTGTGTCTTCATAGTTTGTCTTCAGCACTTGTGTCTTCAGACTTTGTCTTTAGCACTTGTGTCTTCAGACTTTGTCTTCAGCACTTGTGTCTTTAGACTTTGTCTTCAGCACTTGTGTCTTCAGACTTTCAGCTCTTGTGTCTTCAGCAGTTGTTGTGACGTTTGTGGGACTTAAAGGTTTTTCTGATCCGGCTCATTGGTTTTTTTGGCCCAACAGTTAGCAAGCATTGTTCTTGCTGCTTCAATTAGAGTTCTACTTCTTGTTTCAGCAACTCCATTCTGTTATGGAGATTTTAGTGCACTAAATTGTGTGGCTATGCCTTTGTTCTTCTAAAAGGATTCTAAAACATGATTAACAAATTTCAGAACCATTATCACTTCTTATGAATTTGATGATTTTCAATCTGAGTAATAAACTCCATTAATGTTTGTGCGTTTCACTTTTAGGTTTTATGAAAAAGACCCAAGTGAATCTAGTGAAATCATTAATAGTGACCAATCATTATTGCCTTTTTCCAATGCATATCACATTGATTGGTCCAAAAAAGATCCACGTGAACCATTTTGAGTGGTTGTTGTCTTTGTGTTGACTGTTTTGGACATATGAGACATGCTATTTTGTTTTACGTTATAACCTGAAGAACAATGATTAGAATAGTAAAATTATTTCTTCGGAAGGCCAATGACTAATTCATTTTTGACCAACTTGTTCATGTTCTACATGTTTGAATGAACCATTCTTCTATGCCATAGTAGAGCTTCATCTTCTAGTGTCTTACAGATCAAGAAAGTTTCATTGTCTGTCATAAAGGTATTGTTCAGGTAAAAGACATAAGTCTTTCCTTTTCTTGGTTCTTTAAGATGAATCCAATCTGCTAGAATTTGAAATGATGGCTTCAAAATGCAACAGTAAGTGTTATCAAATATAATGGTATAACTTTGATCACAAATTTGAGATACACTAAGCAACTTCTATTGTAAATTTTCACAAGAAATCACTTTCCCAAATTTGAGTACACATTGTTACCATTCCTTCACCAACGATTTTACCTCCCTTCTTTTCCCTACCAAATGCCACATATGAAGCATTTTTGTGTTTGAAATCATGATGGATAGAATAGTTTCTCGTCATATGCCTAGAACAACCGCTGTCAACATACCACTTGTAGTTAGTCTCCATGGATTTTCTTGCACATATTATGAAATCAATTAGAGATTGGAGCCCAGCCTTAATGACTTTGGCCTTGCCATTGGTATCTAGGATAGTTATTCCCTCATTGATGAGCCTGGATGTCTCATAATTGTTTTAGACTCATGTGATTTATTATTATTTCTTTCGGGTGAGGATGATTTTGTTGAAGATGTACATGAAATACTTTGTTCTTGATCCTCAAGAACTTCCACTTTCAACTCTCCTATGAGTTTCATGTTCTTTGAACTTGATGAGAGAAAGTGTATGCATCCTTTGTCTTGGAATGTGGTACATAATTACCTTTTGAAGGTGATCAATAGAATGTTTTATCTTCGTACAAATCTACCTTCTTGTGAGGAGTTTTGTTTTGAGAGTGTTGCTTCTCCTTCTTTCTCTTTATTTGATCATTAGCAGATGGTGGCTTCTTTGCCTTCGAAACTTTTTGTTTAGGTTGTTGCACCTTTTTCTTTAAACTTTTTTCACTTTTAGTAGATGGAGAGTGTAATTCAACATTCTCAAATTGCTTCTTCTTTGGGACTTTTGATTTGTTCTCTTGTTGAAATAACATTCTTTAGTAGAATGATTCTTCTTGTCACAAATAACATATTATTTGTTGAAGTAACAATCTATAGTCATGTGATTGTTCATGTCGCATATGGAACAATAGTTGTTGAAGTAGCAATCAACTATATTGTGGTTTCAAAGGATCGGGATCTAGTTTGATCAATTAGATTAAGATTGCAGCGGAATAGCACAAGAATTAGACGAAATTTGACAAGAATAATATGAATATTCAATCAAACAGTATCGGTTATAGAGAGAGAAAGTTTTCTGCAAAGAAAATGTTTTCACTCATGCACACGCTTCGGTTACAAGGAAATTAGGTCAACATTCCTTTTATAAAGGAATGTGACATCAGCTGACATCACTTGATAGTGACAACTAACTGATTTATATAAACAACTGAAAGTAAACTAAACTACTGAAGATGTCCACAACAACTGATGACACCTTCACAAAAAGCTAAGTACAAGCTAACATTACAACTACTAAAGTTATAACATCTGAAGTGTAAGAACTTCAAATGTTTTATATAATATAAAACTACTGATTACAAACTACTGAAAAGTAAACCATCACAACTACTGAAGAGAACTACTTCAGCTGTTGTGACATCATCTGAGAACTTGGTCTTCAGCAGTTGTCTTCGGACTTTGTCTTCAGACTTTTTCTTCAGACTTTGTCTTCAGTAGTTTTCTTCAGACTTTGTCTTCAGACTTTGTCTTCAGCTGTTGTAGACCACTTCAGTTGTTTTGATGTTTGTGGGACTTAAATGTTTTTCTGACCTGGCTTATTGGTTCTTTTGGTCCAACAAACTCCCCCCGAACCAATGCAGCCAAAACCTTTAAGATTATTAAAGTCCCACTTATTGGTAGAAACATTTTCTGGATCAGCTTAAGAATCTTCAAATTAAGCTCAGGCCAGGGAAGAGGATTCAGAAAGTTTGATTGGCAAAGGATGAATGGGAACTCTGTCTTGGGGAATTGGACACAGAGCTGTTACCCTATCCATGAGACCTACTTCCCAATAATATGTCTGTAAGACTCTCTAACATAAGCCTCAAGGAAAAATACTTGTTCTTTCATTATGAGTTCTTCAGCTTCACTTTCAAAGAAGAACTCGGGCCCATAATACTCTGATAAGTACTTAACATGCTTTCCCTTCTTCAGCTCCACAATAGTTATTTCTCTGTATGCAAACTCATCAGGATGAGTGCCTTCAACCAACAACTGGAGCTTATTTCTTCTTATTTCTTCAAGCTTCTTGTTGATCAACCCCTTCTTTACCATTTTGATTTCTAGTAAAGTTTGTGGAGTCATCTTAGACTTGTAAGCTCTCTTGAAGTCATCAAGGATTTCCCAGGGTGACACTACAATGGCTAGCATTATCACAACATCTATAATCTTCTTTACTTGGCCATTGTATCTACTTGGAATCTTCTTTTTATGAATTCTTTCACTTACTCTGGGGTGAGGCCAAATTCTCACTCTCTCTTTCTCATATTGAAATGTAAATCTGAGAGCATACAACCTCTGAGCATGTTTCTTCATAGCTTGTATGGATGAAGACTTAGGAAACTCTTTATCAATCATCCTTAACAGCTGCTCGTCATGTTGTTTGTGATGTTCTTCTTCTTCAAGCTTGACTTTTACCATTTGCCTTTGGATTTCAGGTGTGATTGTTGTTGGTTGACTTCTGGGCTTAGGCATCTTTATTTTAAGAACAGTAAAGATTGGCAGACTATCATCCTCATCATCATCTTCTTCTTCTTCCATCCTCAACACCCTTCTCTTCCTCTTGGGTTCATCATTAGTAGAGGGTTGAGTAGGTTTCTTGGGTAAAGGAGTTGCTTTTGAGGGTTGTGAAGTTGGTTGTTTTGGTGTAGGAGATTGTGCAGGCTGCTCTAGCATCATGGTTGTGAGTGAAGCTTTGGATAACTTTGCCATATCTGACCTTTTCCCAGCACCAGCTTATCAAGAGCTTCTATGATCAATCCTTTATTGAATACTTCAGAAGAACATATTCTAGTGGTTATCTCCAAAATACTATCTCTGGACCATGACTTAACTTCAATGATTGATCTTCCCAGATGATTTGATATGAATCTTGTCATAGCTTCCAGCCTTTCCTTTCTTTCTCACTCCAACTTTCCCATCTATGTTCAATGTCTTGAATCTCTAGCCTTCTGAGTTCAGAGCCAAGTTTGGCTGTGTCAACCTTGTCTGAAGAGTTGATCAAAAATCTTATCCACAGATCTACTATGTTGCTCATTAGCTTCTTTGATCAGTTCTTCTAACTTTTTCTCAACTTCAGTCTGTTCAGAGCTCTTCTTTCTCTTGTAGGTCATCATCTCCTTTTCTTTCTTCTCTTTTTCTTCATCCTCTTCAACTCTCTTTCTTTTGTCTACTTTCACTGACTTAGACTCCCCCTTTTTGGTTGCATTGGGTTCAGGGGTGTGAATGTCAGAAAGTCTCTTAGAAACAGCAACATCAACTAAGGATAGAAGATTTGAGGAAAGCCTCTCATTAATGGCTTGATGCACAATGTTTGTGATTATGGAAGTGATGAGAGGTAAGGATGATTGAAAGGCAGCAACCATTTGCTCAGAGGGGTTCTGTCCGTGAGAAATGGTGCCTGAATCAGAGGCTGGTGGCAAAGTTGTTGGGACTGGCTCAGTGTTTGGGAGAGTTTCAGAAGAAACTGCCATCTGTGGGTGAGTGTGGGCAGATGGACTTGATTCTTGTGACATTTTGGCAAGCAGTTCTTGTAGTCTGCATACCTCAGTGTCAAGAATGGTGTTGTGGGCTAGAACATCAAATAAAAAGCCCAGGTCATCTCAGTCTTTGCTGAATCATCTGACCTCCTAATTAAATCAGGATGAACATGTGCTGAGTGTAGATCAGTATTCACATGTGCCCCTATTTCTTGGAACTGTGGACTTCCTGCCTCAGGATTATGTCCTTCATTGGTAGTTGCCTCTGGTAAGGTCTTAGAAATGATACCACCTTCATCCTGGTCATGTGCTGAAACAGGAGAAAAGGCAGCCTCACCAGATGTTTGAATCTCCTCTTCTACACATGGAGATTGAACTCTGTAATCCCTGTGTTGTGGGTTATCAGCCACATTATAATCTCTCCCTCAACTGTTGAGGTTTTCCTAATGGTAATGGGTTTCTGGGGAGGGTTAGAGGAATGTAGTTGAGTCAGCACTGGTGCAATAACCACAGTTGGGCTTGTAGGGGTGGCTTCAGTGGGAGATAGGTGTGAAGATTATTGCACTTGGGGTGAATGGTGCTCTTCAATGGCAATCTTCTCAAGTGAGAGAGATTCTAGTAATGTGGTTTCCCTATTTTTGGTTGCAGCAGGATCTTGTTGAGAGGATACCTGAGTGGTTTCAGCAGGTAGAGTCATGGAAACTACTGGGGGATTACTACCCATAGTTTCATCCTGCCTTTGTGTTGCAGGGGCATCATCAGGGGACTCAACTCCTTGAGTAGCCTTTTTGGTTTGTTTGGATTGTAGTTTGGAGGGGACTTTGGATCTGGAGGATGAGGCTGTGGGTTCCTTCTACTTGGGTTTTAGCAGTTTGGCAGCCTCTTTGAGGTGTGGGTCAGAGTTGTGACTGGAGTATACCTCTGGCGAAACTACCACAGTAGGGACTCCAAGGCCAACAACGCCATTAGATTTTAATTGATTTATGATTTTGGCCATAAGAAACCTTGGATATAATATCCATCTGTTAGCTACAGGTTTCATTTCCAGATCTTTTAATTCCAAAAATATAATTTGAGAAAAATTTAAGCTTTGGCGTTCAAGGATAGAATACAATACCTGTTGCCACCTGGATGACATTTGATCCCATGAAGAGGATTTGGGGGCAAGGCAGACATTGATCATGTGGAAGATGAGACGTTCAGCATCACGGAAGTGCTTCTTCAGAATGGTTGTAGCACTTAGGTCACCCTCATATCCATGGTTGATGAATGATAGATCAATGGTGCCCTTCGGGTATTTGGTGACAAAGGTGGCATCATTCAGTTATAGGGTATGCCGAATGATAGCAGGAGTGACTACCACCTTCTTCTGGTTTACAAATGACTGGAGAGTGATCGTGACATCATTCTCACCAGTATGGACAATGACATTTGTCCAGAATTGGCGAAGGGTATCGGGATAGATGGTTGGATTCACAAGAAAAGTAGTTTGATACGGGTAATCAACCATCAGATCAATGGCAGCATCAAACTTAGTCTAAAATGCCGATTTTGTGAAGTAGGCAACACAGTTGTGTCGTGGTTTGATTTGCATGTTCGCGATTAATGGAAGATGAACGTTCGGAAAACGACTTATGAAAAGTTTGAAGTTAGGGTTAGGAATTTATAGGTTATGAAATGGCTGAAAGAAAACAAGTTAAAGTTTTGGTGTTAATCATCAGTTATTAGAAAACTACTGAAGACATGGTTTTAACTTTCAGATGTTGTAAACAACTGAAGACTTGGTGTTAGTCATCAGTAGATTGAAACTACTGAAGACTTGGTTTTGGCTTCAGTTTTTTTGAAATGAAATAGCAGTTGTTTGAAACAATTGAAGAGTAAAATTGCTCCGAGTTGTTGTCATCAATTCACATATCTCAGTTGTTTCATTTGACCTTAACACTTACTCAGCAGATTATCTGATTTTCAGATGTTTCATTGGTCATCAGTACTTATCTGTTAGAACAGACTTCAGTAGTTGTAACCACAGCAGTAGCTGTAACTACATGAGTACTTTGCAACAAATAAAGTACTTTAGTACTTTTAAGTAATTTAGTCTTCAGTAGTTATGAAAACTGCTGAAGATAAAATAACTTAACAGTACTTATTTTTGACAGCCGTATACTAATGCTCATCAGTACTTGTGAACTGAGATCATCGTAGTTGTCAAATCATTCAAGCTGCAGCATATCACGCCTTAGCACAAGATTTTGGAAAGTTGCACTGTCCAAAGTCTTAGTAAATATATCTACAAGCTCATCAGCACTAGGAACAAACTTTGGATGAATGAGACCTTTTTCATAACAATCCCTAATAAAATGATATCTGATCTGAATATGTTTGGTCCTAGAATGCTGGACAGGATTCTTAACAATACAAATAGCTAAAGCATTGTCTATCAGTAAGGAGTCTTAGTCTCTGTAATGTCATAATCCAGTAATTGATTCTGAAGCCAGAGTACCTGAGATGTACAACTTGCAGCAGCAATGTACTCTGCTTCAGCAGTGGATGTAGCAACTGAAGTTTGTTTCTTACTCTGCCAAGAAACTAAACAATTGCCTAGAAATTGGCATCAACGAGAAGTTGATTTTCTGGTTAATTTACACCCTGCATAGTCACTATCAGAGAAAGCAACTAATTTGCAAGAGTGCCCAGTGGAATACCAAAGTCCTAGAGATTGACCTTGCAAATATCTAAAGATCCATTTGACTGCAATCATATGGGATACTTTAGGTGCAGCCTGAAATCTAGCACAGACACAAGTTGCAAACATAATGTCTGGTCTAGAAGCTGTAAGGTACATCAAGGAACCAATCATGCATTTGTAAAGAGTTTCATCAACTACTTTACCTTTCTGATCAGCATCCAGTTGTGTGGTGCTGCAGATTGGAGTAGAACAGGGCTTATAGTTTTGTAAATCAAACGTTTTCAACAAATCCTTTGTATATTTTGACTGATGAATGAAAGTTCTATCAGCCATTTGTTTGATTTGCAAACCAAGAAAGAACTGTAAGTCTCCCATGGCACTCATTTCAAACTTTTGTTGCATCAACTTAGTAAACGCATCACACAACTATGGATCAGAGGATGCAAAAATAATATCATCTACATAAATTTGAACAAGGAGCTTATGCATGCCTACTTTCTTAATGAACAAAGTTTTATCTATGGAGCCTCTAGTGAAATTATTTTGAAGAAGAAAGTTAGGCAGTGTTTCATACCAGGCTCTAGGAGCTTGTTTTAACCCATAAAGAGCCTTATCAAGCTTATACACCCAATCTGGATATTTATGATCTTCAAAACCTGGTAGTTGACACGCATAAACTTCTTCTTTTATTTTACCATATAAGAATGCACTTTTGACATCCATTTGAAAAACTTTAAGATTATGGAAAGCAACATAAGCTAGTCTGGCTACAAGGGCAAAGGTTTCATCATAATCAATACCTTGTTCTTGTGAGAACCCCTGTACAACCAGTCTGGCCTTGTTCTTGACAATTTGACCTTTTCATCAGTTTTATTCCTAAACACCCATTTAGTGCCTATTGCACACTTACCTTGGGGATAGAGGAACCAGTTCCCAGACTTGCTGCTTTTGAAACTGAAGAAGCTCAAGTTGCATGGCTTCAACCCATCCATTGTCACTTAATGCAATATGATAGTTCTTTGGCTCTTGCTCACTGATGAAGAGAGCATAAAAGCAGAAATTGGACAATTAACTTCTAGTTGAAACACCAGCATTGATGTCACCAATGATCTGAGACATGGGGTGATTCTTTAGTTCTTGATACTCAATAAGATCTATGCAAGTGTTTGTAGGTGATTCAACACCAACAGATGGTGATCCAGACTCTTGAAACCTAGAATGAGATGGCAATTCAAATGAAGTAGAGGAAACATAGATCTTATCAGCATTTGTTGTGGATGGAACTGCTGAAGCTACAGGAACATCAAGGTTAGCATACTCAGGCAGGTGATCACTAAACCTTGCATTTGTATCAGCAGATGAATGACTAGTTGCAGGAGATGATAGATTCACAGAATCTGCAACAGCTAGACGTTGATAAGGAACATATTGCAGTATGTCCAAATCAAAAAACTCCACAGGGTTTTGTGGAATTTTCTCCTTTGAAGATTCATTAAACTTTACATGCAAGGTTTCTTCAACTATCTTTGTTCTGCAATTAAAAACATTGTATGCCTTGCAAGTAGATGAATACCCAACAAAGTACCCTACATCCACCTTTGGTTCAAACTTCTGAAGTGGATGCTTTGTGTTAAGAATATAACAGGGACACCCAAATGCTCTAAAGAAGGAAACCAGAGGACCAAATGATGTAACAATTCATATGGAGTCTTCATCAACCTCTGATTTACTAACACTCTATTTTGCACATAGCAAGCTGTGTTGACGGCTTCAGCCCAAAAGGTTAGTGGCAAACTAGAATCCACCAACATTGACCTTGCGGCTTCAATAAGGGTCTTATTCTTTCTCTCCACCACTCCATTTTGTTCAGGAGTTCTTGGAATGCTATACTGCCTCTTGATTCCGTTAGAGAAATAGAATTCATCAAGTGTGTGGTTTCTAAATTCTGTGCCATTATCATTCTTCACACACTTGACAGAAAGGGAGTACTGCTTTTCCACATGCAACACAAAGTAGATGATGATTTGACCAGCCTCATCTTTTGTATGTAAGAAGAAGGTCCATACAAATCTGGAATAATCATCCACAATTACCAGACAGTATTTTTTCTTTGCCATGCTCATCACTCTTACTGGACCAAAAAGATCTATATGCAGTAATTGCAAGCAGGCAGTGGACTTCGGTTCTTTTATTGGAGGAAATGATACTTTGTGTTGCTTTCCTTTTAAACAAGCAGAGCAGTTGTCATCACATTTGAACTCCTTTAGTGGCAGACCTCTCACTAAACCATGATGGATAAGCTCGTTCATGTTTTTAAGATTCACATGACCAAGCCTTCTGTGCCATAGTTCAGATTCCTGAGGAGAGGCCTTGGAGAACAGACATGGATGGCCTTTTAGATCAATTTTCTTTGATAAGTCTAAGGCATATACTCTTCCAATCCTGTTGGCCTTCAGGAGAGTACATTCATACAATATCTTGTCAATCATTCTCAAAACATTGGAAAACAGAATCTGATAGTTTTGACTGGTGAAAAGTGCAACATGCCTTTTATCACACATTTGACTGACACTCAACAAGTTGTACTTGAGATTCTCCACATGGTTAACATCATTAAATCGTATCTCACCATTTGACACAAAGCCTTTGCCGATGATGTAACCCTTAGCATCATTACCAAAAGATACAAATCCCTTCTTTCCTTGAGAGTAGTCATGAAGAAGAGAACTACTCCCTGTCATATGCATAGATCCTCCACTATCCACATACCAGATGCTTCTATGGCATGCTGAAGAACCCTGCATATGCCATAACAAACTAGTTAGCTTTTGAGACACAAACCATTTTGGTTTTGGGTCTGTTCTCATCAACAGATTTTATACTATCTGATTTGTCATGATTAATAGCCTTTGAAGGTGGAGATGGTGCTGAAAAGGATTCCTTTGATTTTGGCTTAGTTTTCTTTTCAGTGGGTTAATCACAGGTACATCTATTTGGTTAACTCTCCCCAACAGATGTTGAACCATCATAACAAGTTGTGTCTGATTGGTTGTTAAAGCCTTCAGTTCAGCAGTGATTGGTTCCTGTGACTCACCATGTCCTCCTTTTTGAAAGACACAGACTTAGTCTGGACTTTTTATACTCCATGAGGAATATTTTCAGCTGTTTTATGATAAACCCCTTCATTCTTTTTAGATTTTTGTGGAAACTTTGGGTTATCAGTTTGACATATTTGTGGCACAAACTTGGTTTCAAATTCATCTTTCATTTTATTAATTTTCTTTTTAATGATTTTATCTTTGTTGAATTTGGAACCCTTTCTACATTCATCAGTGAGATGATTGAATAGACCATATATTTCACATGGCTTTTTCTTCATCTTCTGTTGTTCAACTGTTGAAGAAGATGAAACTAGTGAAGGTGTGTTCTTCAGTACTTTCTTCCTCTCAGTACTTGTGTTAAGTATTAAAGGATTTATAACAATTGATGACTTGTTCTTCAGAATTTTTCTATTAGTATTTTTGGATTTCTTGATAGACTCTTCAGTACTTTTCAAACCATGTTTGTTTTCATTTGGTTTGAAATGTTCTTCAGGTGTTGTTACTTGCTCTTCAGTACTTTGAATACTTTGTGAGACAGCACCTGGAGTGCTCAGCTTTTCTTTGATCATGTGCTTATCAGCAGTGAGACCATGAGCAGATTGATTAGCTGAGGTACTATTACTGACTGCATCCTTAATTTTACATTATCACTTGAGGATGAGACACATGATGATGTGATTTTGGAATTGCTTTCACCTTCAGATTTTACTTCTGTCTTGGGAGTAAAATCTGTGGGAGGTACAGTGTGATTATACCCAATCCCAAACTTCACATTTGAAGTTGTTTGCTTACTGAGAAGCATTTCAAACCCCTTGCAGGATGTTTCCCAGCGTTCACACTCTACTTGAGTAGCTGCAAGTGTTTCTTTGAGATTCTTATGATTCTCTAAAATGACCTCTACCTTGGCCTTTTCATCAGTGATTTGGCATTTTAATTTGTAAATCTCATCATATTTTTCCTTTAAGACAGACTCAAACTCAGCTTTTCTTTTGGAAATCACTTTCTCTAGGTCAAGATTTTGATTAATTAAAGCGACATTTGCTTCTCTAATTGAGACAAAAGCAGCTATGCATGACTTGAAACATAACTTGGCCTTAGCCTCAGAAGATACCAGTGGTACCTGTGATGATGAAGCATTTGAGCATGAACCATCAGTAGACTCCAGGGCCATAAGAGCAAGATTTCCAAAAGGATTTTCACCACCATGTTGACCAGCACCAGAAAACACTTGTTCAAAATAACCAGAAACATCATCTGGTAACCTACTCCAGTCAACAACTCCAGGAATGAAAAAGCTTTGATGTGATTGAGAGTGAGATTGTTGATTTGATTAAGATGGTGGAGGCTGAGGTAGGGCATGTGATTATTGAGCTATGGGTACTAGAACATGATTGGACCGAGGCATGTAAAAACAGGGATAAGGATATGGCATTTGACCTTGAGGGACAAAATATGCAGGAGATGATTGAATTTGTGAATGATGACCAGAACTGGTAGAATGTTGCCCTTTGGTTTGTGAGCTATTGCATGGAAAGTTCACAATGGGTGAAGAAGAGTTAGATCCAGATGATCTACACTCTCTTTCAAAATGTGCAAGTCTATGGCACTTGTGACACCTCAACTTGCTCTTATCAAAACCAAGTTTGGTTTTTCCAGAGAGACCAGGAAATTTTCTACCTGTCTTTTTGTAAAATTTTTGAGATCTCATATTGACTAATGCCATTTGGCTCAAAATATCCATCTCTTCCAAATCATCATTAGCAATTCCTTTTAAATTATCCATCAAAAAGCACAAATTATCACTACTACACCCTGAATTACTATCAATACCAACAAAAGCAGGATCTCCACTGTTTGAAGAGAAATCTATATGCTCATCTTAAGAACTTTCTGATGCAGCATATTCTGACTCATGACCAACCAGAGCAGTATTCCCTGGTACAAAATCATCAGTGAGCTTCCCAGATGAAGCCAGTTTCCTTTTCTGTTCTATCTCTCTTTCAAATGTTAACAGTTTCCCGTGAAGTTGGGTGAGAGATAGATTGTCCAGATTTGCACTGGAGCGTATGACAATAGTATGTGTGTCCCATCTCTCAGGCAGGGATCTGAGGAATCTGTTGTTCATCTGACTATTTGTATATTCACGTTTAACAATTTTCAGCTCAGATATCAAACAGGAAAATCGCTTAAACTGTTGAGTCAGCGACTCACCCTTTCTATGAGAGAATGTCTCACATTGCTGGGCAAGGATCTCTCTATTGTTTGCCAAGACCTCATCACTTCCTCCAAATTGTTCTTTCAGAGCAACCCAGAGGTCATGAGCAGTTTCATGATGCATAAGTCCAGAATAGATTTCATTAGGCAGTGCCATGGCCAGAATTCCATGGGCTTTAGCAATAATTTCAAACATTTTCAGATCTTCATCTGAGTATTGCTCTTTCTTCTTTGGAACCATCTCATTGGTTTCCGGATTACTCACCATAGGCTTATATGGTCCATGAACCACAAATTTCCAACAACTTGAACTGTTGATAGACTGATGGAGCATTCGGCGTTGCCATATGTTATACTCACTCCTAACAAGCATCGGAGGCTTTGTTGAGGAGCCAGTATTGTGAGGATTGTTGATTGATGTAGCCATTTTCACCAATTCAAAGAGGTTCAATGGAATTTTAACAGTTCTAGCTCAAAAACTCAACAACACAGTTTGAAACAAGACGAATCTCAAATTAATTCACCAGAAGCAACAGAAAATCAAACTCTATAACCAATTCTTGCAAATTTCCTAATTCAGTCAAACTTAGATATCAAAAGAGCAGTTACAATGATCAATTGTTAAATCGATTAGTGATTAACCTGCTCTAATACCATTTGAAAGGATCGGGATCTAGTTGATCAATTAGAATAAGATTTGCAGTGGAATAGCAAAATAATTAGACGAAATTTTAGCAAGAATAATATAAATATTCAATCAAACAGTAACGGTTATAAAGAGAGAAAGTTATGTGCAAAGAAAATGTTTTCTTTCATGCACACGCTTCGGTTACAAGGAAATTAGGTCAACATTCCTTTTATAAAGGAATGTGACATCAGCTGACGTCACTTGATAGTAACAAGTAACTGATTTATACAAACAACTAAAAGTAAACTAAACTACTAAAGATGTCCACAACATCTGAGGACACCTTCACAAAAAGCTAAGTACAAGCTAACATTACAACTACTAAAGTTATAACATCTGCAGTGTAAGAACTTCAGATGTTTTACATAATATAAAACTACTGATTACAAACTACTGAAAAGTAAACCATCACAACTACTAAAGAGAACTACTTCAGCTGTTGTGACAACTTCTGAGAACTTGGTCTTCAGACTTTGTCTTCAGCAGTTGTCTTCAGACTTTGTCTTTAGACTTTTTCTTCAGACTTTGTCTTTAGTAGTTGTCTTTAGACTTTGTCTTCAGATTTTGTCTTCAGACTTTGTCTTTAGACTTTGTCTTCAGACTTTGTCTTCAGCTGTTGTAGAACACTTCAGTTGTTTTGATGTCTGTGGGACTTAAAGGTTTTTCTGACCTGGCTCATTGGTTCTTTTGGTCCAACATGGTTGTATGTAACACCACTTACAATAAATTTATTTTTGACTCTCAGACTCTCTCACTATCTTCTTTTTTTCATCTTCATCCATCTCACAACCTTTGCAACGGAGTTATACCAGACATGATGTCTGTCAGGACCATGTACGTACGGAATACTAACAGATTCTGCATTTATACCCAATCCAATAGTACATATTCCTATTTTATTGGCGATCCAATCAGTGAGAACAATTACCAGATCGATATAAGATTGAAACTAAACGTTATGAAAGAGTAGTGATCGATCAGGATTGATCCATGAAGTTGGACATGCTTCCTTGGATGTTCTAGATGGCTAGGGTTCGTAAGAGTATCAAGTGTTTCTCAAGTATTTCTCCAAGTCTCTCTTTTTTCACAAATTAAGTGGTATTTATAGGTTATGGGTTTCCAATGGTACGACTGAACCATTAGCATGGTTCCATCGTGCGACTGAATCATGCGATTGATCTAGACGCATGACTAAAGGTTCAATCGTGCGACTGAGTCAATCTTATGTCTCAATCGTGCGACTGATCCAGTCTCCTCATTCAATTGTGCGACTGGTCAACTAGCATGATGTATTCATGTGTATGGTCCATAAGCATGGTCCATTCGCATGAAGACTCATATGACTAAGTTTGAACACTTTTCTCAATCATTATTGACTAAGAACTATGCACAACAACCTCAAACCTATATAGTAAGTTCATTATACTTTAACACACAATAATACTATGAAATATTAAACATTATAAACCTCAACCACATATAATATTTCATTTAACCCATTCATTACATATGTGTAAGACACGAAAGACTTTTACATCAAGCACATAAACAAGGGACATATGTATCAACAAACTCCCCCTTGGACCTAGTTTACTCTATTGTCTGGCATCCTTCATATGCTCTTCAAACTCTTTGTACTTCTCCTCTCTTGTGATCCCTTCGTGTATTTCAAACGCAAAGCAGAGTCGTATCACATTTTGGAATTGGAGGGCTTGTATAATATCTTATGTGTCATAGAATAGTGGCCACTTGTATAGAGTGTACAAATCTTCAGCTAAAAAGTTGGTAAGCCACATTGGGTCAAATACCCTGATAGTTTCCATTTTTTCATCTTTGTTAAAAACTATGACCGCTTCACCCGTCCTCCAGTCATAATACCACCATTTGAAATGTGGAGTGAAGTCCTGAGGCATTTCCCGTAAGGGAATCTTTGACATTACGCGTGGGGGACTCCACTTCAGCACTACTTTTGGCTTCCCAGATATAGGATCCACATCTTCAGTTATTGAGGTCTAAAGTTTACCCACCTCATGTGGTATTCTTTCTTCAATGCAGCTTCAAACCATCCTGACATCTTCCTTGGATTAGCATACAACAGATCCAAGCACGATAGTTGGTTGAGCTCAAAAGCAGGAAGAGTCTTCAGATGATGTGGATACCTAAAGTACTCAATCCCCTTCTCCCTCTTTATAGCATATACGTTTAAGTCCTCAAAATAGGCCCGCGCAATGATGTTGCCAGACATCTTCTGAGTTTGGTGTAAGCATTTTGCTTTGGAGTCGTGTGTTGGGCTCTTATTTCAGCAAAACAAGCTACCCCTTCAGCCTTCTAGATATCATCATTTTCTTCCGGGGCTTGGGCTTGGTTTTCATCTACTTCATTTTCCTTCTCTATTTCATCCAGCTTCTCAAATGTTGCACTGCCGAAAGTATCACCCAAGTTGGGTATCACATTTCCCTCGCGGTCAGTGTACTCTAGATAATGTTCTACTGTAACATCCTCAATCTCAACCTCATTAACATCCTACAGCTCCCCATCACTTAAAACATTCACTTTTGGAGCATCTTTCACAATTTTGTCCGGATTGAGTCGGAACACCTGAGCCAGCTGCTCATCGGTCAGATCATGTATAATTTCTCCTTCTTCGGGAGTACAGCTCACTGACCTTCTCACGATGCCTTGCAAATCAAGAATCATAGTGAATTGAGACTTGACTTTCTGAAGGGAAGCAACATCATATTCATTCTGCCATGGAGTTTTATCTGCTAGATTAGACATTAAGCAAAACACACATTAGTCATCATATAAAGCATTTACGCATAAACAACCATAGATGATACTAAACATCTAGTCATTACGTTTATCTTGAATCACAGGTTCTTCAACAGGAGGAGCGGAGGATAAGGCTCCTTGTTCTTGATTCCTTTTAGTTCGCCTCTCTTGAGCCTGAGGATTAGAGGCTGATGCCGATGCATCACCTCCCTGATCATCATCCTCATCGTGATCTTCTAGGCTTGGTCCTCCCTCCTTAACATTTTCTTCACTATCATTTTCCTCATCATCATCATCATTTCCATTATGACCATTACTATCCTTGATCTTCAGAGGCTCAGTCTTTGAACCTTTAAGCTTTCGAATAATCTTCTTATGTTTCTTTTCCAGCTCCTCAATCCTCTTTACCAACAACAACACCAGCTCATTTTGACTTGTAAGTGCTTGGTGGGGTCGGCTTAGAGCTCTCTCATATTGGTCACTCTTCTCACTGAGCTCCCTGATCTCCTGAGCTTGAGCTGTATTCACCTCCATCAGCTAGTTGAGCTATGCACCTCTTTGCTCATGTGTGGCAAGTAGCCTTAGCATAATTTGGTTGAGGTTGGCTAGCTGTTCCTCTAACCTAATGTGGGGTAGTGAGGTCTAGCTATGAATGGAGAATATGTGGATGGACCTGTAGTAGTGGATGGGTGAATATGGTAGGTGGAATGTGTGTGGGATGTGGTGGAGTAGCTGTGGTAGTAGTGGTGGGATGGGAGATAGTAGTAGTGGGTGGAGTGGTCATGGTAGAGGTAGTAGGCGGTGTAGTAGTGGGTGGAGTGGTGGTGGTAGTAGTAGCTATAGGGGTGGAGATAGGAGGTGTGGTCTTGCTGGTAGTTGTGGTAGTGGTGGTGGGAGTACTGATTAGGGTGATCCTCTACCTCTTGCTCTTCTTCTATTAGGGTTGGGTCATCCTTTTCTTCCTTGATTCCTTGGAGACAGAAGCTCCCCCTGAGCCGAGGGACTGGTCTGTGGTATAAGTAGGATCAATGTAATCTGTAGCGCCACCCTTTGACCCGCCTGGCGTCCACCAACCGCCTCTTTACCTCTCTCGGTGGCCACAACCTTGCTCTCAACTGTCCTCACGAGATCCACCAGGAGCTTGCTCGGATCCGCGAGGAGCTTGATCACCTTGACCATCACCATGGGCATCGTCATCGTGGTTTGTATCATCAGTGGGTAGCTCAATCGGCTCGACATTTGAGTCACTCTCATCGTGACGCCACTTCTTGTGAGAAGGCGCCACATAATCAGCACTTGCCAAGTGCCTGAATAGTCTCTTGATAAGGGGCTTCACCTGCTTCCCCCTGTATACTTTCATCCTACCCAAGGTGGTATCATCCATCACCTCAAGTACTACCGCATCTTCTTTCTCCTTTGGCGGAGACAGAAGCTTCTCATCAATAATAAGTTGTAAGAACCTAGGGTGCATGTAAAAACCCTCCTTTCCCTTAGCCTCTAGGTTCTCTATCAAGTAAGAGAAAATCTAGTTGGAGAAGCTGAAAGGATGTTTCAGCACCAGTGCAACGTATGCATTCTAGATTTGGTTATATACATCATCAAATCATCCTTTCCTTGATGTTATGCACTTCAGAATGACATGGGCCAGGTACTTGAACTGGGGACACAGGTTGCTTTTGTTGAGCACACCTGAGTTGATGTCCCCAGTGTACTTAATCCATATAAAATAGCCCCTTATTGTCAAAGGATGTGACTTGGTCGGGTGGGCATCATCATCACTCAGATCCAGTCTTAGATCAGCTGCAGTAACCTCGATCTCTTGACCAAAATGGAGCTACGTATACAACAAGGCATAGCAGATCTGTCAACTAAAGCACCTTCCCAGAAGGTCTGTTGTAAAGACTGGTAGGATGTGCATGGAGAAGAGATAGCTTTGTAGATCCTCGACCTTCTCAGAAAAACAATAATCCCAGCAAACTCCGTAGCATTCCAAGTGGTCGTATCTAAGTGAGCACAGATGTTGTGCTTGGTGTTGATAGTCCACCTATCAACCATGTTGCTATAACACAAGACACATAAACATTAGATTTGTACATAATAGAAGACAGTAGAAATTAAACTTTTTTGAGATCAGTCTGGTTCAATCGTGCGATTGAACTATACGACTGAGTTCAGTCGTGCAGTTGAGCATGTGGCTGAGTTCAGTCGTGCGATTGAGCTTGTGACTGAACTTAGTCTTGTGTTAGGCCATGCGGTTGAGTCAGTCATGCAACTGAACTCATACGCTTGGTTCATTCGTGCTGTTGAGTCATACGCCTGGCTCAATCGTGTGACTGAAGTTAATTCGGAGTTCCTATTCGCATACAACTCTGTTCGGCACGCCGACTATGAATCATGGTCAAAACTTGATGTTAGACATCATGTTTAGAATCATTTGACTCGCAAACACCCAAAATAGCACCTAATGTCCTTTGAATCAACTATTTTTTTTAGTTTTAGTGGTCTATTTGAGTGGTTTTACTGATTTCTTGATTTTAACCAATTAGGTCAATTAGGGTTTGATTACACCGAGCATTTTGTTTGATTTCTATCACTAAGTACCTATAGATGAACAATGGATGAGTTAGTAACACAATTGGAATGAAATCAAGGTGAGAATAAATCTTGGCAGAGTGTCTGCGTATGAGTTGTGTTTGAACAATTTAGGGGGTGGTGAGAAATGCGACTGACGCACCCCTCCTTTTTTATTGTCTTAATGTTCAATCGTACAATTGGTCCCATACGCCTGCTCCAGTCATGCGACTAGGGTTCAGTCGTGCTACTGGCTCATGCAATCTCATCCATTCGTGGGGTTGGTTCATTCTAGTGATCCAAGCACATGGATTGCTCCATGTTTATGATCCAATCGTGCAACTGGTCCATACTTATGCTTTAATCGTATGACTGGCTCAAACTTATGGGTTTGACTTCTTTCACATTCAAACATACACCTTTAACTATTGACAAGACATTATGACCGATGATCATCTTAGACATGGCCTTTTTTAATTGAAAAACTGTTTGATCACCTCAGACGTGATCCTTTAAAAAACCCAATTGGTCACCTGAGACGTGACCATTTTTAGTGAGTGATTCACAGGTTGAATCCACATGTATAGTCCGACTTTTACCTAACAAATAACTAAAAGTTAAATAAAACAACTTGAATTTAAAAACGGAACAAGATATTTTTTTTTATTTTTGATTGGAGATGGATTTAGACTTATTAGAGTACTTATAACCGATTTTACTTCCTGGACAGCGCAACTTCAAGTCTATTTTAACATTTCTGGTACGATTCATTATGGAATCATACAGGTATACCAAAATCATTTGTGACATTTTAATAAACCATTTTAATGCTAGATTCTTGTTTTGACCGAGAGTCAATAGCAATTTTACGAAATCATACTAGAGCTATAAGATGCACAAAATGATTTTGACTTTCAAGAACTGCAGTTCATGATGATTGTCAATATACTTGTCCTCTTAAATCAATACACAGATTTTTGACACACATTGGTGATACGTTACGGTTTAATTATTTCAACGTGAATTTATGGATCCCACACTTATATGGTAGTCAACATTCCTCAGTAGATTTTTGAGCGGTCTATAGGTATATTTCAAGAAGAAACTATTCTAAGAGCTTTCAAAGAGATGCCAAGCCTCAGGTGAGCGCTTTCGTATAGCAGAGAAGCGCAACCAACAATGAATTCTAGAATATTTAGGTTATGCTTATCCTCAAGTTAGTGCCACCGCACAATAGAGAGTCACACAACATATCTTCTTGTCAGAGCATTTATTTTTCTTTTGCACATAACACACTAGCAACATAAGTTATTAGCTTTATTGCATTTAGCATTTTTCCATGTGCTTTGCTCATTTTAATGGTCTTCCACACACATTTGTGGTGTTTATTTTTCTCTTCAACCCTTATTGGAACTGCGTTGATTTGGTTAATAGGGATAAGATGGGAACCCACGGCAAGTTGAACAACTTAGTTTGAATTTTAAACCAGCAATGAAGTCTACTCATCTATTGTGTTGAATCTACTGACACAACATATATGAACTAGCAACCTCTAGGTCCACTTTCTCTGGTTACCTCAGTAGCATACTAGGTTTACTATCATTTTTCCATTTATTTTACCTAGACTTCTCAGACTTATACTTTGAATTTTGCATCTTAATCATTTAAAATCTGTTACAGTCCCAAACAATCTGTTTCGTGTGTACTATCATTTTCCATAAATGTTGAATCAGAATCACATATTTGATTTCATTTCTTTTAGCTAAGCTGTCATCCTCCCTTGTTTCTTTAAGTAATTAAATATTGCATGAATTTAATACTAATTTAACCTATTCTCCCCCTAAAATTCTAAAACCAAAAATCTTTTTGTGTTCTTGGATTTTTAGTAGACATAAAAATAAGTAAAATAAAAATTTAACTACACAAGTCGGACTATGAACTTTCGTCTTCTAGAATCACATCACTTTTCTTTTTCATGCCATTAGCCTCTAAAAGATATAAAAACTTAGGTTTATCAAATGCTTTAGTGTATAGGTCGGCGTGTTGAAATCCGTATTTATTTTAACCACATCGATTAAGTGCTTTTCAAAACAGTCACGTATAAAGTGATACTTAATACCGATGTGTTTAGTTTTAGGGTGTTGGACCTGATTTTTTGTTACGGCAATAGCAGTAGAATTATCAACAAAAATTGGAGTGTTACAAAATTTCAAACTGTAGTCGCGCATTTGCTGTTGAATCAAGATGATTTGTGAACAACAACTTACAGCAGCAACGTATTCAGCTTCACATGTTAAACTACCAGGTGACTAACCATCTACCAAGTCACTATACGCTGTAAGCTCAAAGTAATCGTCATGAGGATACCACAACCCGAGTGTTGGAGTACCCTTCATATAACAAAAAATCCTTTTAACACCTATGAGATGGTTGACATTTTGTTTTGCCTGATATCTAGAACAAAGACACGTCGCGTACATGATATCATGTCGTGAGGTTGTGAGGTACATGATAGATCCGAGCATTCCTCTATACATAGTGCCACGTCATGATTTGTAGCTAGTGCAGTTCCAGCTACAAAAGCATTCTTTATATCAAATCGACTAAGGATATCATTTACATACTTGGTCTGATGCAGAAATATTCCTTTTGATGTCTGATCCACTTGTAACTCGAGAAAGAACTTTATCTCTCCCATGTCACTCATCTCAAATTCTGCTTTCATTACAAATTCAAATTCTTTACATAACTCTTTGTTTTTGGAATCGAGGATTATGTCATCAACATAAATCTGTACCAACACTAACTCGCCATCTTTTTCTTTGATGAACAGTGTACAGTCAATAACTCCTCTACGAAAACCATGTTTCACCAGATGAGTTGAGACTTTCTCATACCATGCTCTAGGGGCTTGATGGAGTCCATAAAGAGCCTTATCGAGATTGTAAACTCTGTCCTGATGATAAGGATCCTCAAATCCTTTGGGTTGACAGACATACACTATCTCACGGATTTCACCATGAAGGAACGTACTCTTGACATCTAGTTGATAGACTTTGATCTTCATGTAGGATGCATAAGCTAGAAATATACGTATTGCTTCCAACCGTGCCACTGGTGCAAACACTTCATTGTAATCTATGCCTTCGAATTGTCAAAATCCTTGAACTACAAGTCAGACCTTATTCCTGGTTATTCCCCCTTGGTCATCTTTCTTGCATTTTAGTATTCATTTAGTGCCAATCACCTTAGCACCTTTTGGTTTGTCCAAAAGGGTCCATACTCCTAATTTCTTGAATTGTAGGGGTTCTTCTTGCATTGCACTAGCCCATGCCTCGTTATTTAATGCTTCACTAACGTATTTTGGCTCAAATTGAGATACAAAACATCGATATGCTCCATCTGACATCCCTAATGACGTTGCCCAAGGGTTGATAAACATTTAGCCGAGATCCGAGAGTTGTTGGAAAAACATCTCATTATCCATATTGTTAAACTCAGGTTCAGGATCTATAGCTGTTGAAGTGTGAGGTTCTGAAATGTTAGAGGCATAAGGATTTGATGCTTGTGTACTTTCATTTGTAGGAATTTGTTCCTCATGATCCACCTATTCAGTCTCAACTTTTTCATCATCAGTGAAGGAATTGCTTACATCAAGTTCTTCCCCTAAAGGATTAGAAGATTCACCTTGTGGAGTTGATGTTGTCGAGTCTAGTGGCAGTGTGTCTAGGACATCGGACAACATTCTGGTCATTAATTCATCATTAGGAACGGAGGGAGGTATGTTGAAGGGCTTAAAGAAACCATCATAGTCGAAGAAGAATGAAGGTCCCTTGCCAGCAGGGGGTGGTGTATCTTTGAACATCAACGTTGCACCACACTTCTACGTGACCCGTTGAGTTGTTATAAACTCTCTTGTCCGGTATATTGTTGCCGAGAAAGTTCCCTTCTACAGCCTTCTCACTGAACTTCCCAGACTAAGTTTTCTTCAGCAGCGTACATGGTGCACCAAATGGTTCGAGATAATCTCGGTTAGGTTTACGTCTCTGGAGCAACTCATAACATGTTTTACCATGACGTTTGACCACCAAGACCCGATTGAGTGTGTAACATGCATTGGCCACTATCTCGTTCCAAAATTGGATAGGCAGTTTCAAGTTGGCTAGCATCGTTCTTGTTGTCTCTATCATGCTCCGATTCTTTCGCTCAGCAACTCCACTCATCTATGGGGTGTAGGCAGACGTAAAATGATGTACAATCTTTTTTTCTTTACAAAACACCTCCATCCACTGGTTCTTGATATCTATGTTGTTATCTAATCGAATCTGTCTAACTTTTAGCTTGTAGAGTGATTCCAAAGTAGTTACCAGCTATTTGAATGATTCAAATGTCTCTAATTTGGATTTCAGAAACATCGCCCAAGAAAAACCTGATTAATCATCCGGAACTATATAGCAGTACAAATCACCAGCAATACTTCTAATGCTAACGGGACCAGACACATCCATGTGTAGAAGCTCTAGAGGCAGGTCAATGGAATTAACTTTCATTGCCTTGTGAGACTTCTTGGTCTGTTTGCCTTTCTTACATGCTATGTAAAAATCCAAAAGCTGTAAGTTCTTGACGTTCACTCCGTTCACTAGATCTTTCTATATCAAGTGATTCATCTTCCATGGATTTATGTGTTTCATTCTCCTATTCCAGGAGATTAAGTCCCTCTCTGCTGCCTTTGACAAGAAGCATTGAACTTTCTGATCAGTTGTGGAGGCTTTTGATAGATCCAAGACATATAAATCATTATATCTTGATGCTACCATTAAGACTTTGTCCTTCGGGATAACATAATCCTTTTTCAGCACGTAGCACTTCTTGTTGTCAAACATAACTTTGAAGTCCTTGTCATTGATCTAGGAGACTTGTCCTTTTTCAGCACGTAGCACTTCTTGTTGTCTGCAAGTTGTTGTGTAGTTGTTGAACGTAGTTGACCTTATCAAACTTGACTTTCTGGTTTCCCACTTCGCCCTGAGCAGTGATATATCCTCCTTTATTCCCAGCAAATGATACATGCCCTCCATTAATTTGTTTGACATTGAAAAGGAGATACAAGTTCCCGGTTATGTGCCTAGACGCCCCACTATCAACAATCTAGGTATTTGTTATAGCACTGTAGCGGACACCCTGCACATTCAAAGAAAATGATCAGTTTAGGTTTAGGACTCAAGCCTTCACTAGCTTGGGTGACCTAGAGGAATCACACATCATAAACTCAACCCACTTTCCACTTGAGGATGAGGGCATGTCATTCTTATTGTTGTTCTCATTATGAGACAACTTATTTGACTTTTCTTTCCATAAGCCAGTTTTGTGTAAGGCATGTTTGTGATAAACAGACGAGTGGCTTAGAGTTAGAACTTTAGCTTCAATAGTTCTCTTCGGAGGAGTAATAGAACTCCTTTTAGAAGAACTTTGTTTAGTGTCATAAAGTTCAATTTTCTTTCTAGGAGTCTGATAATAAGGACAATTAGAAGAAATATGTCCTCTCTTTCCACAACTGTATCATGATCTCCCTTCTACATGTTAAGGAAACTATTTATGTGGGGTGGAATGTGATACACGTACGACACGAATCTATTTGGGTTTAGTCACTTCTCGTTTAGATGTTTCTGCTTCTTTAACAAAATTTATTGTTTGAACATTTTTAACATTTTTAGTCTTTAGTTTTTTTGGACATTGACGTGTAACACAGGTTTGGTTAATTGATTTAGTCATTTTCGGTTTAGAAGAAGACATGTGTGAACCTGACCTTACATTAACCTTTTCAAATTTATTATTCAAATTAACGATAGGTATCTTTCGTTTTGATTCCAAGGTAGACTCCTTCTGTTTAGTGCTTTCCGTCATAGGTTTACTTGTCAAATCAGGATCACTAGCTAGAGGAGTGGACACCACATGATCCTTTACTGAGTTGTTATTTATAGTTCTACATTTAGCATTCAACAAGATCTCATATGGTGGTGGAACTACCTTGTAACCCAACCCTTCACCATTGTTTCGTTCTTTCACTAAGTGTTGAACTATGTGAGAAGAACTAGTCCAACTGTGTAGTTTTTGTTTTAAGGAACTAACTTCGACATCTAAACTACTTTTTCTTTCTTTGTTTCTTCCAAAGTATTTAAATAAAACATTATATCATTTTCTTGATTGAAAGCAACAACCTCGGTTTTCCCTTAGTTGTTACCCAAAAGTTCTATTTTTTCATTGTAACTGCACTCATTTTGTTTTAATATATGTTTAGCTTCAGTGCACAGTTATAAATCATTTACTAAGTTATCATTGTGGTCTAATAACCTAGCAAATTTCAAATCAATGTTTTCTCTAAATTTATTACATTCAGCACAAGCATATTTTTCAAACAGTTGGTCTTCAGTACTTACCTATGAGGAATCGGTTGAATCAGCCATCAATGTAGAGTTAGACTCTTCGGATGCTAGAGTTTCTGAACTTGTTGCTTTGAGCGATTCCTCACCCAAGTGATGTACCACGTTCACAACTTCTTCAATATATGACATTACTTGTTCAACTGTGATCTCATCTTCACTCGCAGAACCATCATCCAGTCCCTTAACACAGGCAATGTTTGATTCACCTACAGACACAAAGCGGAAGGTCCAGTCTTGCCTTTCATCACCTTGAGCAGTCAAGGCCTTTGTCTCTTTGCTTGAAGTGGTAGTTCCACTTATGGGTTTGTCTTGATGGTTGAAGGTGGAAAATGGATTTCCATTTCCAGTTTTCTTGGGCTTTACACATTCCCATTTAAAATGCCTCTTTTCACCGTAATTAAAGTAAGTGACTTTAATTTTTTCGTAACCAAAGGTTGTGTCTTTAGTGGCTACTAGATTTTGCCCCGTCTTCTTAACGAACTTTTTCGCTTGTCTAACTGCACTTGCAACAACCCACATGATATCCATCCTCTCCAGCTCGTTCTCGTCAACTTGGTCGTAATCTTCATCTGCAAGATGATAATTCCTGATCTTCCCAGCGAGTAAACCATCATAGGATTGGACAACACCTGTAAGAAGATCCATGTACTCCTTCACAACCTCCACCGTGACACTACTAAGATTCTATGTCTTTGACTTCGTAGTGTTGGCTTCAGCCACTATTTATTAAGTCGATGATGACCCAGCCGTTCTTGTCTTCAACCAGTGGCTTGAGTAAGAGCCGTGGAACTAGACAGAATAGCGGTTTGAAGTGGTGCTCCTGAACTGGTTGGTGTGGAAAAAGAGTTGTGAAGTGAAGGATTCTGATCCTCTCTATGACCTGTACTTCATTCTTAGTTCCTCTTCTCTTAATTTCAGGATGAAGTCATTTATGTCTAACTTTGCTAGAATATCATTCTGTCTAAGATTAGACATAAATGAATCCCATTTCTCTGGCAAACCGTCTGCAAAACTTGACACTTTATCTTCCATAGACGTTGTTACACCATGAGTGTGCAGCTCACTCATCAGATGGTAGAACCTGTCAATAATGGCATCCAAGCTCTCCTTCCCTATCAAAAGAGAAGTTATCAAACTCCTTCTTGAGAGCCTTCTTTAACATTGCATTCCCATCATATCTCTTTTCCAATGCTTCCCTTAACTTTTTCGCCTGCTTGTTCTCAGAGAATTGATGAAATATATCTTTAGGTATCGATTGAGTCAATAGGGCATACACTTTCTTTTCTGCATTGTACTTAACCTTCAGACTGTCATTCATTCCTCCCAGAGTTAGCTTTGCTCCATCAACATCGACTAGCATAGTGTAACCTATCTCAATGGATGCCCAAAGATTGGTATCAACTCCATTTTGATAGATCTCGAACCTCTGCTTCAATTTTGGATAATCATCTAACGTTATAAGCTTTGGTGGTTTATTATTATTCCCAATTTCATTTTCCAGAAGCAGAAGGTTCTGGATCTGAGAGTCCCTTCTCGCAGTAAAGGCGGTGAATTGATCTTCCATTTCTACAAACTTTGAACTTTAAAGCAAGACTGGTTCACTCATGCGATTGGACAAATGCGGATGAGTCAATTGTGCGATTGGACAAATGCGGATGAGTCATACGTAGGATTGGACAAATGCGGATGAATCAATCGTGTGATTGGACAAATACAGATGACTCAATTGTGCAATTGGACAAATGTGAATTAGTCAATGCACATGAGTCAATGCGGATGACTCAGTCGTGCAAATGGACAAATGCGGATGACCAATACGGATGACTTAGTCATGCGAATGGGCAACGCGGATGACCAATGCGGATGGCTCAGTTGTATGAATGGACGATGCGGATGACTAATGCGGATGGCTCAATCGTACAAATGGACGATGCGGATGGCTCAATCGTACAAATGGACGATGCGGATGACTAATGTGGATGGCTTAGTCATACGAGTGGACAATGTGGATGACTCAATCGTATGAATGAGCTACTCGGGCGATTGAAGGCTACTGTGTTTAAAAAATTTCAAATTTTGACACTTTGACACGAATTACAATTTACCTAGAAACCCTAATCTGCCGTATGATGAAAACTTCAACTTGAAAGCCTATAAATGTCCAAAAACACCTGTGCACCCAAAAAATGACTCTTTTGAGTTAAACCATGAGGTTTGACACAATTCCAATTGAATCAAACACAAAATCAAGAGCCAAAGCTCTAATACCACTTGTCAAGACTGTGTACGTACAGAGTACTAACAGATTCTATGTTATACCGAATCAAACCGTGCGGAATCCAATTGATTGGAGATCCAATCAGTGAGAACAATTACCCGATCAATATAAGATTGAAACTAAATGTTATGAATGAGTAGAGATTAATCAGGATTGATCTATGAAGTTGGACAGACTTCCTTGGACGTTCTAGACGGCTAGGGTTCGTAAGAGTATCAAGTGTTTCTTAAGTATTTCTCCAAGTATCTCCTTTTCCACGAATGAAGTGGTATTTATAGGTTATGGGTTTCCAATCGTACGACAGAACCATTAGCATGGTTCAGTCGTGCGACTGAATCATGCAATTGATCTATACGCACGACTGAAGGTTCAATGGTGCGACTGAGTCAATCTTATATCTCAATCATGCGACTGATCTAGTCTCATGGTTCAGTCATGCGACTAGTCCATTAGCATGATGTATTCATGCGTATGGTCCATAAGCATGGTCCATTCGCATGAAGACTCATATGACTAAGTTTGAAAACTTTTCACAATCATTATTGACTAAGAACTATGCACAACACACCTATATAGTAAGTTCATTATACTTTAACACACAATAATAATATGAAATATTAAACATTATAAACATCAACCACATAATATATTTCATTTAATCCATTCATTACATATGTGTAAGACATGAAAGACTTTTACATTAAGCACATAAACTAGGGACATATGTATCAACAATGTCAAATGATTCTTATCACTCAGGCTTCATAAGCTTCTCTTGTTTCTTACCTTTGACATTGCGTGATTTAGCAGATGATTGCTTCTTCTGTGGATCTTCTCCGGATGACTCTTTTGATGAAGCAACATTCTTCTTCCATTGATCTTCTGTAGATGACTATTTTGATAAAGCATCATTCTTCTTCTGTGATTTTTCTATGGATGGTTCTGAACCAATCTTTTACTTCCATAGGTGTTCTATGGAAGTGAGTTTCTCTTCTTCCGTGAATCCAATACTTCTTTCAGATGAATGAGTTTTGTGCTTCTTATTAAGAACATGATTTCCTTCATTCAATTAAGAAATTCTTGTATAGATGGTCTATAACATATTCCTTTTTTTGGGAGGATAGGGTAACTTAGGCTCCACAAGAACATTGGGAACAGTTGGATCAGTTGACGTATTCTTTCATTTACCCAATCCAGCACATTTTCTTCATTAGGCTCCTGTAACTCATCATTGTTTCAAAATTTTGATTTAGATGAATCAGTTTCACTGACCTCAATATGTTCACCATTTACCAATTCATTAATTTCAGTTCTTGCTCCAATCTTGGTACTTTATACAAATTTTTGGATAAATTAATGGTCATTGACTAAGGTAGGGTGGTGTAGTATCATTTACTAGAATTGTAACAGCATGAAATTCCAACCCATACCTAATCCTTATTTCAATGTGACTATTCAAAAGCTTCTCATATTGCTGAGATGACAATTGAAAGTTCTAAAGTTTCACTTCAGTAGATGCATGATAAGACATGGATTTTGTAAAAAAATGGTCAAATGCTTAACTTGGGCTTTCAAATTATAGTTTTCAAACAAAAAATTATCCAAATCCTTTTGAAATGAAGTGATTTTGACCTAATACAATTTGTTTTCCCATACATGAGATTCATTAAAAATTATGGTTTCTTTAACTTTATCATCCAATTGTTAAGCATGGACTCTGTATCTTTCATCCTCTTCAACATAGCTGGATGAACATAATCTATCCCTTACCTCTCTTGTCATAGGTGGAATTTTGTTCTCCATGTTAGCCATCAATGTTTGAGTCTCCTCCAAAAGTCCTTTCTCATACGTTCTCCAATCACAAGTACCATCCTTCAAGATAACTAAACCAGTTTCATTAGTGTTGCTTGTACTTGCTGAGGGGCTTTTTGTTAGTGGGGATGAGTTTGTAATTTGATGCTGCATGAAGTTTCATTGATTTGATTGTCTCACATCATTTGTTGATTATTGATTGCATTCTCTTGAGAAGTGACCATACAAGTTGCACTTGTATCATCTCATTTTAGAGTTTTCAACACCAATCATGGTAGTTCTTCCTGCAAAAGCCAGCCCCTTATTCCTTCTTAAATACATCTTTGGTCTGTATGCAATCATGGCCATTTGCCACTTGCAAATCCATTTCCTCTACTTCATCAGGGTGAAGTTCTTCAAGATCTTGTAGGCATAAATTAGAAGGGTTAAAGTGCTACTCAAATAAGCTTGAAAGCTTGAACTGAAGGATGCAAAGGCTGCCGTTTGCTGTTCTGATTCTAGAACCACTGTAACTAGTTCCGATTGGTTATTGCTTTTGTTGGTTGTGGATCCCTTTTTGGTTGTAGCATTTGAACCTTTTACATCATTAACATTCCCTCTCCTTTTCTTGTTTGAATTGCTTTGAGTGGTTGATTTAGAAAACTTTGATGCATATAAAGAAGTTTCATTTTCATCATCATGCAAAGCATAAGAGCTTCCACCATCATCATTGGAAATAAATGCACTTCCAGCACCTTTGATTCTTTAAATTGATATGGTGTTATTTGTGCTCTTATAATCTTGTTCCTTGTTTTCTTATCTAGCTTAAATGCTTCCACGTTTGCTACCAAAGTATCTAGCCCAATTACTCTTAGATCAATTGTATTTTTCACATAGACATAGTCTAAGTCCAACTTTCTAGCAAAGTATGGAGAATCTTTTTGTTCAATTCCATATTGCTATACTTCATCTCAAAGATATTCATCTCAGTAACAAGTTACATGTATCTATGGAGTTGTTTAGGAACAAATTCACCCTTAATATGATGAAATGTCTCATATTATGAATGAAAGGTATCCTTCCTGATGCTTCTTATCTCATCACTTCCTTCACACCAAGTTTGAAGAATCTTCCATAATGAGTTGGCTGTTTTGTAATGTAAGGCCCCGTTTCCGAGACGCTTACAGCTGGTCAACCATTGCACATAAAACATACAATACAGTTATTTTAAATAAACATTCGCAGCGGAAGCATTCAAAAATGGCATTTCATTTCATCATAAAAACTTTTGCCAAATAATGCATCGTTTGTCGGTTACAAAATTTCATTTTGTATTACATCACAAAAGCTTTATATAAGTGGATGTCATCGAAAAGAGCTAAGCAGCTGCCTCTTGCCATCCTCAGCAACATTACCTGCCAACTAGAAACACATAAAAGTCTGCGTTGCTGAGTGAGTTCTAGTTTTATAATAAAACATACTTTTCTTTCGTAAAACTATCATTTCTCTTAAAATCCTATTATACTTTACATTCATTTGTGATCATACATCGTACGTACATACAGATAATATCATTATTATCTTTGTCATTTTTTGTTCATACTTTCATTCATTCATCATTTCATTCATTACTTCATCATCAAATGAACTTTACCCTTCATGCTTGTGATACTGTGCCTAAGCCTATAAAAGACCTTCATCGGTGGTGCCCAGCACCAAGTGGTCACAGTACCTAAGGTAAAGTTTAGGTATACCGTTGTCATATGCTATCCCTTCATGCTCATGACACTGGACCTATGCCTATAAAAGACCTTCATCGGTGGTGCCCAGCACCAGTGGTCACAGTACCTAGGCACGCAACAATGGTTCCTCCATATGGTCAATCACAAAGAAACACCCCATTGTGCATCCATTGGGGTAGCTAACCCGCACATTCGTGAGCTAACACCTACAATGGGTGTGCACCTCCATACATTTGCTTGCAACCCCTTTTTATATTTATTCATTCATTCATTAATGCATGCATTCATCATCATGTTCCTCTTTCATTATCTTTCACTTTACGTTACATAATACTTCGTTCATTCATTATCATAACACGTAAAGTCATAGGAAAGATAAACACATCATCATAAGGAACATATATATATCATTCATACATCATCATGCACGGCATCATACATACATAACTTACATCATGTATAACCATGAAACATCATTATTATCATCGTCATGCTTAAGCATCAATCACATATCATTACATGCCCATCATACCATCTATGACCCCAAAAGTCAACTTACATAAACCCCGGGAATCTCCTAGGTCAAAGCCTACATTACTCCTTTTTCACCAAGAAGTCAGAATTATTCTAAGGGTTCATCCTCATTGACCCTCTTGTTCATCCGCATTTGATTTGCTTTATCCGCATTTGTATTGCTTCATCCGCATTTGTCATCCGCATTTGACTTACTCATCCGCATTTGACTTACTCATCCGCATTTCATATACTTAGTCTAATGATCATCCGCATTGACATACTTCATCCGCATTTCCCAGCCTTAGTCAAATGCTCATCCACATTGACACACCTCATTTGTATTTCCCAGACAAATGCTCATCTGCATTTCATGCACTTAGTCAATGTTCATCTTCATTGACATACCTCATCCGCATTTCCCAGCCTTAGTCAAATACTCATCCGCATTTCATGCACTTAGTAAATGTTCATCCACATTGACTTCATCCGCACTTGACTTCATCCGCATTAACTCTTTCCATCCGCGTTGACTTCCAAACACTTGGGCAGATTTTAAAACTTAACATGCGAGCCTAAAGTATCATATCTTATTTCCATGCATCATTCATCATGTTCTAAGCTTAAATCTTAGCCTCTAATCCTTAGAAACACAATCATACATCATCAAGCATGAACATAGTCACACATCACATCATAATAACATCATACCACATATTCAAGCGTTCAGGTCCGAACCCAGTTTAATAAAAACATATATTCATGCATTTCCAGCCCCCAAATCAGTTAAAAACCAGTAAAAGAGGGGTCCTAAACTCACCTTTGTAGTTCTTGAGTATGGCTTCCTCCAAAATCGTTTGCAAATTGAATTCAACCGCTTAGAAACCCACTAAAAACATACCCAAACATATACAAACACACATAAGCATAACCGAGAGATATGACCAGTCAAGAACACCATAAAAGCATGATCCTTACCTTGAATTCGAATTCTTTCTTCTTGTTCTTCTTCAAACCTGAGCTCTGCTCTTTCAATCTCTAAAATCTGAACTCAAAAGTGAAAAGTGGCATGGCATGGGCGGCCATTGTACTTTTACACCCACTTTTCAAACATTTTGTCCTTTTGGACACTTTTTACCCCTAGACTTGGGTTTTATTTCTTTTCCTTCTTTTCTTTCACTTTATTCATTCTTTTCTTGACTTTAAAATCACTGGTGTTACAAGTCCACCCCCCTTAAATAGGTTTCGTCCCGTTATTCCTCGAAGAATAGTGGGTGATTCCGTCTCATCTCTTCTTTAGTGTTCCACGTAGACTCGGATCCCTTCATGTGCTTCCACTGGATACGCACAAGGGGAACCACTGTATTCCTCAGCTCTTTTCCTTTCGATCTATGATTGCCACCAGTTGCTCCACGTAATTGATCCGTTCGTCTACTTCGATATCCTCCAATGGAACAATCATGTCTTCATCAGCTAAGCATTTCTGAGATGAGATACATGGAATGTCGGGTGGATTCCACTTAACGCATCAGGTAACTCTAATCTATAGGCTACCTGTCCTACTCGAGCAATGATTCGGAAAGGGCCAATGTATCTCGGGCCCAACTTGCCCCGCTTTCGGAAACAAATGATACCCTTCCAAGGTGAGACCTTCAACATAACCCGCTCACCCACCTGGAACTCAATCGGTCTACATCGTTTATTGGCATACGACTTCTGTCTATCTTTGGTTGCCTTCATGAAGGCCTTGATCTTCTCAAGCTTCTCAGTCGTAGCCTCGATTACCTCGACGCTCCCTAGCTCTTTTTGACCAATATCACCCCAGCAGACGGGTGTTCTGAATCTCCTACCGTATAGCATCTCGTAAGGTGGCATACCAATGCTAGCATGATAACTGTTTTTGTACGAAAATTCGGCTAACGGTAGGTGGTCATTCCAACTCCCACCAAAATATCACATCACATGCCCGAAGCATGTCCTCCGACGTCTAAATGGTCCTTTTTGATGACCATCAATTTGGGGATGATAAGTGGTGCTAATGTGTAACCTCGTCCCCATTGCGTCGTGGAATTTCTTCCAGAATTCAGATGTAAACCGGGTGTCACGATCGGACACAATAGACACCGGCACACCTTGACGAGTTACAACCTCCTTGATGAACAGATCAGCCAACCTCTCAGATGAATATGTCTCGCGGATCGGTAGGAAGTAAGCACTCTTGTCAGACGGTCCACAATCACCCATATGGCATCGTACCCTTTCGGAGTATGTGGCAGCTTCGTAATGAAATCCAATGTGATGTGCTCCACTTCCATTCCGGTATATCCAAATTTTGGATCTTCCCATACGGCTTTTGATGCTCGGCCTTCACTTGCAAACAAGCAGGCACTTACTCACATACCCCACCACATCGCGCTTCATACCCGGCCACCAATATCTTTCTTCATATCATTGATACATTTTCGTGGCACCTGGATGGATGGAGTATCGAGTCTTGTGAGCTTCGTCGTCTAAAATCTTCACCCATAGATCCCAAAACAAGGAACCCACATTCTCCCGAATCGAGTTCTAACACCAAGTGTGTTTTCACCCAATCCGGCGACCAAACCTCTCATCTCTTAGATTTAAGATGATCTTCTTTAAGTGCCTCATCTTGAAACTCTTTGACTTGCTTCATCACATCAATGGTCATGATCAGCTGATATGCTTTTACCCGAATCGGTTCGGGCCTCTCCTTTCGACTAGGGCATCCGCCACCATGTTGGCTTTGCCCAGATGGTAATGGATCTCACAATCAAAATCCTTTATAAGCTCAACCACCTCTTTGTCTTGATGTTCACGTGCTTCTGCTCAAAGAAGTACTTTAAGCTCTTGTGGTTAGTGAAAATGGTGCACTTCGACCCATACAGATAGTGCCTCCAAATCTTTAATGCAAAGACCACGACTGCTAGCTCCAAGTCATGTGTAGGGTAATTGACCTCATGAACCTTCAACTTTCGGGATGCATAGGCTATGACCTTCCCTCTTTGCATTATCACACACGCAAACCCCGAGTAGGAAGTGTCAGAATAAACCACCAGATCCTCGCTCCCAACGGGTAATGACAAAACCAGAGCTTGAGTCAACCTCACCTTCAATTCTTCAAACGCCTTCTCTTGAGCTTGACCCCATACGAACTTCACATCTCTTCGGTCAACTTGGTTAGTGGAGAAGCAATCTTGGAAAAGTATTGAATGAAGCTTCTATAGTAGCCCGCGAAACTCAAGAAACTACGAATCTCGGATGGCGTCTTCGGTAACTTCCATTGCATAACCGCCACCACTTTGTCGGGTCCACCATGATCCCGTCGGGATTCATCACATGACCCATGAATTGAACCTCACGCAACCAAAATGCACACTTGGAGAATTTTGCGTACAATTTCTCATTTCTCAACGTCTCCAAAACCTCCCGAATACGACCGACATGCTCATTCTAGCTTTTCGAATAAATCAGGATATCATCAATAAAAACAATCACTGATTTATCCAACATTGGCCGACACACGCGGTTCATCAATTCCATAAAAGCAGCCGGCGCATTGGTCAACCCAAAGGACATAACAAGAAATTCGTAGTGACCGTAGCACGTGCGAAAAACTATTTTAGGGATATCCGACTCCTTCACCTTCAACTGATGATAACTAGATCGGAGGTCTATCCTTGAAAACCAACTGGGACCCTGGAGCTGATCAACAAATCATCAATTCTTGTAAGGGGTAGCGGTTCTTTACCGTCAACTTATTCAGCTCACGGTAGTCAATAGACATCCTCATACTACCATCTTTCTTCTTCAAAAACAGGATCAGAGCACCCCAAGGAGAGATACTCGGTCTGATGAACCCCTTATCAAGCAGCTCTTGCAACTGCTCCATCAGCTCCTTCATCTCCGTCGGAGCTAACCGATACGGTGCCTTGGCAACAGGTTGGGCACCCGATATCAAATCAATCCAAAATTCAATCTCTCTGTCAGGTGGCACTCTGCTAAGTCTTCGAGGAACACGTCTGGAAAGTCACACACAACCGGTACATGAATAGTTGTCTTGCTGGCGTATCCACATCCTTTACATAGGCCAAGTAGGCACTACATCCACGCCTCATACACTTTCCCGCCACCGCCATTGAGATTACCTTTGGAATCGTAGTAACCCGATCACCGTAAACCGTTACCAAATTCCCGTCACGCACTGTCAACCAAATCATCTTCTTGCGACACACGATGTTCGCCTCGAAGTCTACTAACTAATCCATCCCAAGAACCAAATCAAAACCACCTAAGGTCATCACAAACGGTCTAACGGGAAACTTATGACTCTAAAGTTCCATGTCACAGTTCTCTATCATCTCAGAAATCTGGTAGAATTACCTATGGAAGTTTCTACATCAAAGGGCGCATCAACACATCTACTACTAACAGTCAGCTTAACACACAAAGCAGTAGAAATAAAACTTTTACCGGCACCCGAATCAAATAACACAGAAGCTAAAGTTTGGTAACGTACCGGACACAACATCAGGGTTTGTCCTAGCCTCTTCCTGTGTCATCGTGAATGCCCTGGCGCTCGTCCTTGGTCCTTCACCTCCCGTTTTCTTCGCCCTGGAACCCTCGGCCCTTGGCTTCTTACAATCCCTATTCATATGACCCTCTTCACCACAGTTAAAGCACCGGGCCATACGACAGCCCTAGCCATGTGCCCGCCTTCCGACATTTAAAGCACAAGTTTGACCCAAACCTACAATCCCCGCGATGATCTCTCCCACACCTACCACACTTCTTCGTACTCGCACCCGACGCGACCACACGACAGTCGTCCATATCCGTGCCTTCTTTTTACCTGTCGAGGCATCACCCCTACCAAACCCCTTCCCATTCAAGTTTCTATCACCTCCACCCTTCCGACTACCTTCAACCACCACCACTACACCCCTTTCGTCATATAACGTTCCTGCCAAATCTACCGCCAACCTAAACATACTTGGTCGGGCGGCAATCATGTGCCTGCGAATATCCGCTGGCAATCCCTGAATGTACCTCTTGATCTTTCGAGATAGAGGTGTCACCTGATCCGGCACCAAACGTGCCATTTCGTTAAATTTGGTGGTGTATATTAGTGTGTCATCGTTCCCGCCTCCAGTTGTAGAAACTCCCTCTCTACCACGTCCATTTCCCGGTGTGGACAAAACTCCTCGATCACCAACTTCTTCAACTCCAACCATCTCATTCTTCCAATGGCCCTGCTACCCTCGGCTTGGACTATATTGTCCCATGAGCACAAAGTTGAGTCCACAAAGAGTGGGTAGCGAACTTAACTTTTTGGTCCTCTCGGCACTCGCTGATATCAAGTACAACCTCTATTCCCTCACCCACCAGTGAGCAGCAGCAGCAGTGCCATTACCATCAAAAGTAGGGGGCTTGCATCTCATAAACACTCTATAGTTACAACCTCGTTTACCTCCTGCACAGGCTCTGCTTCTTCCTCTTCTTCTTCATCATCAGACGGAACCGTCTCAGTCTCGGGCTATCTTCATTCGCCCGCAGGTCTACTCCTTTCCCTTCTCTCCCCTTCTCTAACTGCCTTTATCACTTCGGTCACCACAGCGGTAGGATTGTCTGCATGACTTGATGCACTTCCTCCACAACTGCCTCCTCACTGAGGCTCTCAGGTTAGCACTCTCATCTTCGCCCTCCGGATGAGGGGTTTTGGTTCTTCATGAACCACCTTTTTGGCCCTAGGCCTTCCTCTCGTAACCCGTGGTTCAGCACCACATCTGCCACCACGCGACGCTTTAGATGATCTACCAACGGCCATCCTCGAACTCACACTGAAAGATTTAAACACTAATACGGTCATTGAAGGAAACGTCTCAGTTTATGGCAAGTATAGTAAGTCCCTAATTACAGTGGCCAGTTGTGATTAGCCACTTACTTTACTCTTCATACCCCAAGCATTACCTGTCCTGACTACATCAGTATTTAAATCTACATACAACACATAACCACATACCATGCGCACGTAATACTGGTTAACTTTACGAAAATACCTGATGGCACGCAGCTACTCAGATTGGCATCCCTTTCCCTTCGTCCTATTCTCAGTTTAAGGTAAGGTTTATTTTGAAAATTTACCCATTTCACTTAAACTTTGGCTCTGATACCAACTTGTAAGGCCCGTTTCCGGGACGCTTACAGTTGGTCAACCATTGCACATAAAACATACAATTCAGTTATTTAAATAAACATTTGTAGCGAAGCATTCAAAAATGGCATTTCATTTCATCATAAAAACTTTTGCAAAATAAGGCATCGTTTGTCGGTTACAAAATTTCATTTTTGTATTACATCACAAAAGCTTTATATAAATGGATGTCATCCAAAAGAGCTGAGCAGCTGCCTCTTGCCATCCTCAGCAACATTACCTACCAACTAGAAACACATAAAACTCTGCATTGCTGAGTGAGTTCTAGTTTTATAATAACATACTTTTATTTCGTAAAACTATCCTTTCTCTTAAAATCCTATTATACTTTACATTCGTTTGTGATCATACATCGTACGTACATACAGATAATATCATTATTATCTTTGTCATTTTTTTGTTCATACTTTCATTCATTCATCATTTCATTCATTACTTTCATCATCACCATGAACTTCACCCTTGATGCTTGTGATACTGTGCCTAAGCCTATAAAAGACCTTCATCGGTGGTGCCCAACACTAAGTGGTAACAGTACCTAAGGTAAAGTTTAGGTATACCATTGTCATATGATATCCCTTCATGCTCAAGACACTGGACCTATGCCTATAAAAGACCTTCATCGGTGGTGCCTAGCACCAAGTGGTCACAGTACTTAAGGCACGCAAAAATGGTTCATCCATATGGTCAATCACAAAGAAAGACCCCATTGTGCATCCTTTGAGGTAGCTAACCCGCACACCGTTGAGCTAACACCTACAATGGGTGTGCACCTCCATACATTTGCTTGCAACCTTTTTTATATTCATTCATTCATTCATTATGCATGCATTCATCATCACGTTCCTCTTTCATTATCTTTCACTTTACGTTACATAATACTTCGTTCATTCATTATCATAACACGTAAAGTCATAGGAAAGATAAACATACATCATCATAAGGAACATAAATATATCACTCATACATCATCATGCAGGGCATCATACATACATAACATACATCATGTATAACCATGCAACATCATTATCATTATCATCATGCTTAAGCATCAATAGCATATCATTACATGCCCATCATACCATCTATGACCCCAAAAGTGAACTTACATAAACCCCAGGAATCTCCTAGGTCAAAGCCTACATTACTCCTTTTTCACCAAAAAGTCAGAATTATTCTAAGGGTTAATCCTCATTGACCCTCTTGTTCATCCGCATTTAATTTGCTTTATCCGCATTTGTATTGCTTCATCCGCATTTGAATTGCTTCATCCGCATTTGTCATCCGCATTTGACTTACTCATCCGCATTTCATATACTTAGTCAAATGCTCATCCGCATTGACATACTTCATCCGCATTTCCCAGCCTTAGTCAAATGCTCATCCGCATTGACATACCTCATTCGTATTTCCTAGACAAATGCTCATCCGCATTTCATGCACTTAGTCAATGTTTATCTTCATTGACATACCTCATCCGCATTTCCCAGCCTTAGTCAAATGCTCATCCGCATTTCATGCACTTACTTAATGTTCATCCACAAAGAGTTAATCCGCACTTGACTTCATCCGCATTAACTCTTTCCATCCGCATTGACTTCCAAACACTTAGGCAGATTTTAAAACTTAACATGCGAGCCTAAAGTATCATATCTGATTTCCATGCATCATTCATCATGTTCTAAGCTTAAATCTTAGCCTCTAAGCCTTAGAAACACAATCATACATCATCAAGCATGAACATAGTCACACATCACATCATAAATCATCATACACATTCAAGCGTTCGGGTCTGAAACCCAGTTTAATAAAAACATACAATCGTGCATTTCCAACCCCAAAATCAGTTAAAACCACTAAAAGAGGGGTCCTGGAACTCACCTTTGCAGCTCTTGAGTACGGCTTCCTCTATACTCGTTGCCAAATTGAATTGAACCGCTTAGAAACCCTCTAAAAAACATACCCGAACACATACAAACACACATAAGCATAACCAGAGGATATGACCAGTCAAGAACACCATAAAAGCATGAATCCTTACCTTGAATTCAAATTCTTTGTTCTTGTTCTTCTTCAAACCCGAGCTCTGCTTTCTCTTCTCTAAAATCCGAACTCAAAAGTGAAAAGTGGCATGGCATGGGTGGCCATGCTACTTTTTACACCCACTTTTCAACATTTTGTCCTTTTGGACACTTTTTACCCCAAGACTTGGGTTTTTTTCTTTCCTTCTTTTCTTTCACTTTATTCATTCTTTTCTTGACTTTAAAATCACCAGGTGTTACATGTAAGCTTCACATCTAATTAAAAGGTATTCACGTGAAGCCATAGTAAGCATACTATAGGCCTTGATATGAATTTTGATTCTTTGCATGTTTAGGAGACAAATCTTTCAAATTTATGGGTTGATTGTGATCATTATAATCAGGTCCAAGTGCAAATGGATATAGGACATTCAGTTATAGACACCCATAGATCTGAGTCAGTGTAGTTGACATGGTTCTTGAATATGAATTTCCATGTTTAAAATCGGCTTTGTTTTCCAATTTAGAGGTTGATAAGCTGATGCAATAATTGAATTTCTCATTTTAGCAAACTCGTTGGTTATCAAATATTAAATGATCTAATACCTTATGAATATGTAAACATAATGCAAACACACTCACTCAACAGTAATTAATCACTAATAAGACTGATATTCAACCAATTAACAGAAAAAGTCTTATGAATTGATGACTTTTGATGAGTATGATCTAATTAATCTTAAACTCTTAATAATTCTCAAACAGAGAAGGAGTTGTGATTGAAATTAGACAAATTCCCTTAATGAATTCTTAATGAATTTTCCTCAAATTTGTTTGAACAACCTTTTATTATCAAATAACACAAATCCATGAATCAAACTAATATTGATGTAGATCGGAGTTAATCAAGCAATAGAATAGTACTCGATGATTGATATGAAAGGATTTAATGATTTGTTTAGATTGTTCAACAAGATGCTTAAATTTAAGTTATGAATACCCCAGAGGTGATGAACATTCAAAACCAGTCTTCATGAGCATTTCTTTTGTTCATCCGCATTAACACATACGGATGTGTTGATCTTAATTAGCATTTCTTCTTTGCTTCTTCAGCATTAGTGTTTGGTCATCCGCATTGACTAATGCGGATGAACAAATACTTATGCGCATTTGTTGTCTGGCCATACGCATTTGTTATTGCGGATGTACAAAACTTGTTAGAATTTCTTTTCGGCTATCCGCATTTGTTAATGCAGAAGAACAAACACTTATGCGCATTTGTCCCATGTCTTCCGCATATACAAATGTGGTTAGCCGCACTTGTCTTCTTTGCAGATTCTTCATCCGCATTAATACTTGGACTTGTGGGATTAGTAGCAGAACAACCATTAACTCACTAATTGAATTAGCCTGTATGATCCTTTCAGGGTCTAACAATACTCCCCCTAAGGATTATACAACCTATGTTCTTCAATGGTTTGCTGGTGGTTGAGGTTGTGAAGATTTTGTTGGGTTTTGTGGAGGTCTTTGAAGTTCTGCTTGAGATGGATCCAAGATGGCCTTTATCATGTTGACAAATTCATTTGCATCTAACATCTTCTCTCTGTTCAACACATGAATCTTCATCTGACTCATGGTGTAGATTTGATCATATGCCATTTACAGTATTTTGATGTATGAGTAAAGCTCCATCCACGTCAGCCTCATGAGAGAGACTAGTCCCATATAGATTCTGCAGACAGCCCATCTCTATGTATGAGTAAAGCTCCATCCACATCACCTCTAGCTTCATAATGTTCCCTAATTGTAGAGGAGTCTTCTTGTTCTTCCTTTCCTCTTTTGGCAATGATTTGATCATATGCCATTTTAGTATTTTGATGCACTTTAAGAAGAAGTACATGTCTTCTTTACTAACTTGTTTGTTATTTCTCTAAAGTGTCTAGTGTAAATGTAGTGGATGTAGGATTCATCTGGTAGTCTTACCTCATATCCACTAAATAGTTTAATCACTGCACCTTCCTTCCTCCCTATCTTCTCTCAATTACCAACTCATATGTTTTTTCATAATAATAGACATTACATATTGGTATGGAGGAATGAATTCCAGACACCATCTTTCTCCTTAATGATTCAGTTGGTTTCACTTTTAGCTCTCGAAACACACAACTTCTTCTGCTTGTTTAGTTCTTTTCTTCTCAAGTTGGTTGATAAAGGATCTATCTTTCCTAATGCAGATAGCCTTAAGAGATTTGAAGTTGTCTGTTCTTTTAAACATTCTTAGAATCTCTTCAAACTCAAATCCCCTAAACATAGCCTTATGATTTATTAGCTCTAAATGGCTAGTTCCTTCAAATCATGAATCTCCAGGGCATTCATAAGAGCATATTATTCTATGAAGAATTGCACCAGCCCTGAAATCCTTTTAACCATAAACACGTTCCGGTCACTGTCATACATCCAAGTAATAATCATCTGATCAATCTTGCCTTTGGGAGAAGACACACCTTTAATCATTTCTACAGTGGTTAGTCCTTCTTGAAGTTTCAATTGTGAAGGCTCTGCAAGCCATTCAGGATATTTGTGCAAAACCAGTGCCAAAGAGTCATGATCTCTATGGGTGAGCTACATGTCTTGAGCTGATACTCTGGTTCTAGGCTTCTTACTCGTAATCTCCTCTTCCAGTTTGTTAAGCCTTTCTTTCTTCTCATTATTCAACCTAAGGATGGCAGCCTTAGGGAATTAGTCTTCATATTTCCTAGCTTTCTCTTTGTAAACCCTTGACTAGACAGATAACCCTTCATTCCCCTATCATACATGTTATAGGGATCAGGATATAATGAAAGAGGAGCGGAGGTCTGTTTTGGTTTAGAGGATGATTTGAACAATAGATCTTTAGAAGAAAGAGTCTTTTCATACTTAGTCTCATAAGTGGGGTCCAGCATCTTGTTTAGTTTTTCTTCCTGTACCTTCATTCCCTCATAAGTCATCCCAAATACCTCATTTGGCTCATATCCATGATTGATTAAGAACATGGCTTTCACCGTCAGATCATTAGTTTGTGCCTTTTCCACCATGTATTGTACTGATTTCTCCTTCTTCATAGGGCTATCAACAACTATTGGTTTATCAACCACACAGCCACCCTCAATTTCTCCTTCTTCTAGGTCTACAAAGTTAGCCTTCTTTTTCATTTGAGCTTCAGCCTATTCATGCTCTTCTAAAAACTAAGCAGTGGCTGCAAGGCTTCTAGGATCAGCTTTTTGACTTTTCATACATGGTTCTTCTTCTACGATTGGTCTTTTTCCCTTGGCCTTCTCTAATAAGTACTTCCTCCTCCTTGTATATGTTTGCATTGATGGACAAGAGTAGGTTTTAGTTGTTCAGCTTCTTAAGGCACTTTTTTAGCCTTTGATTATTCTGTTTCATCAATGGAAGGAGCTGATTCTTCTTTCTCTTGTTGTTCTACACCTAGTCTTCTAATAAGTTGTTTTTGTTCTTCAGTCAATGTTATAGCGGCACTAGTTGCATGCTCAATTCCTTCTCAAGATGAAAAGGAGATTGAGGAATCACAGTAATAGGTTCAGCAACAGTCCTTTGCTCAACTATGAACTCCCAAAAGTCATCATCAATGATTAACTCTTCAGTCGTGAAACTATCACCAGCTTTAAGCATATCACTGAATTTTGTCTTGAATAATACTAGATCTTCTATTAAGTAGCCTTTCCATCATCGCTACCTTTTGCAGTAGTTCTAAAATTAACTCATCTTTTTCATCAGGTTTGTTGACTCCTGATTCTGCATAACTTTCTCATGGACGAGTCTTAAAAGTAACTTTCCTTATAGGCATCTAGCTTGGATGATCCTTCTCATCAAATGATGATTTGGATTTCTCTGAATAGCTCATAGAATCACTAACCTCAACAGGCTCGGTAGTAACAGGAGATGTTGAGCAGGTAATATGGGTGAGTGATGGATTGGAGATATATGTGGAGAAGTAGGGGCTAAAAGATCTACTACTTTAATTCGGTTTCAAAAATAGATTTTGTATCTAATTGTATAAAGGCAGGCGCAGATCAGAAGAGAAGCCATAAAGCGAGAAAATACCCCAGCCCGGTATGGAAGAGGCAAAAGCCAGTTTCTTTCGTAGTGACGAATCACCAAAGACTACAGCAGTGTCTACAAGCGGGAAAGCAGCGCTCAATCCGTATCGACATCGACTAAATCCGTCTCGCGTAAACCTGTATCGACTACATCTGCCCTACCCTTTACTTGACTTGACCGGTCTTAAGCTTAAGCTAACTCTTTCCCGACTGGAAGGAACTCTAGAGTAGCTCTCTGAGAAGGATTCCTTTGGATCTCTTTTAAATAAAGATCCAAAGTTTTTTCCTTCAGTGGAACTCCCTCTTTATAAAAGATACATTCCCGTATATCGTATCGATTCGGGGCCCTCGTGCAACAACAGTATTGGTTTATGTTCCGGGTTTGGTATTAGTTATGATGCACCTCCTTTTTTATTTATTCTTTACGGCCTTTAAAACTATTTTTCACAGGTCTTAAAGTACCTTATATTGATATTGAAATATATCATTCTGTCTTAAGTCAAGATGGTCATAGAATACTTTTTAACCAAAAAAGGCAACAAAACAAGGAAATAAAACACAAAAAAGTCAATACAAGCGGTTTTTCAGATATAAAAAATGCATCCATCATTTTTTTTATTTATTTTATTTATTTTATTAACTCAAAACATCAATCTTGCTCTTTTGAAAACTCAAAAGATTAATCTTTATTTTCACGTTGGTCCTAAAAAAAGGAGTTACCAGATTTCAGACTCCCACCATACTTGTATAGTTCCTCGGATCAAGTCTTTTCTTGAGTAAAAAGCCTTTAGTGACTAGCCTGACCTTTTCCTCCTAAGAGGAATCACGACCACACATTCCCTTAAAACCTAGTAGTGAGCCTGTGAGTGTAAGGCCGTGCTTGAGGTGATGGGATTGGTAATCTGTGAACTGATAGGATTGGTGATTTGTGAGGTGATGGTAATGGTGTTCTTTAGGGAGATGGTATTAGTGTGGGTACAAATGGTGAGGCCATATCAAAATCATGAACAAAAGGTCAGTGTGAAGATCACGCCCTACATCCACATGGGGTGACACTGACCGTTGTCCATCATCCCTTTCTGCAACTTGCTCATCAGCAGGAGTCTCTTGTTCTTCAACATGCTCTTCAGGATTATTCTATTGAAGCATATAGGGTAATAGAGGAGAATCTGTTCCATTATAGAAGCTCCTTAGATCTTTTTTTTGCTGTACTTCTAAGACTTGGCATCATAACAAGGGATATTCATAACAAGGTCGTGAGGTATAATGTTAGGAAATTCTTCATTAATGAGACATTGCAAGAACCTTGGATACATGAGGAACATGTGTCTTCGTCCTTCCTGAATGTTTGAGACTAGACCATTGAATAGATAGGTAGACATGTTAAATGGCCTATTGGTGCATAAAGCACATACAGGTGATGATGTGATTATAGGAATATCATTCCATCTTGTCTTCCTTTTTGACAGACAATGTTGGTAGAGATGAATCAAGAACCTCCATTGTAAGTCAACTAGTCTTTTCACTATCTGCTTGCCTTCATATCCTCCTTCATAACCAATGTAGGCAAAGAAGGTAGTGATTTCATCATCTTCAAGCTCTAGAGGGGTGTTTGCATCATCACCAAATTTAGACATTGTCTCACAGTTTGTTCATTGATGGTTAGAGAATGGTCATCATTGATTCTTCTAGACAGAGATCTCTCACCATCTACCTCTGTCACTACAGCAGTACTCCAGAAAGACCTTATGAATCTCTCATAGATAACAAGTCTAACTATGATTTCATGAGCCACTTTTGTAGTAGAAATGAATCGGGTCATATCTCTATGACCTTCAGCCTTAGGTACATGTGGGTCAAGATAATCACTGACATTGTGGAGCTTGCTCCAGGTGAGATTTACCATGTACCCTATATTAGAGGCATATAAGTTAGATAGATGAAAATATTTATGAGAATACAAGTCATATATCATGCAAGTTTCATCAATTTGACTTTTGATGGTCAAAGATGAATGTTTGAAGGTACTGCTCCATAGGAATTACTTCAAAGCTTGATGTTATTCTCAATAATCACTGTTATTTTGTTTTTTTCATGTTTGAAGAGATAATATTTGATGTTGTTAACCTCTAATCACCTTTTATTTCAAGATTTGATTTCAACATTTTCAACCTTTGTTATGCTCTGTTCATACGATGATTTTGAAGTTTGCTTGTCGATTGTTATTCTTCTTAGTTGGCATGTTCATTGACGTTGAAACTTATCATCTTTTCTTAAATCAAATCTGATTTTTAGTTTCCTTTATTGACCTAGGGTTCTATGTTCATTATCAGTTCAAACGTCCGACATTTTAGGTTACAAAATTTGAAGATTTTCACCTTATGTTCGATACTAATGTTGTGTAGAATAAAAAAAGGGCAGATTAGATGAAATGAAACTAAGAACTCAGATTGTTAATAGTGATGATGATTGATGAAGAGGAATAGTGTGTTTTGCTCGTCGCACTTGAAGTCTCTGAAATTTGTAAAGTATTAAATGACCTTTTGAGATTGCTTTAAATAGTCAAATAATAGCTCTTACAAGTTCTTACAAGATTCAGAACAAATGTGGTCAAATTTTTAATTGCACTGTAGCAAATGCGGAAAGTTTTGGTCATCCGCATTTGTGTATTATTATAAATGCGGAAGTAGTGAAATTAAGAGCATTTTTTCACTGTAGCAAATGCGGTTGAGCAAAGTAATAAGCATTTGTTCACTGTAGCAAATGCGGGTTGAACAAAGTTAATTAGCATTTGTTCACGTTCCAAATGCGGTTGAACAAAGTTGATCAGCATTTGTTCACTGTAGCAAATACGTCAGAGTAAAATTTCTTTATCCATATTTACTTCAACAAATACGGTTTAACAGTTAATTTGTCCATATTTCTTGATCATCATCCATGGTGACAGAAGAGATTAAGCACTTGTTTATTCATTTTTGAAAGTACATGTAACGTGTTGATGTCACACACATCCACAAGTGTGGATAAGTAAAAACAAATGTGGAAATGAAACTGTCTTCCGCATTAATCAAATGCGGTAGAACACTTTTGACATAAACAGTTACCCGCATTGGTATATGCATGGGCTACCTTCACCCGCATTAACCAATGCACTTACCCGCATTAACTTTTGAACTTAATCAAAAATTAATGTTTTTGTTTTGGTTTTTCTAGTTATGAAGAACTGTCATTGATTGAATTGTCTTATGAAGTTGTTGACTATTGTTGGGGTTATTAATTCTTGCTTGGATTGACTTGTATGTCATAAGTGATACAAGTTTCCTATTTTTGACTGATCTTGGACTTCTCATGCTTCCAAAAATCTTCATAAACTGAGATACTATGGTATAATTTTTACACCAACACAGACATTCTCTTTTTGATTTGTTTGCATGTTTTAAGGAAATAATTTGAGAAAGTAAATGGGTATACAAACTCATAGAAAATTATTAAATTACTTCCCCTAAAGTTTATATCTAGATCTTGATAGAAACATTAAAGTTTTAAAAATTTTGAATATGAATTGATTTTGATTTTTTTCTAATTTAATAATGAAGAGAAGTATACCTTTTGTTGGGATCATATCAATCTTATATTACACATATGCATCCTTTTGTGAGAAAATAGACATGTTTATGAACTTGTTGATTGTAGGTATGTTCATCCTCTTAAACTCATACCTGGTTGATATTTTAATGCATGTGATATTTATCATGTTTTGGTTGATTTGATTATTCAACATATACCTCACACACATAAGCATGGAATGATCAACCATCCTCATGTAATGCATGGTAGAACTTTGTCACAACTTTCTTGACCAGGTTACTTAAGTTATGAGATCTCATTTTCACTTATCCTTATTGGGATTCTTTTACTTTGATCCTTTCATGATGATCCACATTGGGATTCTTTTCACTTCACTTTGGAAGGTGATCCATGATTGGATTCTTTTGTTCATTCACAAAGAATGTATTGTTATTGTAGATTCATCCAATTTGGATGTGTTACTGATTAAGAATCTTTTTGGATCAATACATCTGCACTATGTGCTTGTTTCTTCAGGTCTTTGCTTAGCAAAACAGAGATGAAACTTGATGTAGGTGAAAGAGATTCATAAAGTGTCATTACCTGGTCTGTTTAGGTTACCACACATACATACACTTAGATAAGCTAATACATACCAGTACTCTGAGATGAGAGTTTCACCATTGAATAAGACTTTAATTCATCACAGGATGTATCTTCTCTTCAAACTTGAGCCTACCAACATATCTGGTATGTCATGACAGTCTTTAAAATTGTTGGACCAAAAGAACCAATGAGCCAGATCAGAAAAACCTTTAAGTCCCACAAGACATCACAACAACTACTGAAGACTTGATCAGCTGTTTGACAAAGTCTGAAGATCAACAGCTGAAGACTAAAGTACTGAAGACTTCAACAGCTGAAGACCAAAGTCTGAAGATCAACAGCTGAAGACTAAAGTATTGATGATCAACAGCTGAAGTACAAAGACGGAAGACAACAACTGAAGACATCAGCTGATGACAACAACTGAAGTTCATGAAGTCCAAGTACTGAAGACTTCAGAGTTTGTCATAACAGCTGAAGAAGCATTCTTCAGTTGTTGTGATGGTTTCCTTTCAATAGTTTTCTTTTCTATTTCAGTACTTGTAAAACGACTGAAGAGCATGTTGTTCAGTCGTTGTTGTTTGAGTAGTTTCTTTTCAGTAGTTGTAGTGATAGTTAACACTTGGTATTTTTGTAAAAAAATGTCAGCTGTTTGACATCTTCAGTAGTTGTGTTAACTTTCAGTAGTTAAATAACAGTTAGATGTCACTGTCAAGTGACATCAGCTGACGTCAGCTTCCCTTATAAAAGGAAAGATGACCTAACTATAACGGGGTGGAAGCCAGCCGAAGCGTGTATTGAATGAATATATTCCTTTCGGCAGAACTTCTCTCTATAACAAACACTGTTTCATTGATAAATTCGTGTTTCTTGTTTAAATTTGTTAATTGTGGGCTCATTCCGCTGCAAATCCAATCTAATTGATCAAACTAAATGCTGAGATCCTAAGAAATGGTATCAGAGCAGGTTAATCATTGATCAATTAACAATTGATCATTGAAACTGTTCTTTTGCTATCTACGTTTGATCGAATTAGAAATTTGCAAGAATCGGTTATAGAGATTGAGTTTCTGTTGCTTCTAGACATTTTGTTTGAGGTTCTAATGGTTTTGAGCTAGATTTACTTTGTTTACCTTGAATTTGTCTGAATTCTGAATATGACTACTCCTTCTAATGACCCTCACAATACTGGTTCCTCAACCAAGCCTCCGATGCTGGTTAGGACTGAGTATAACATATGGCAACAAAGAATGCTCCATCACCTGTCTATTAACAGTTCAGGTTGTTGGACATCTATGGTACATGGTCCACATAAGCCTATGGTGAACAATCAAGAAACCAACCAAATGGTTTGAAGAAGAAGGAACAATACTCTGATGAGGATCGAAAACTGTTTGAGATTGATGCTAAAGCTCATGGAATTCTGGCCATGGCACTGCCTAATGAAATCTATTCTGGGCTTATGCATCATGAAACTGCTCATGACCTCTGGAAGGCACTGAAAGAACAATTGGTTGTACTGATGAGGTCTTAGCAAACAATAGGGAAATACTTTCCAACAATATGAGACATTTGCTCATAGGAAGGGTGAGACTCTGACTCAACAGTTTGAGCGTTTTCCATGTTTGATCTCTGAGCTGAAAATGGTCAAACATGAATACACTAATAGCCAGATGAACCACAGATTCCTCAGATCACTGCCTGAGAGATGGGACACATATACAATGTCCTACGCTCTAATGCAAATCTGGATAGCCTATCTCTCACCCAACTTCATGGGAAACTGCTTACATTGAAAGAGAGATAGAGCAGAAAAGGAAACTGGCATCATCAGGAAAGCTCACTGAAGACTTTGTACCAAGGAACACTGCCTTGGTCGGTCATGAGTCAGAATATGCTGCATCAAAAGTATTATGATGTGCATATAGATTTCTCTTCAAACAGTTCTGATCATGCATTTGTGAGTGTTGATAGTCAGTCAGGCTGTAATAGTGACAAATTGTGCTTCATTATGGATGATTTGAAAGGTATAGCTGATGATGACTTAGAAGAGATGGATATTCTAAGCCAAATGGCCTTGATTAATATCAGATCTCAGAAGTTCTACAAGAAAACTGGTAGAAATTCCCTGGACTCTCTGGCAAAACCAAAGTTGGTTTTGACAAGAGTAAGTTGAGGTGTCAAATGCCACAGGCTTGGGCACTTTTCAAGAGAGTGTAGATCATCTGGATCTAACGCCTCTACACCCTTTGTGACTTTTCCAAGTAATATTCAACAAAACAGAGGGCAACATCCTGCTAGTTCTGGTCATCAATCACAACCTCTATCTCCTGCATATTTTCCCCTCAGGGTCCAATGCCATATCCATATCCCTGCTATTACATGCCACAAACCAGTCAAGTTCAAGTACCCATTGCTCAACAACCACCTGCTCTTCTGAGCCTCAACCTTCCCAATCTCATCAACAATCTCAACCTCAACAACACAGCTTTTTCACCCCAGGAGTTGTTGACTGGAGCAGTTTACCAGATGATATGTCTGGTCATGAACAACTGTTTTCTTGTGCTGGTCAACATGGTGGTGACAATCCTTTGGAAACCTTGCTCTTATGGCCCTGGAGTCTGCTGATACCTCATCCTCTAATGCCTCCACACCACAGGTATCACAGGTATCCTCTGAGGCCAAAGCCAAGCTATTTCTGAAACATGCATAGCCGCATTTGCATCTATTAGAGAAGCAAATGTAGCTTTAATTAACAAGAACATTGAGCTAGAACAAATAATATCCAAGAGAAAAGCTGAATTTGAGTCTGTGCTTAATGATAAGAATGATGAGAATTACAAACTTAAATGCCAAATCACTGATGATAAGGCTAGGGAAGAGGTACTTCTAGAGAAGTACAGAGACCTCAAAGAAACACTTGCAGCTACCCAGGTAGAGTGTGATCGATGGGTACATTCCTGCAAGGGTTTTGAAATGCTTCTTAGGAGGCAGTCTGCTTCCAATGTGAAGTTTGGCATTGGTTATAATCACACTGCTCCTCGTACAGATTTTATTCCCAGTGCAGAGGTAGAATGTGATGGAGAAAGCAATAACCAATACTTTTCATCATGTGATCTACTATCTGATACAACACCATCAGAGGTTGGAGTCAGCATTAATTCCTCCCAAAACCTATCAGCTGATGTTGATGGTTCAAATGCTGACACTCACATGATCAAAAGGTTGATCACTCCAGTGGTATTTCACAAAGTACTGAAAGTACTAAAGAGCAAGTCATAACACCTGGAGAACAAACCCAAACTACTGCATGTACTAAAAGAAAGAAAACTGCCAGTAGAAAGGGTGGGAAAACTACTGAAGAAGATATCAAGAAAGCATGTACTGCAAGGAAGAAAACTGCTAGTACTGGTCGCAAACTGCTGAAGAATAAGTCTTCAGTAGTTTCATCTTCTTCAGCAGATGATCAACTTAAGATGAAGAAAAAGCCATGAAATATGTGGCTTATTCAATCATCTTATGATGATTGCTGGTATAAAAAGGGCTCCAAACTCAAACACAATGAGAACATTAAAAAGAAAATGGATAAAATGAAAACTGAGTTTGAAACCAAGTTTGTACCAGCAACATCAAAACCTGTAACCCCAAAATCCAAAAAGAAATCCAAAAAGGAAGGGGTTAATCAGGCAAAGCTGAGGTTGCTCAAAGGGAGATGGTACAACACAGGAATCCATCAATCTCAAGCACTAATGTGTCTGATGAGCTGAAGGCTTTATCACAGAATCAGACACAACTTGTTATGATGGTTCAACATCTATTGGAGAGAGTCAACCAATTAGATGCTCCAGTGCTGAAACCACGAGAAGAAAATCCATGCCAAAGGTTCTTCACCATCTCCATCCCCTCCTACCCAAATCCATGCCTCTTCTTCACATCTCATCCCTCAGGCTGTCTTCATAGCAAATCTGTTAGTTTACCATCTGTTGATGTGAACAGACCAAAACCAAAAAGGTTTGGGTCTCAAAAACTAACTAATTTACTATGATTGCAGGGTCTTCAGCATGCCACAGTAGCATCTGGTATGTAGACAGTGGAGGATCTATGCATATGACAGGGAACAACTCTCTTCTTCATGATTACTCTCAAGGAAAGAAGGGGTTGTTTCTTTTGGCAATGATGCTAAGGGTTACATCATTGGCAAAGGCTTGTCTCCAATGGGAAATAAGGTTTGATGATGTTAACCATGTGGAGAATCTCAAGTACAATCTCTTGAGTGTTAGTCAAATATGTGATAAAGGCAATGTTGCTCTTTTCACCAGTCAGAACTGCAGGATTCTGTCATCCAAAGTTCTGAGATTGATTGATAAGGTGTTGGATGATCACACTCTCCTGAGGGCCAAAAGGACAGGAAGAGTGTATGCCTTAGATCTTTCCAAGAAAAGAGATCTCAAAGGCCATCCTTGCCTATTTTCCAAGGCTTCTCCTCAAGAATCTATTCTATGGCATAGAAGGCTGGGTCATGTGAATCTTAAAAACTTGAATCAGCTCATACATCATGGTTTAGTAAGGGGATTGCCTATGAAGGAATTCAGATGTGAAGACAACTGCACTGCTTGTTTGAAAGGAAAACAACACAAGTCTCATTCCCTCCTATTGAAGAACCTAAGTCCATTGCCTGCTTGCAATTACTACACATGGATATCTTTGGTCCTGTGAGAGTAATGAGTATGGCAAAGAAGAAATACTGTCTGGTAATTGTGGATGATTACTCCAGATTTGTATGGACTTTCTTCTTGCATTCAAAGGATGAGGCTGCTCAGACGATTATAAACTTTGTGTTGTATGTTGAGAAGCAGTATTCCCTATCTGTCAAGTGTATCAGAAGTGATAATGGAACAAAATTCAGAAACCATACACTTGATGATTTTTATCTCTCAAAGGGAATCAAGAGGCAGTTTAGCATCCCAAGGACTCCAGAACAAAATAGAGTAGTAGAGAGAAAGAACAGGACCCTAATTGAAGCTGCAAGGTCCATGTTGGCTGACTCTGGTTTGCCACTGACCTTTTGGGCTGAAGCTGTTAACACAACTTGCTATGTGCATAATAGAGCCTTAGTAAATCAGAGGTTGATGAAGACTCCATATGAAGTTCTACATCATTTGGCTCCTCTAATTTCATTTTTCAGAGCCTTTGGGTGTCCTTGTTTCATTCTCAACACAAAGGATCAACTCCACAAATTTGATCCTAAGGTGGATGCAGGGTATTTTGTTGGTTATTCATCTACTTGCAAGGCATACAGAGTCTTCAACTGCAGAACAAAGATAGTTGAAGAGACTCTGCATGTGAAGTTTAATGAATCTCCAAAGGACAAGATTCCACAAAACCCTGTGGAGTTATTTGATTTGGACATACTGCAATATGTTCCTTATCAGGCTTCAGCTGTTGCTCCTGTCAACAGTTCTCCACCTGGTGGTATTGATGATGATGATAATATCAATACTCACCTATTCAAGTTTAGTGATCAACTGCCTGAGTCCACTAAACTTGATGTTCCTGTAGCTTCAGCAGTTCCATCCACAACAAATGCTGATGAGATCTCTGATTCCTCTACATCTTTTGATTTGCCATCTCATTCTTGGTTTCAAGAGTCTGCATCACCATCTGCTGCTGTTGAAGGTCCTACAAACACTTGCACAGATCTCATTGTTTATCAAGAGCTGAAGAATCACCCAATGTCTCAAATCATTGGTGATATCAATGATGGAGTTTCAACAAGAAGTCAATTGTCCAATTTCTGCTTCTATGCTCTCTTCATTAGTCAGCAAGAGCCAAAGAACTATCACATTGCTTTAAGGGACAATGGATGGGTTGAAGCCATGCAGCTTGAGCTACTTCAGTTCAACAAGCAGCAAGTGTGGGAACTGGTTCCTCTACCCCCAGGTAAGTGTGCAATAGGCACTAAATGGGTGTTTAGGAATAAAACAGATGAAAATGGGCTTATTGTTAAGAACAAGGCCAGACTGGTTGTTCAGGGGTTGCACAGGAAGAAGGTATTGATTATGATGAAACCTTTGCTCCTGTAGCCAGATTGGAGGCAATTAGATTGTTCTTAGCCTATGTTGTATTCCACAATCTTAAAGTTTTTCAAATGGATGTTAAAAGTGCATTTTTATATGGTAAAATAAAAGAAGAGGTTTATGTGTGTCAACACCAGGTTTTGAGGATAATAAACATCCAGATTGGGTATACAAGCTTGATAAGGCTCTTTATGGGTTGAAACAAGCTCCTAGAGCCTGGTATGAGACATTATCAAATTTTCTTCTTCAAAATAATTTCACTAGAGGCTCCATAGATAAAACTTTGTTCATTAAGAAGGTGGATCAGCATAAGCTACTTGTTCAAATTTATGTTGATGATATTATTTTTGCATCCTCTGATCCCCAGTTGTGTGATGATTTTACCAATTTAATGCAAAAGAAGTTTGAAATGAGTGCAATAGGAGAATTACAGTTCTTTCTAGGATTGCAAATCAAACAAAAGGCTGATGGGACTTTCATTCATCAGTCTAAATATACAAAAGATCTTTTGAATAAGTTTGATTTACAAAACTGTAAGCCCTGTTCTACTCCCATGTGCCACACCACTCAACTGGATGCAGATCAGAAAGGTAAAGCTATTGATGAAACACTTTACAGATGTATGATTGGGTCCTTGATGTACTTAACAGCTTCTAGACCAGATATCATGTTTGCAACTTGTGTTTGTGCTAGATTTCAGGCTGCTTTAAAGAGTCTCATTTGACTAAGGTCTTTCATGAGGATTCTTTAGGTTTCTGCAAGGGTGTAAGTTAACCAGAAAGTCAACTTCTGGTGGATGTCAATTCCTAGGCAACTGTTTGATTTCTTGGCAGAGTAAGAAACAAACATCTGTTGCTACATCCACTGCTGAAGCAGAGTACATTGCTGCTGCAAGTTGTACATCTCAGGTACTCTGGCTTCAGAACCAACTTTTGGATTATGGCATTACAGAGACTAAGACTCCATTATTAATGGACAGTGCTTCAGCTCTTTGCATTGTCAAGAATCCTGTCCAGCATTCTAGGACCAAACATATAGAGATCAGACCATTTTATTAGGGACTGTTTTGAAAAAGGTCTGATTGATCCAAAGTTTGTGCCTAGTGCTGATGAGCTTGCAGACATTTTTACTAAGCCTTTGGATAGTTCAACTTTCCAAAACCTAGGTTAAGGCTTGGTATGCTGCAGCTAGAATAAGTGACAACTACTGATGATCTCAGTAAACAAGTACTGATGATCATTAGTAAACATCTCACAATAGTACTGATTCTGTTAAAAGAAATGATGCAGTTATAACTACTGATGTCAGTAAAAACAATAAGTACTGATGTCCTATGAAATACTGAAAACAACTAAAAAGTCTGATAAGTAAGTGTTGAGGACAGTATGAAACAACTGAAAAGCTAAGAATTGACGAAAACTACTATGGGAATTTTTTCTTCAATCGTTTTACAACTGCTGTTTAATCTTAAACAACTGAAGCAAAACCAATGTCTTCAGTAGTTTTACAACTACTAATGACTAACACCAAGTCTTCAGTCGTTTACAACAACTGATGACAAAAACATGTCTTCAGTAGTTTCACAACTACTGATGACTAATACCAAGTCCTTAGTTGTTTCCAACATCTGAAGTCAAAACCATGGTTTTTAGTAGTTTTATAACTGCTGATGCCTAAAACAAACACTTCAGTTGTTTCAACCTCTGAAGGTTAATACCATGTCATCAGTCGTTTAAAACTACTGATGATTAACACCAAACCTTCAGTTGTTTTATAACCCATACCCTATAAATACCTAATACTACAGAGCTTCATTATCTCAAACCTAACGTTCAAAAGCTCCGAACCTTCTCTCACATTAATGGCAACCATGCAGCTTAAACCAAGACACAACTGTGTTGCCTACCTTACCAAATCACCCTTCTGGACGAAGTTTGATACTGCCATTGATCTAATGGTCCATTCTCCATACAAAACGGCCTTCCTTATCAATCCTACCATTTATGCCGAATCCCTAAATCAGTTCTGGACGAACGTCACCCTTACCACTCGGGAGAATGACACCGAGTCTCTCCAGTCGTTCGTCAACTACCGTAAGGTGGTCATCACTCCGGCAATCCTTCGCCAAACCCTACAACTGGATGATGCCATCTTCCCCGCTGGATATTCAAAGGGCACCACTGATCTATCCTTTGCCCACCATGGATATCAGGGTAACCTCAGCGCTTCTACCATCCTAAAGAAGCATTTCCATGACGCGGAACGCCTTATTTTTCATATGGTGAATGTCTGCCTAGCCCCTAAGACTTCTTCTTGGGATCAAATGTCAACCAGGTGGCAGCAGGTATTCTTCTCTATCCTTGAGCAACAAAACTTAAATTTTCTGCAATAATATTTCTTGAACTTAAGGATATGGTCTCAAAACTATTGCTAACCGATGGATATTATATCCACGGTTCATAATGGCCATTGTAGAGAACCAGCTGAAAGCTGAGGGACTTGTTGGCCTTGGAGTCCCTGCCATGGCTGTATTGCCTGAGGTATACTCCAGCACAACTCAGACCAGTCACTCAAACAGGCTGCCAAGCTGAGAAAACCCACGCAGCTGGAACCCACAGCCACCACCTCCAAATCCAAAGTCCCCACCAAACCCAAACACAAGAATCCAAAAACGGCTACTCAGGGAAATAAGTCCCCTGAGGATGTCCCTGCAACACAAAACAGGATATATCTACTGGCCATAATCCCCAGTAGCTACAAGTACTCACCCAACCTCAACCGCTTAGGCTTCCTCTCAACAGGAGCCTGCAGCAACCACATTCGGGGCACCTATACATCTGGAACCTTCCTCATTTGAGGAGGTTGCCATTGAAAGGCACCCCAAAGTCCTACCATAATTGTTGCAAAAGTGCTGAGTCAGTTGCATTCCTCACCCCCTCCCCAGATACCAATCAAAACTGGGATAGCCTCAACAATTGAGGGGGAGGATCCAAATGTTGCTGCTAACCCACAGCACAGGGGTTATACTGTTCAATCTCCTAGTGTAGCAGAGGAGGTTAGAACTTCTGGTGAGGCTGCCACTTCCCCTATTTCAGCAAATGACCAGGATGAAGAGGGTAACATCTATAAGACCTCACCAGAGGCAACAGCCAATGAAGGACAAAGTCCTGAGGCTGGAAGTTCCCGGAACCAAGACCAAGGGGCATATGCTTATACTGATCTACACACAGTGCATGTACATCCTGATTCTATGAGGAGGTCAGATGATTCAACACAAACTGATGATGACCTGGGCTTCTTCTATGATGTCTTAGCCCACAACACAATCCTAGAGGCTGAGGTGAACAGACTCAAAGAGCTGCTAGCCAAAACGTCTTAGGATCTAAGTCCATCTGCCCCAATACACCAACAAATGGCACCTTCCTCTGAAGGTCTCTTATACACAGAGCCACTCAAAAACACTCAGCCACCTGCCTCTACTTCTGGCACTATCTCTCAGGGACAGAACCCCCCTGAGCAAATAGCTTCTATCTTTCAAAATTCCTTACCTCTCATCACACCAATTATCACTGATATAGTGATTAAAACCCTTGATGAGAGGCTTCCCTCGGTTATCCAACCCTTGATAGAGGAAGTTGTAAGAAAAAGGCTTTCTGACAATCAAACCCTTGCAACCAATGCAACCAAAAAGGGGGGGATTCAGTCAGTGAAAGCAAAACGAAAGAGGATTGAGGAGAAGGAAGCTGAAATGGAGAAAGTGACTGAAAGTACTAAAGACTTTCATGTCACATACAAGAAAAGGAAGAATGGAAAGAAGGAGAAGGAGTTGGAGAAAATGGTGAAGGAGGCTGATGCCCAACACGGCCGATCAATGGATAACATCATTGATCAACTGTTTAGGCAAGGTCATGACACTGAAAAACATGACTCAGAAATTAGAAGATTGGAGATTGAAGAAATCCAAGCAAGATGGGCAAGTTACAGCGTGTTGGAAAGGGAAAGGCTGGAAATCATGATCAGGTTCATAGCTAAGCATCTTGGAAGATCATTGATTGAAATCAAGTCATGGTCCAGGGACAGCATCTTGGCAATAACCACCAAGATCTGTTCATCTGAAGTATATACCAAAGGGCTGGTCATTGAAGCCTTGAATGAAGCTGGTGCTGGGAGCAGGACTGAACTGGTCAAACAATCTAAATCCTCACTTACATCCAAAATACTAGAACAGCCTGTCAAAATTCCCACACCACAACCACAACTCACTAAACCTATTCCCTTACCCACAAAACCAATAGCCGATGATGTACCCCAGAAGAGGAAGAGAAGGGTACTGAGGCTAGAAGAGGAAGAAGAAGATAATGATGAAGATGAAGACAGGCTGCCAATCTCAGCTGTTATATAGTTGCCTAAGGCCATAAGTCACCCTCCAACAATTACTCCTGAATCTCAAAGGCAAATTGTGAAAGTGAAGTTAGAAGAAGAAGAGCTTCACAAACAACATGATGAGGAACTGTTGAGAAGAGTCGACAAAGCATACGCTGCCACATCTTCAATCATCAATATGAAGAAACATGCTCAGAGATTATACACTCTCAGACATACCTTTCAATATCAAAAAGAGAGACTGAGGATTTGGCCTAATCCCAGAGTGTCTCATAGGATTCAAAAGAAAAATATTCCATAGAGATACATTGGCCAAGTAAAGAAGATTGTAGATGAAGTGATCTCACTGGCCTTTGTAGTATCACCTTGGGAGATCCTAGATGACTTCAAGAAAGCCTATAAAGCTAAACTAACCCCATAAAAGATGTTGGAGAATAATGTGGTGAAAAAGGGGTTAGTGTATAGGAGGCTTGAGGAAGTTAGAAAGAATGAGCTCCAGTTGTTCTTAGAGGGTATTCACCCAGATGAATTCGCATATAGAGTCATAACAACTGTGGAACTAAAAAATGGGAAGCAGGTCAAATACCTCTCTGAGTATTATGGGCCAGAGTCACTCTTTGAACGAGAAGCAGAAGAGCTTACCATGGAGGAACAAGTAATCTTCCTTGAGTCCTATAGAAGGGAGTCTTACAGACTCATAGTTGGGAAGTAGATCTCATGGATGGGGTAACAGCTCTATGTCCAGTTCCGCAAGACAGAGTTCCCGTCCATCCTTTGTCAAATAGATCATTGAGACTTCTTCCCAGGCCTGTGCTTACAAGGGTCACTTCTGAGCTGATCTAGAAGACAAAAACACCAATCTTTCTGCCATAATAAGTGGGACATCATCAATAAGCTTAAAGGTTTTGGATACATTGGTTCAGGGGGAGTTTGTTGGACCAAAAGAACCAATGAGCCATATCAGAAAAACCTTTAAGTCCCATAAGACATCACAACAACTGCTGAAGACTTGATCAACTGTTTGACAAAGTCTGAAGATCAACAGCTAAAGACTAAAGTACTGAAGACTTCAACAGCTGAAGACCAAAGTCTGAAGATCACAGCTGAAGACTAAAGTACTGAAGATCAACAGCTGAAGTACAAAGACTGAAGACAACATCTGAATACATCAGCTGATGACAACAATTGAAGTTCAAGAAGTCCAAGTACTGAAGACTTCAGAGTTTGTCATAATAGCTGAAGAAGCATTCTTCAGTTCTTGTGATGGTTTCCTTTCAGTACTTTTCTTTTCTATTTCAGTACTTGTAAAACAACTGAAGAGCATGTTCTTCAGTCGTTGTTGTTTCGGTAGTTTCTTTTCAGTAGTTGTAGTGATAGTTAACACTTGGTATTTTTGTAAGAAGATGTCAGCTGTTTGACATCTTCAGTAGTTGTGTTAACTTTCAGTAGTTAAATAACAGTTAGATGTCACTGTCAAGTGACATCAGCTGACGTCAGCTTCCCTTATAAAAGGAAAGATGACCTAATTGTAACGGGGTGGAAGCCAGTCGAAGCGTGTATTGAATGAATATATTACTTTTGGCAGAACTTCTCTCACAATAACAAACATTGTTTCATTGATAAATTTCGTGTGTTCTTGTTTAAATTTGTTAATTCATGGGCTCATTCCTCTGCAAATCCAATCTAATTGATCAAACTAGATGCTGAGATCCTAACAAAAATTTTAAATTAAGCGCAATGAATGATATAATAACTGTAATTATATCATTACCCAAATATTCTTTTCTTCATCAAAATTGACTTCTTTTTGTTATTTTCTAATATTTTTAAGTTGTTTTGATGCTTTTAGTTTATTCAAGTTAATCATGCCAATTGATTGAACTAGGTATTCAAACCTACTAGGTTCAAATGCCTTGGTGAATAAATCAGCTAATTGATTTTCAGTTGGAACTTGAATCAATTTGATTAGACCTTTTTCAGCATAATCTCTCAAAATATATTATGTGATTTCAATGTGTTTTGTTTTTGAGTGTTGAACTAGATTATTTGTAATGAAAACTGCTGTAGTGTTGTTAATGTGAATTGGGGTATGAAAGAAGTTAAAACCATAATCAAAATCTGGTTTTGAATCCAGAGAACATGAGAGCAACAAGCTAATGCTGCAATATACTCAGCTTTTGTTGTTGAGGATGATATGTTTGTTTGCTTCGTGCACTGCCAGGAGACCAGTCTGGGACCAAGAATTTGACAACCGCCTGAAATGGACTTTCTATTGAAGTTGCATCCTTCATAATCACTATTAGTGAACGCATAGAGATTGAAGTCTCCTTCCTTTTAATACCATAAACCAAGAGCTTGTTTGTCCTTATGATATCTCAATATGCTCTTGACAGCATTCACATGAGATTCCTTAGGATTAGCTTGATATTTGGCACACACACAAACACCAAACATAATATCAGGCTTACTGCTGTTAGATACATAAGTGAACCGATCATAGATCGATGTTGAGTCCCATCTACTGATTTTCCTTATGGATCAGGTCCAATCTTCAATGTAGTATGAACTAGTGTTTTGATAGACTTACAGTCACTAAAGTGGAATTTCTTCAATTTGTTTCCCCACATTTTGATTGATTGTTGAAAATTTCATCTGTTGTTTGTTGGACTTGCACCCCTAAAAAGAATGTGAGTTCCCCCATTGCACTCATTTGAAAATTTGAATTTATAAGGTCTTCAAAGTCTTTACATAGTTGCATGTTTGTTGAGCCAATATTGATATCATCCATATATATCTGGACTAGCAACATGTCTCTTTCTATTCACTTTCTAAAAAGAGTGATCAATCTTTCCCTTTCATATCAATGTTCAAGAAAGAAAGATGATAGAGTCTTATACCACTTTCTTGGAGCTTGATGAACACTATACAGTGCTTTGTCAAGCGTGTACATGCTGTGAGGGAAATCAGGATCTTCAAAGCGAGGTGGTTGACTCACATAGACTTCTTTAGCAATCTATTCATACAAGAAAGTACACTTCATATCCATTTGATAAACAGTAAACTTCATGGATGTTGAATATGAAAGAAAGATTCTTATTACTCTTAATCTGGAAACAGGTGCAAACAATTCATCATAATCAATTCCTTTTTCTTGTGTGTAAGCATGTGCCACTACTCTTGCTTTATTTCTGATGACAATCCTTTTATCATCAGTTTTGTTTTTGTACAGCCATCTGGTACATATAGGGTATTGTCCTTCGGTAAGATCTACCAATTGCCATACTTCTGGCTTCTTGAAATGCAGTAATTCTTCCTAAATTGCTTTAATCCAGCTATTGTCTTGAATAGCCTCTTTGATGTTTTGGGTATTGTTTAACAAAGAAAGCATGAGAACACACAAATGTTTGCAATACTTGACTTGCTTCTTTTTAACCATCCATTAAGTTCACCAATAATGCTTTCTACTAGATGCTTATTGTGTATTTTGGTGGTTGGAATTGAGTCACCAGCAATGGTTACATCAAGATTGGAGACATTCAGATAATTATGGTGAGAGGCACCTTCATTTTGTGTGGTTGTGGAGTTATGAAGATACTCAGACTATGTTTCAATGACTGCTTCAACATTAGCAGCTCTTTGATTGCTTTCATCATTTGATGTTCTTTCTGTATCAACTAGAGGAGTTGCTTGCTTTTGATTTCTAATTTTTGTTGATAGATCTTTTGAATGTGATGGTAACAAACTAGGACCAGCTTCAGTTGAAACACTTTGATTTTGTGATGGTTGTTTGACAGGATCAGCTTGGAGTGGAACATCTTCATTCAGTTGCTCATTAGAGATAAGAGGATTCAATGGAAACTCATTTCTTCTTTCTACACCTAAAGAAGGTTCAGCTGAATGTTGGCTTCCTGCATCAGACAGTGAAAAAGATTAAAAGATTTTGTAAATGAGTCAATATCAAACAACCGGTACCATTTGTAGATTTGGGAAAAAAGTGTTCCTAGAATTGAACATTTGTTGATTCATCAATAATGTATAATGTAGGATTAAACACTTTGTAAGCTTTTGAAACAGAAGAATAACCTACAAACAATCCTTCATCATACTTAGATGAAAATTTTCCCAAATAGTCTCGGGTGTTCAATATTGAGACAGGACTACCAAATGACTTAAAAAATACATTAAATGGTTTTCTGTGAAAAAATAGTTCATATGGAGTCATGTTACTCTCTTTTACAATCAGAGTTCGATTTTTCACAAAACACAATGTTTTAACTGCCTCTGCCAAAAAGTTAATAGGCAGTTTAGCATCAGCTAGCATTGTTCATGCTATTTAAATCAGTGTTCTATTTCTCCTTTCAGCTACCCTATTTTGTTCAGGAGTTCTAGCTACATTGAATTGATGAGCAATGCCTTTGGTTGCACAAAATGAACTCATGTCTTCGTATTTAAGCTCAGTTCCATTATCATTTCTTATTGTTTTGACCTTATGATCAAGTTGGTTTTCAATTTTTGTGATAAGGTTTTTTATTATTTTGGATGACTAATTTTATTCAAGTAAAAAGAAAACCAATGTGAATCTTATAAAGTCATCAATGGTCACCAAACAAAACTGTTTCTTTCCAATACTCATAACATGAGTCGGTCCAAATAGATCCATATGAAGTAGCTTTAATGGAGTATTATTTGTGCTCACCAGCTTTTGTTTGTGAGAAGATTATGTTGTTTTCCTTTGAGGCACGTTGAACAATGATCACAAAGTGAAATTCTTTTAGGAGAAGACCAATGACATGGTTTCCTTTGACTAATCTGTTCATATTTTTAAGTTTGTGTGCCCCAAATATCTGTGCCAATGCTAAGACTTATCAGATGATGCTTTAGACAGAAGACTTCTATTGGTGTTGAAGAATTCAGGTTTAAGACATAGTTGTTATTCTTCCTTAAGTCTTTAAGACAACCCATTCTTCAGAAATCTAAAATCCTGGTTTCAGAATGTAGCAATAAGTGTCGGTAAAGTGAGTTGAATATTTCTTGTCACATATCTGAGACACGCTTAGAAGATTTAAGTTTAGTTGTTCATAGTAGTTCACTCTATCAAAGCTTAGCATCCAATTTGTCACGGATCCTTCACTAGTAATTCTTCCACCTTGGGAATCTTGTCCAAATGCCACAGCAGTTCCTTATATATGCTTGAAGTCATGAAGGAGGGAACGATCTCCAGTCATATGTCGGGAACATCCACTATCCACTTACCATAAGCTATTAGACCGGATGGTAATGGATCTCCTTTCGGTTCGGGCAGCAGTTCGTTATATATGCTTTTACCCGAATCGGTTCGGGCCTCTCCTTTCAACTAAGGGGATCCACCACCATGTTGGCTTTGCCCGGATGGTAATGGATCTCACAATCAAAATCCTTTATAAACTCCAACCACCTTCTTTGTCTTATGTTCACGTGCTTCTGCTCAAAGAAGTACTTTAAGCTCTTGTGGTTAGTGAAAATGGTGCACTTAAACCCATACAGATAGTGCCTCCAAAGCTTTAATGCAAAGACCACGGCTGCTAGCTCCAAGTCATGAGTAGGGTAATTGACCTCATGAACCTTCAACTTTCAGGATGCATAGGCTATGACCTTCCCAATTTGCATTATCACGCACCCAAACCCCGAGTAGGAAGCGTCAGAATAAACCACCAGATCCTCGCTCCCAACGGGTAATGACAGAACCAGAGCTTGAGTCAACGTCGCCTTTAATTCTTCAAACGCCTTCTCTTGAGCTTGACCCCATACGAACTTCACATCTCTTCGGGTCAACTTGGTTAGTGGAGAGGCGATCTTGGAAAAGTATTGAATGAATCTTCTATAGTAGCCCGCCAAACCCAAGAAACTACGAATCTCGGATGGCGTCTTCGGTAACTTCCATTGCATAACCGCCACCACCTTTGCCGGGTCCACCATGATCCCGTCGGGATTCATCACATGACCTATGAATTGAACCTCACGCAACCAAAATGCACACTTGGAGAATTTGGCGTACAAGTTCTCCTTTCTCAACGTCTCCAAAACCTCCCGAATATGATCGACACGCTCATTCTCGCTTTTCGAATAAATCAGGATATCATAAATAAACACAATCACTGATTTATCCCACATGGCCGACACACATGGTTCATCAATCCATAAAAGTAGTTGGCGCATTGGTCAACCCAAAGGACATAACAAGAAATTCATAGTGACCGTAGCACGTGCGAAAACTATTTTAGGGATATCCGACTCTTCACCTTCAACTGATGATAACCAGATCGGAGGTCTATCCTTGAAAACCAACTGGGACCCTGGAGCTGATCAAACAAATCATCAATTCTTGGTAAGGGGTAGCGGTTCTTTACCGTCAACTTATTCAGCTCACGGTAGTCAATAGACATCCTCATACTACCATCTTTCTTCTTCACAAACAGGATCGGAGCACCCCAAGGAGAGATACTCGGTCTCATGAACCCCTTATCAAGCAGCTCTTGCAACTGCTCCATCAGCTCCTTCATCTCCGTCGGAGCTAACCGATATGGTGCCTTGGCAACAGGTTGGGCACCCGATATCAAATCAATCCAAAATTCAATCTCTCTGTCAGGTGGCACTCCTGCTAAGTCTTCGAGGAACACGTCTGGAAAGTCACACATAACTGGTACATCAGATAGTTGTCTTGCTGGCGTATCCACATCCTTTACATAGGCCAAGTAGGCACTACATCCACGCCTCATACACTTTCCCGCCACCGCCATTGAGATTACATTCGGAATCGTAGTAACCCGATCACCGTAAACCGTTACCAAATTCCCGTCATGCACTGTCAACCAAATCATCTTCTTGCGACACACGATGTTCGCCTCGAAGTCTACTAACTAATCCATCCCAAAAACCAAATCGAAACCACCTAAGGTCATCACAAACGGTCTAACGGGAAATTATGACCCTAATGTTCCATGTCACAGTTCTCTATCATCTCGGAAATCCTGGTAGAATTACCTATGGAAGTTTCTACATCAAAGGGCGCATCAACACATCTACTACTAACAGGCAGCTTAGCACAGAAAGCAGTAGAAATAAAACTTTTACCGTACCCGAATCAAATACACAGAAGCTAAAGTTTGGTAACGTATCGGACACAACATCAGGGTTTGTCCTAGCCTCTTCCTATGTCATCGTGAATGCCCTGGCGCTCGCCCTTGGTCCTTCACCTCCCGTTTTCTTCGCCCTGGAACCCTCGGCCCTTGGATTCTTACAATCCCTATTCATATGACCCTCTTCACCACAGTTAAAGCACCGGGCCATACGATAGTCCCTAGCCATATGCCCCGCCTTCCGACATTTAAAGCACAAGTTTGACCCAAACCTACATTCCCCACGATGATCTCTCCCACACCTACCACACTTCTTCGTACTCGCACCCGACGCGACCACACGACAGTCGTCCATCCGTCCCTTCTTTTTACCTGTCGAGGCATCACCCCTACCAAAGCTCTTCCCATTCCAGTTTCTGGTCTGGCGGCAATCCCTGAATGTACCTCTTGATCTTTCGAGATAGAGTGTCACCTGATCCGGCACCAGACGTGCCATTTCGTTAAATTTGGTGGTGTACTATTAGTGTGTCATCGTTCCCGCCTCCAGTTGTAGAAACTCCCTCTCGACCTTGTCCATTTCCCGTGTGGACAAAACTCCTCGATCACCAACTTCTTCAACTCCAACCATCTCATTCTTCCAATGGCCCTGCTACCCTCGGCTTGGACTATATTGTCCCATGAGCACAGAGTTGAGTCCACAAAAGAGTGGGTAGAGAACCTAACTTTTTGGTCCTTTCGGCACTCGCTGATATCAGTACTACCTCTATTTCCCTCACCCACCAGTGAGCAGCAGCAGCAGTGGCGTTACCATCAAAGTAGGGGGCTTGCATCTCATAAACACTCTATAGTTACAGCCTCGTATCACCTCCTGCACAGGCTTTGCTTCTTCCTCTTCTTCGTCATCAGACGGAACCGTCTCAGTCTCGGGCTATCTTCATTCGCTCGCAGGTCTACTCCATTCCCTTCTCTCCCCTTCTCTAACTGCCTTTATCACTTCGGTCACCACAGGCGGTAGGATTGTCTGCATGACTTGATGCACTTCCTCCACAACTGCCTCCTTCACTGAGGCTCTCAGGTTAGCACTCTCATCTTCGCCCTCCGGATGAGGGGTTTCTGGTTCTTCATGAACCACCTTTTAGGCCCTAGGCCTTCCTCTCGTAACTCGTGGTTCAGCACCACATCCGCCACCATGCGACGCTTTAGATGATCTACCAACGGCCATCCTCGAACTCACACTGAAAGATTTAAACACTAATATGGTCATTCAAGGAAACCGCTCAGTTTATGGCAAGTATAGTAAGTCCCTAATTATAGTGGCCAGTTGTGATTAGCCACTTACTTTACTCTTCATACCCCAAGCATTACCTGTCCTGACTACATCAGTATTTATATCTACATACAACACATAACCACATACCATGCACACGTAATACCGGTTAACTTTACGAAAATACCTGATGGCACGCAGCTACTCAGATTGGCATCCCTTTCCCTTCCGTCCTATTCTCAGTTTAAGGTAAGGTTTATTTTGAAAATTTACCCATTTCACTTAAACTTTGGCTCTGATACCAACTTGTAAGGCCCCGTTTCCGGGACGCTTACAGTTGGTCAACCATTGCACATAAAACATACAATTACAGTTATTTTAAATAAACATTTGCAGCGGAAGCATTCAAAAATGGCATTTCATTTCATCATAAAAACTTTTGCAAAATAAGGCATCGTTTGTCGGTTACAAAATTTCATTTTTGTATTACATCACAAAAGCTTTATATAAATGGATGTTATCCAAAAGAGCTGAGCAGCTGCCTCTTGCCATCCTCAGCAACATTACCTACCAACTAGAAACACATAAAACTCTGCATTGCCGAGTGAGTTCTAGTTTTATAATAAAACATACTTTTCTTTCGTAAAACTATCCTTTCTCTTAAAATCCTATTATACTTTACATTCGTTTGTGATCATACATCGTACGTACATACAGATAATATCATTATTATCTTTGTCATTTTTTTGTTCATACTTTCATTCATTCATCATTTCATTCATTACTTTCATCATCACCATGAACTTTACCCTTAATGCTTGTGATACTGTGCCTAAGCCTATAAAAGACCTTCATCGGTGGTGCCCAGCACCAAGTGGTCACAGTACCTAAGGTAAAGTTTAGGTATACCATTGTCATATGCTATCCCTTCATGCTCATGACACTGGACCTATGCCTATAAAACCTTCATCGGTGGTGCCCAGCACCAAGTGGTCACAGTACCTAAGGCACACAAAAATGGTTCAACCATATGGTCAATCACAAAGAAACACCCCATTATGCGTCCTTTGGGGTAGCTAACCCGCACACCGTTGAGCTAACACCTACAATGGGTGTGCACCTCCATACATTTGCTTGCAACCCTTTTTTATATTCATTCATTCATTCATTAATGCATGCATTCATCATCATGTTCCTCTTTCATTATCTTTCACTTTACGTGACATAATACTTCGTTCATTCTTTATCATAACACGTAAAGTCATAGGAAAGATAAACATATATCATCATAAGGAACATAAATATATCATTCATACATCATCATGCAGGGCATCATACATACATAACATACATCATGTATATCCATGCAACATCATTATCATTATCATCATGCTTAAGCATCAATCACATATCATTACATGCCCATCATACCATGTATGACCCCAAAAGTTAACTTACATAAACCCCGGGAATCTCCTAGTCAAAGCCTACATTACTCCTTTTTCACCAAAGTCAGAATTATTCTAAGGTTAATCCTCATTGACCCTCTTGTTCATCCGCATTTAATTTGCTTTATCCGCATTTGTATTGCTTCATCTGCATTTGAATTGCTTCATCCACATTTGTCATCCGCATTTGACTTACTCTCCGCATTTCATATACTTAGTCAAATGATCATCCGCATTGACATGCTTCATCCGCATTTCCCAGCCTTAGTCAAATGCTCATCCGCATTGACATACCTCATCCGTATTTCGCAGAAAAATGCTCATCCGCATTTCATGCACTTAGTCAATGTTCATCTCCATTGACATACCTCATCCGCATTTCCCAGCCTTAGTCCAATGCTCATCCGCATTTCATGCACTTAGTCAATGTTCATCCACATTGACTTCATCCGCACTTGACTTCATCCGCATTAACTCTTTCCATCCGCATTGACTTCCAACACTTAGGCAGATTTTAAACTTACATGCGAGCCTAAAGTATCATATCTGATTTCCATGCATCATTCATCATGTTCTATGCTTAAATCTTACCCTCTAAGCCTTAGAAACACAATCATACATCATCAAGCATGAACATAGTCACACATCACATCATAACATCATCATACACACATTGAAGCGTTCGGGTCTGAAACCCAATTTAATAAAAACATACATTCGTGCATTTGCAGCCCCAAAATCAGTTAAAAACCAATAGAAGAGGGGTCCTAGAACTCACCTTTGCAGCTCTTGAGTATGGCTTCCTCCAAACTCGTTTGCAAATTGAATTGAACCGCTTAGAAACCCTCTAAAAATCATACCCGAACACATACAAACACACATAAGCATAACCCGAGGATATGACCAGTCAAGAACACCATAAAAGCATGAATCCTTACCTTGATTCAAATTCTTTCTTCTTGTCCTTCTTCAAACCCAAGCTCTGCTCTTTCTCTCTCTAAAATCCGAACTCAAAAGTGAAAAGTGGCATGGCATGGGTGGCCATGCTACTTTTTACACCCACTTTTCAAACATTTTGTCCTTTTGGACACTTTTTACCCCAAGACTTGGGTTTTATTTCTTTTCCTTCTTTTCTTTCACTTTATTCATTATTTTCTTGACTTTAAAATCACCTGGTGTTACATGTAAGCTTCACATCTAATTAAAAGGTATCCACGTGAAGCCATAGTAAGCATACTATAGGCCTTGATATCAATTTTGACTCTCTTTGCATGTTTAGGAGACAAATCTTTCAAATTTATGGGTTGATTGTGATCATTATAATCAGGTCCAAGTGCAAATGGAATATTAGGACATTCAGTTATAGACACCCATAGATCTGAGTCAGTGTAGTTGACATGGTTCTTGAATATGAATTTCCATGTTTTAAAATCAGCTTTGTTTTCCAATTTTAGAGGTTGATAAGCTGATGCAATAATTGAATTTCTCATTTTAGCAAACTCGTTGGTTATCAAAATATTAAATGATCTAATACCTTATGAATATGTAAACATAATGCAAACACACTCACTCAACAGTAATTAATCACTAATAAGACTGATATTCAACCAACCAACAGAAAAAGTCTTATGAATTGATGACTTTTGATGAGTATGATCTAATTAATCTTAAACTCTTAATAATTCTCAAACAGAGAAGGAGTTGTGATTGAAATTAGACAAATTCCCTTAATGAATTCTTAATGAATTTTCCTCAATTTTGTTTGAACAACCTTTTATTTATCAAAAAATAACACAAATCCATGAATCAAACTAATATTGATGTAGATCGGAGTTAATCAAGCAATAGAATAGTACTCGATGGTCGATATGAAAGGATTTAATGATTTTAACTGATTACACACCAAATCGTTGAGTAAAATGCCTTCATTAACTATTAATTAGCTAAACCCAATGTATGATTTTTTAGATTGTTCAACAAGATGCTTAAATTAAGTTATGAATACCCCAGAGGTGATGAACATTCAAAACCAGTCTTCATCAGCATTTTTTTTGTTCATCCGCATTAACACATGCGGATGTGTTGATCTTGATCAGCATTTCTTCTTTGCTTCTTCAGCATTAGTGTTTGGTCATCCGCATTGACTAATGCGGATGAACAAATACTTATGCGCATTTGTTGTCCGGCCATCCGCATTTGTTATTGCGGATGTACAAAACTTGTTAGAATTTCTTTTCGGCTATCCGCATTTGTTAATGCAGAAGAACAAACACTTATGCGCATTTGTCCCATGTCTTCCGCATATACAAATGTGGTTAGCCGCACTGTCTTCTTTGCAGATTCTTCATCTGCATTAATACTTGGACTTGTGGGATTAGTAGCAGAACAACATTTAACTCACTAATTGAATTAGCCTGTATGATCCTTTCAGGGTCTAACAATACTCCCCCTAAGGATTATACAGCCTATGTTCTTCAATGTTTGCTGTGGTTGAGGTTGTGTGATTTTGTTGGGTTTTTGTGGAGGTCTTTGAAGTTCTGCTTGAGATGGATCCAAGATGGCCTTTATCATGTTGACAAATTCATTTGCATCTGACATCTTCTCTCTGTTCAACACATGAATCTTCATCTGACTCATGGTGTAGATTTGATCATATGCCATTACAGTATTTTGATGTATGAGTAAAGCTCCATCCACGTCAGCCTCATGAGAGAGACTGGTTCCCATATACATTCTGCAGACAGCCCATCTCTATGTATGAGTAAAGCTCCATCCACATCAACCTCTAGCTTCATAATGTTCCCTAATTGTAGAGGAGTCTTCTTCTTCTTCCTCTTTCCTCTTTTGGCAATGATTTGATCATATGCCATTTTAGTATTTGGATGCACTTTAAGAAGAAGTACATGTCTTCTTCTACTAACTTGTTTGTTATTTCTCTAAAGTCTCTGGTGTAAATGTAGTGGATGTAGGATTCATCTGGTAGTCTTACCTCATATCCACTAAATAGTTTAATCACTGCACCTTCCTTTCCTCCCTATCTTCTCTCAATTACCAACTCATATGTTTTTTCATAATAATAGACATTAGATATTGGTATGGAGGAATGAATTCCAGACACCATCTTTCTCCTTAATGATTTAGTTGGTTTCACTTTTAGCTCTGGAAACACAACTTCTTCTGCTTGTTTAGTTCTTTTCTTCTCAAGTTGGTTGATAAAGGATCTATCTTTCCTAATGCAGATAGCCTTAAGAGATTTGAAGTTGTCTGTTCTTTTAAACATTCTTAGAATCTCTTCAAACTCAAATCCCCTAAACATAGCCTTATGATTTATTAGCTCTAAATTGGCTAGTTCCTTCAAATCATGATCTCCAGGGCATTCATAAGAGCATATTACTCTATGAAGAATTGCACCAGCCTTGAAATCCTTTTAACCATAAACACGTTCCGATCACTTTCATACATCCAAGTAATAATTATCTGATCAATCTTGCCTTTGGAGAAGACACCCTTTAATCATTTCTATAGTGGTTAGTCCTTCTTGAAGTTTCAATTGTGAAGGCTCTCCAAGCCATTCAGGATATTTGTGCAAAACCGTGCCAAGAGTCATGATCTCTATGGTGAGCTACATGTTGAGCTGATACTCTGGTTCTAGGCTTCTTACTCGTAATCTCCTCTTCCAGTTTCTTAAGCCTTTCTTTCTTCTCATTCCTGCAAGGGTTTTGAACTGCATCTCAGTAAGCAGTCTGCTTCCAATGTGAAATTTGGCATTGGTTATAATCACACTGCTCCTCTTACAGATTTTATTCCCAGTGCAGAGGTAGAATCTGATGGAGAAAGCAATACCATCAGAGGTTGGAGTCAGCATTAATTCCTCCCAAAACCTATCAGCGGATGTTGATGGTTCAAATGCTGACACTCACATGATCAAAAGGTTGATCACTCCAGTGGTATTTCACAAAGTACTGAAAGTACTAAAGAGCAAGTCATAACACCTGGAGAACAAACCCAAACTACTGCATGTACTAAAGGAAAGAAAACTGCCAGTAGAAAGGGTGGGAAAACTACTGAAGAAGATATCAAGAAAGCATGTACAGCAAGGAAGAAAACTGCTAGTACTGGTCGCAAACTGCTGAAGAATAAGTCTTCAGTAGTTTCATCTTCTTCAGCAGATGATCAACTTAAGATGAAGAAAAAGCCATGATAAATATGTGGCTTATTCAATCATCTTCCAGATGATTGCTGGTATAATAAGGGCTCCAAACTCAAACACAATGAGAACATTAAAAGAAAATGGATAAAATGAAAACTGAGTTTGAAACCAAGTTTGTACGAGCAACATCAAAACCTGTAACCCCAAAATCCAAAAAGAAATCCAAAAAGGAAGGGGTTAATCAGGCAACAGCTGAGGTTGCTCAAAGGGAGATGGTACAACACAAGAATCTATTAATCTCAAGCACTAATGTGTCTGATGAGCTGAAGGCTTTATCACAGAATTAGACACAACTTGTTATGATGGTTCAACATCTATTGGGGAGAGTCAACCAATTAGATGCTCCAGTGCTGCAACCACAGAGAAGAAAATCCATGCCAAAGGATTCTTCTTCTTCATCATCTCCATCCCCTCAGGCTGTTCTTCATAGCAAATCTGTTAGTTTACCATCTGTTGATGTGAACAGACCCAAAACCAAAAAGGTTTGGGTCTCAAAAACTAACTAATTTACTATGATTGCAGGGTTCTTCAGCATGCCACAGTAGCATCTGGTATGTAGACAGTGGAGGATCTATGCATATGACAGGGAACAACTCTCTTCTTCATGATTACTCTCAAGGAAAGAAGTGGTTTGTTTCTTTTGGCAATGATGCTAATGGTTACATCATTGGCCAAGTCTTTGTCTCCAATGGGAAAATAAGGTTTGATGATGTTAACCATGTGGAGAATCGCAAGTATAATCTCTTGAGTGTCAGTCAAATATGTTATAAAGGCAATGTTGCTCTTTTCACCAGTCAAAACTGCAGGATTCTATCATCCAAAGTTCTGAGTTTGATTGATAAGGTGTTGGATGATCACACTCTCCTGAGGGCCAAGAGGACAGGAAGAGTGTATGCCTTAGATCTTTCCATGAAAATAGATCTCAAAGGCCATCCTTGCCTATTTTCCAAGGCTTCTCCTCAAGAATCTATTCTATGGCATAGAAGGCTGGGTCATGTGAATCTTAAAAACTTGAATCAGCTCATACATCATGGTTTAGTAAGGGGATTGCCTATGAAGGAGTTCAGATGTGAAGACAACTGCACTGCTTGTTTGAAAGGAAAACAACACAAAGTCTCATTCCCTCCTATTGAAGAACCTAAGTCCATTGCCTGCTTGCAATTACTACACATGGATATCTTTGGTCCTGTGAGAGTAATGGGTATGGCAAAGAAGAAATACTGTCTGGTAATTATGGATGATTACTCCAGATTTCTATGGACTTTCTTCTTGCTTCAAAGGATGAGGCTGCTCAGACGATTATAAACTTTGTGTTGTATGTTGAGAAGCAGTATTCCCTATCTGTCAAGTGTATCAGAAGTGATAATAGAGAAAATTCAGAAACCATACACTTGATGATTTTTATCTCTCAAAGGGAATCAAGAGGAGTTTAGCATCCCAAGGACTCCAGAACAAAATAGAGTAGTAGAGAGAAAGAACAGACCCTAACTGAAGCTGCAAGGTCCATGTTGGCTGACTCTGGTTTGCTACTGACCTTTTGGGCTGAAGCTGTTAACACAGCTTGCTATGTGCATAATAGAGCCTTAGTAAATCAGAGGTTGATGAAGATTCCATATGAAGTTCTACATCATTTGGCTCCTCTAATTTCATTTTTCAGTGCCTTTGGGTGTCCTTGTTTCATTCTCAACACAAAGGATCAACTCCACAAATTTGATCCTAAGGTGGATGCAGGGTATTTTGTTGGTTATTCATCTACTTGCAAGGCATACAGAGTCTTCAACTGCAGAACAAAGATAGTTGAAGAGACTCTGCATGTGAAGTTTAATGAATCTCAAAAGGACAAGATTCCACAAAACCCTGTGGAGTTATTTGATTTGGACATACTACAGTATGTTCCTTATCAGGCTTCAGCTGTTGATCATGTCAACAGGTCTCCACCTTGTGGTATTGATGATGATGATAATATCAATACTCACCTATTCAAGTTTAGTGATCAACTGCCTGAGTCCACTAAACTTGATGTTCCTGTAGCTTCAGCAGTTCCATCCACAACAAATGCTGATGAGATCTCTGATTCCTCTACATCTTTTGATTTGCCATCTCATTCTTGGTTTCAAGAGTCTGCATCACCATCTGCTGCTGTTGAAGGTCTTACAAACACTTGCACAGATCTTGTTGTTTATCAAGAGCTGAAGAATCACCCAATGTCTCAAATCATTGGTGATATCAATGCTGGAGTTTCAACAACAAGTCAATTGTCCAATTTCTACTTCTATGCTCTCTTCATAAGTCAGCAAGAGCCAAAGAACTATCACATTGCTTTAAGGGAAAATGGATGGGTTGAAGCCATGCAGCTTGAGCTACTTTAGTTCAACAAGCAGCAAGTGTGGGAACTGGTTCCTCTACCCCCAGGTAAGTGTGCAATAGGCACGAAATGGGTGTTTAGGAATAAAATAGATGAAAATGGGCTTATTGTTAAGAACAAGGCCAGACTCGTTGTTCAGGGGTTTGAACAGGAAGAAGGTATTGATTATGATGAAAGCTTTGCTCCTGTAGCCAGATTGGAGGCAATTAGATTGTTCTTAGCCTATGTTGTATTCCACAATCTTAAAGTTTTTTAAATGGATGTTAAAAGTGCATTTTTATATGGTAAAATAAAAGAAGAGGTTTATGTGTGTCAACCACCAGGTTTTGAGGATAATAAACATCTAGATTGGGTATACAAGCTTGATAAGGCTCTTTATGGGTTGAAACAAGCTCCTAGAGCCTGGTATGAGACATTATCAAATTTTCTTCTTCAAAATAATTTCACTAGAGGCTCCATAGATAAAACTTTGTTCATTAAGAAGGTGGATCAGCATAAGCTACTTGTTCAATTTATGTTGATGATATTATTTTTGCATCCTCTAAATCCCCAGTTGTGTGATGATTTTACCAATTTAATGCAAAAGAAGTTTGAAATGAGTGCAATAGGAGAATTACAGTTCTTTCTAGGATTGCAAATCAAATAAAAGGCTGATGGGACTTTCATTCATCAGTTTAAATATACAAAAGATCTTTTGAATAAGTTTGATTTACAAAACTGTAAGCCCTGTTCTACTCCCATGTGCCACACCACTCAACTGGATACAGATCAGAAAGGTAAAGCTATTGATGAAACACTTTACACATGTATGATTGGGTCCTTGATGTACTTAACAGCTTCTAGACCAGATATCATGTTTGCAACTTGTGTTTGTGCTAGATTTCAGGCCGCTCCTAAAGAGTCTCATTTGACTGCAGTCAGAGGATCTTTAGATATATGCAAGGGTGTAAGTTAACCAGAAAGTCAACTTCTGGTGGATGTCAATTCCTAGGCAACTGTTTGATTTCCTGGCAGAGTAAGAAACAAACATCTGTTGCTACATCCACTGCTGAAGCAGAGTACATTGCTGCTGCAAGTTGTACATCTCAAGTACTCTGGCTTCAAACCAACTTTTGGATTATGGCATTACAGAGACTAAGACTCCATTATTAATGGACAGTGCTTCAACTCTTTGCATTGTCAAGAATCCTGTCCAGCATTCTAGGACCAAACATATAGAGATCAGACACCATTTTATTAGGGACTGTTTTGAAAAAGGTCTGATTGATCCAAAGTTTGTGCCTAGTGCTGATGAGCTTGAAGACATTTTTACTAAGCCTTTGGATAGTTCAACTTTCCAAAACCTAGGGTTAAGGCTTGGTATGCTGCAGCTAGAATAAGTGACAACTACTCATGATCTCAGTAAACAAGTACTGATGATCATTAGGTTAAGGCTCGTTTTACAACTGCTGTTTAATCTTAAACAACTGAAGCAAAACCAATGTCTTTAGTAGTTTTACAACTACTAATGACTAACACCAAGTCTTCAGTCGTTTACAACAGCTGATGACAAAACCATGTCTTCAGTAGTTTCACAACTACTGATGACTAACACCAAGTCCTCAGTTGTTTCCAACATCTGAAGTCAAAACCATGGTTTTTAGTAGTTTTATAACTGCTGATGCCTAAAACCAAGACTTCAGTTGTTTCAACCTCTGAAGGTTAATACCATGTCATCAGTCGTTTAAAACTACTGATGATTAACACCAAACCCTTCAGTTGTTTTATAACCCATACCCTATAAATACCTAATCCAACAGAGCTTCATTATCTCAAACCTAACGTTCAAAAGCTCCAAACCTTCTCTCATATTAATGGCGACCATGCAGCTTAAACCAAGACACAACTGTGTTGCCTACCTTACCAAATCACCCTTCTGGACGAAGTTTGATACTGCCATTGATCTAATGTTCCATTCTCCATACAAAACGGCCTTCCTTATCAATCCTACCATTTATGCCGAATCCCTAAATCAGTTCTGGACGAACGTCACCCTTACCACTCGGGAGAATGACACCAAATCTCTCCAGTCGTTCGTCAACTACCGTAAGGTGGTCATCACTCCGGCAATCCTTCGCCAAACCCTACAACTGGATGACGCCACCTTCCCCGCTGGATATTCAAAGGGCACCACTGATCTATCCTTTGCCCACCATGGATATCAGGGTAACCTCAGCGCTTCTACCATCCTAAAGAAGCATTTCCATGACGCGGAACGCCTTATTTTTCATATGGTGAACTTCTGCCTAGCCCCTAAGACTTCTTCTTGGGATCAAATGTCAACCAGGTGGCAGCAGGTATTCTTCTCTATCCTTGAGCAACAAAACTTAAATTATTCTGCAATAATATTTCTTGAACTTAAGGATATGGTCTCAAAACCTATTGCTAACCGATGGATATTATATCCACGGTTCATAATGGCCATTGTACAGAACCAGCTGAAAGCTGAGGGACTTGTTGGCCTTGGAGTCCCTGCCATGGCTGTATTGCCTGAGGTATACTCCAGACACAACTCAGACCAGTCACTCAAATAGGCTACCAAGCTGAGAAAACCCACGCAGCTGGAACCCACAGCCACCACCTCCAAATCCAAAGTCCCCACCAAACCCAAACACAAGAATCCCAAAACGGCCACTTAGGGAAATAAGTCCCCTGAGGATGTCCCTGCAACACAAACGCAGGATATATCTACTGGCCATAATCCCCCAGTAGCTACAAGTACTCACCCAACCTCAACCGCTTAGGCTTCCTCTCAACAGGAGCCTGCAGCAACCACATTCGAGGCACCTATACATCTAGAACCTTCCTCATTTGAGGAGGTTGCCATTGAAACGCACCACTTTCCCCGGGTGCATACTACTTCTACACCATCTCCCACTGCAACCACCCCCAAAGTCCTACCATAATTGTTGCAAAAGTGCTGAGTCAGTTGCATTCCTCACCCCCTCCCCAGATACCAATCAAAACTGGGATAGCCTCAACAATTGAGGGGGAGGATCCAAAAGCTGCTGCTAACCCACAGCACAGGGGTTATACTGTTCAATCTCCTAGTGTAGCCAAGGAGGTTAGAACATTTGGTGAGGCTGCCACTTCCCCTATTTCAGCAAATGACGAGGATGAAGAGGGTAACATCAATAAGACCTCACCAGAGGCAACAGCCAATGAAGGACAAAGTCCTGAGGCAAGAAGTCCCCGGAACCAAGACCAAGGGGCATATACTTATACTGATCTACACACAGTGCATGTACATCCTGATTCTATGAGGAGGTCAGATGATTCAGCACAAACTAATGATGACCTGGGCTTCTTCTATGATGTCTTAGCCCACAACACAATCCTAGAAGCTGAGGTGAGCAGACTCAAAGAGCTGCTAGCCAAAACGTCTCAAGATCTAAGTCCATCTGCCCCAATACACCAACAAATGGCACCTTCCTCTGAAGGTCTCTTATACACAGAGGCACTCAAAAACACTCAGCCACCTGCCTCTACTTCTTGCACTATCTCTTAGGGACAGAACCCCCCTGAGCAAATAGCTTCTATCTTTCAAAATTCCTTACCTCTCATCACACCAATATCACTGATATAGTGATTAAAACCCTTGATGAGAGGCTTCCCTCGGTTATCCAACCCTTGATAGAGGAAGTTGTGAGCAAAAGGCTTTCTGACAATCAAACCCTTGTAACCAATGCAACCAATGCAACCAAAAAGGGGGAGATTCAGTCAGTATAAGCAAAACGAAAGAGGATTGAGGAGAAGGAAGCTGACATGGAGAAAGTGACTGAAAGTACTAAAGACTTTCATGTCACATACAAGAAAAGGAAGAATGGAAAGAAGGAGAAGGAGTTGGAGAAAATGGTGAAGGAGGCTGATGCCCAACACGACCGATCAATGGATAACATCATTGATCAGCTGTTTAGGCAAGGTCATGACACTGAAAAACTTGACTCAAAATTAGAAGATTGGAGATTGAAGAAATCCAAGCAAGATGGGCAAGTTACAGCGTGTTGGAAAGGGAAAGGCTGGAAATCATGATGAGGTTCATAGCTAAGCATCTTGGAAGATCATTAATTGAAATCAAGTCATGGTCCAGGGACAGCATCTTGGCAATAACCACCAAGATCTGTTCATCTGAAGTATATACCAAAGGGCTGGTCATTGAAGCCTTGAATGAAGCTGGTGCTCGGAGCAGGACTGAACTGGTCAAACAATCTAAAGCCTCACTTACATCCAAAATGCTAGAACAGCCTGTCAAAATTCCCACACCACAACCACAACTCACTAAACCTATTCCCTTACCCACAAAACCAATAGCCGATGATGTACCCCAGAAGAGGAAGAGAAGGGTACTGAGGCTAGAAGAGGAAGAAGAATATAATGATGAAGATGAAGACAGGCTGCCAATCTCAGCTGTTATACAGTTGCCTAAGGCCATAAGTCACCCTCCAACAATTACTCCTGAATCTCAAAGGCAAATTGTGAAAGTGAAGATAGAAGAAGAAGAGCTTCACAAACAACATGATGAGAAACTATTGAGAAGAGTCGACAAAGCATATGCTGCCACATCTTCAATCATCAATATGAAGAAACATGCTCAGAGATTATACACTCTCAGACATACCTTTCAATATCAAAAAGAGAGACTGAGGATTTGGCCTAATCCCAGAGTGTCTCATAGGATTCAAAAGAAAAATATTCCATAGAGATACATTGGCCAAGTAGAGAAGATTGTAGATGAAGTGATCTCACTAGCCTTTGTAGTATCACCTCGGGAGATCCTAGATGACTTCAAGAAAGCCTATAAAGCTAAACAAACCCCATAAAAGATGTTAGAGAATAAAGTGGTGAAAAAGGGGTTAGTGTATAGGAGGCTTGAGGAAGTTAGAAAGAATGAGCTCCAGTTGTTCTTAGAGGGTATTCACCCAGATGAATTCGCATATAGAGTCATAAAAACTATGGAACTAAAAAATGGGAAGCAGGTCAAATACCTCTCTGAGTATTATGGGCCAGAGTCACTCTTTGAACGAGAAGCAGAAGAGCTTACCATGGAGGAACAAGTAATCTTCCTTGAGTCCTATAGAAGGGAGTCTTACAGACTCATAGTTGGGAAGTAGATCTCATGGATGGGGTAACAGCTCTATGTCCAGTTCCGCAAGACAGAGTTCCCGTCCATCCTTTGTCAAATAGATCATTGAGACTTCTTCCCAGGCCTGTGCTTACAAGGGTCACTTCTGAGCTGATCTAGAAGACAAAAACACCAATCTTTCTGCCATAATAAGTGGGACATCATCAATAAGCTTAAAGGTTTTGGATACATTGGTTCAGGGGGAGTTTGTTGGACCAAAAGAACCAATGAGCCATATCAGAAAAACCTTTAAGTCCCATAAGACATCACAACAACTGCTGAAGACTTGATCAACTGTTTGACAAAGTCTGAAGATCAACAGCTAAAGACTAAAGTACTGAAGACTTCAACAGCTGAAGACCAAAGTCTGAAGATCACAGCTGAAGACTAAAGTACTGAAGATCAACAGCTGAAGTACAAAGACTGAAGACAACATCTGAATACATCAGCTGATGACAACAATTGAAGTTCAAGAAGTCCAAGTACTGAAGACTTCAGAGTTTGTCATAATAGCTGAAGAAGCATTCTTCAGTTCTTGTGATGGTTTCCTTTCAGTACTTTTCTTTTCTATTTCAGTACTTGTAAAACAACTGAAGAGCATGTTCTTCAGTCGTTGTTGTTTCGGTAGTTTCTTTTCAGTAGTTGTAGTGATAGTTAACACTTGGTATTTTTGTAAGAAGATGTCAGCTGTTTGACATCTTCAGTAGTTGTGTTAACTTTCAGTAGTTAAATAACAGTTAGATGTCACTGTCAAGTGACATCAGCTGACGTCAGCTTCCCTTATAAAAGGAAAGATGACCTAATTGTAACGGGGTGGAAGCCAGTCGAAGCGTGTATTGAATGAATATATTACTTTTGGCAGAACTTCTCTCACAATAACAAACATTGTTTCATTGATAAATTTCGTGTGTTCTTGTTTAAATTTGTTAATTCATGGGCTCATTCCTCTGCAAATCCAATCTAATTGATCAAACTAGATGCTGAGATCCTAACAAAAATTTTAAATTAAGCGCAATGAATGATATAATAACTGTAATTATATCATTACCCAAATATTCTTTTCTTCATCAAAATTGACTTCTTTTTGTTATTTTCTAATATTTTTAAGTTGTTTTGATGCTTTTAGTTTATTCAAGTTAATCATGCCAATTGATTGAACTAGGTATTCAAACCTACTAGGTTCAAATGCCTTGGTGAATAAATCAGCTAATTGATTTTCAGTTGGAACTTGAATCAATTTGATTAGACCTTTTTCAGCATAATCTCTCAAAATATATTATGTGATTTCAATGTGTTTTGTTTTTGAGTGTTGAACTAGATTATTTGTAATGAAAACTGCTGTAGTGTTGTTAATGTGAATTGGGGTATGAAAGAAGTTAAAACCATAATCAAAATCTGGTTTTGAATCCAGAGAACATGAGAGCAACAAGCTAATGCTGCAATATACTCAGCTTTTGTTGTTGAGGATGATATGTTTGTTTGCTTCGTGCACTGCCAGGAGACCAGTCTGGGACCAAGAATTTGACAACCGCCTGAAATGGACTTTCTATTGAAGTTGCATCCTTCATAATCACTATTAGTGAACGCATAGAGATTGAAGTCTCCTTCCTTTTAATACCATAAACCAAGAGCTTGTTTGTCCTTATGATATCTCAATATGCTCTTGACAGCATTCACATGAGATTCCTTAGGATTAGCTTGATATTTGGCACACACACAAACACCAAACATAATATCAGGCTTACTGCTGTTAGATACATAAGTGAACCGATCATAGATCGATGTTGAGTCCCATCTACTGATTTTCCTTATGGATCAGGTCCAATCTTCAATGTAGTATGAACTAGTGTTTTGATAGACTTACAGTCACTAAAGTGGAATTTCTTCAATTTGTTTCCCCACATTTTGATTGATTGTTGAAAATTTCATCTGTTGTTTGTTGGACTTGCACCCCTAAAAAGAATGTGAGTTCCCCCATTGCACTCATTTGAAAATTTGAATTTATAAGGTCTTCAAAGTCTTTACATAGTTGCATGTTTGTTGAGCCAATATTGATATCATCCATATATATCTGGACTAGCAACATGTCTCTTTCTATTCACTTTCTAAAAAGAGTGATCAATCTTTCCCTTTCATATCAATGTTCAAGAAAGAAAGATGATAGAGTCTTATACCACTTTCTTGGAGCTTGATGAACACTATACAGTGCTTTGTCAAGCGTGTACATGCTGTGAGGGAAATCAGGATCTTCAAAGCGAGGTGGTTGACTCACATAGACTTCTTTAGCAATCTATTCATACAAGAAAGTACACTTCATATCCATTTGATAAACAGTAAACTTCATGGATGTTGAATATGAAAGAAAGATTCTTATTACTCTTAATCTGGAAACAGGTGCAAACAATTCATCATAATCAATTCCTTTTTCTTGTGTGTAAGCATGTGCCACTACTCTTGCTTTATTTCTGATGACAATCCTTTTATCATCAGTTTTGTTTTTGTACAGCCATCTGGTACAGATAGGGTATTGTCCTTCGGTAAGATCTACAAATTACCATACTTCTTGCTTCTTGAATTGCAGTAATTCTTCCTAAATTGCTTTAATCCAGCTATTGTCTTGAATAGCCTCTTTGATGTTTTGGGTATTGTTTAACAAAGAAAGCATGAGAACAGACAAATATTTGCGATACTTGACTTGCTTCTTTTTAACCATCCATTAAGTTCACCAATAATGCTTTCTACTAGATGCTTATTGTGTATTTTGGTGGTTGGAATTGAGTCACCAGCAATGGTTACATCAAGATTGGAGACATTCAGATAATTATGGTGAGAGGCACCTTCATTTTGTGTGTTTGTGGAGTTATGAAGATACTCAGACTATGTTTCAATGACTGCTTCAACATTAGCAGCTCTTTGATTGCTTTCATCATTTGATGTTCTTTCTGTATCAACTAGAGGAGTTGCTTGCTTTTGATTTCTAATCTTAGTTGATAGATCTTCTGAATGTGATGGTAACAAACTAGGACCAGCTTCAGTTGAAACACTTTGATTTTGTGATGGTTGTCTGACAGGATCAGCTTGGAGTGGAACATCTTCATTCAGTTGCTCATTAGAGATAAGAGGATTCAATGGAAACTCATTTCTTCTTTCTACACCTAAAGAAGGTTCAGCTGAATGTTGGCTTCCTGCATCAGACAGTGAAAAAGATTAAAAGATTTTGTAAATGAGTCAATATCAAACAACCGGTACCATTTGTAGATTTGGGAAAAGAGTGTTCCTAAAATTGAAAATTTGTTGATTCATCAATAATGTATAATGTAGGATTAAACACTCTGTAAGCTTTTGAAACAGAAGAATAACCTACAAACAATCCTTCATCATACTTAGATGAAAATTTTCCCAAATAGTCTCGGGTGTTCAATATTGAGACAGGACTACCAAATGACTTAAAAAATACATTAAATGGTTTTCTGTGAAAAAATAGTTCATATGGAGTCATGTTACTCTCTTTTACAATCAGAGTTCGATTTTTCACAAAACACAATGTTTTAACTGCCTCTGCCAAAAAGTTAATAGGCAGTTTAGCATCAGCTAGCATTGTTCATGCTATTTAAATCAGTGTTCTATTTCTCCTTTCAGCTACCCTATTTTGTTCAGGAGTTGTAGCTACATTGAATTGATGAGCAATGCCTTTGGTTGCACAAAATGAACTCATGTCTTCGTATTTAAGCTCAGTTCCATTATCATTTCTTATTGTTTTGACCTTATGATCAAGTTGGTTTTCAATTTTTGTGATAAGGTTTTTTATTATTTTGGATGACTAATTTTATTCAAGTAAAAAGAAAACCAATGTGAATCTTATAAAGTCATCAATGGTCACCAAACAAAACTGTTTCTTTCCAATACTCATAACATGAGTCGGTCCAAATAGATCCATATGAAGTAGCTTTAATGGAGTATTATTTGTGCTCACCAGCTTTTGTTTGTGAGAAGATTATGTTGTTTTCCTTTGAGGCACGTTGAACAATGATCACAAAGTGAAATTCTTTTAGGAGAAGACCAATGACATGGTTTCCTTTGACTAATCTGTTCATATTTTTAAGTTTGTGTGCCCCAAATATCTGTGCCAATGCTAAGACTTATCAGATGATGCTTTAGACAGAAGACTTCTATTGGTGTTGAAGAATTCAGGTTTAAGACATAGTTGTTATTCTTCCTTAGAGTCTTTAAGACAACCCATTCTTCAGAAATCTAAAATCCTGGTTTCAGAATGTAGCAATAAGTGTCGGTAAAGTGAGTTGAATATTTCTTGTCACATATCTGAGACACGCTTAGAAGATTTAAGTTTAGTTGTTCATAGTAGTTCACTCTATCAAAGCTTAGCATCCTATTTGTCATGGATCATTCACTAGTAATTCTTCCACCTTGGGAATCTTGTCCAAATGCCACAGCAGTTCCTTATATATGCTTGAAGTCATGAAGGAGGGAACGATCTCCAGTCATTTGTCGGGAACATCCACTATCCACTTACAATAAGCTATTAGACCGGATGGTAATGGATCTCCTTTCGGTTCGGGCAGCAGTTCCTTATATATGCTTTTACCCGAATCGGTTCGGGCCTCTCCTTTCAACTAAGGGGATCCACCACCATGTTGGCTTTGCCCAGATGTAATGGATCTCACAATCAAAATCCTTTATAAGCTCCAACCACCTTCTTTGTCTTATGTTCACGTGCTTCTGCTCAAAGAAGTACTTTAAGCTCTTGTGGTTAGTGAAAATGGTGCACTTAAACCCATACAGATAGTGCCTCCAAAGCTTTAATGCAAAGACCACGGCTGCTAGCTCCAAGTCATGAGTAGGGTAATTGACCTCATGAACCTTCAACTTTCAGGATGCATAGGCTATGACCTTCCCTCTTTGCATTATCACGCACCCAACCCCGAGTAGGAAGCGTCAGAATAAACCACCAGATCCTCGCTCCCAACGGGTAATGACAGAACCAGAGCTTGAGTCAACCTCGCCTTCAATTCTTCAAACGCCTTCTCTTGAGCTTGACCCCATACGAACTTCACATCTCTTCGGTCAACTTGGTTAGTGGAGAGGCGATCTTGGAAAGTATTGAATGAATCTTCTATAGTAGCCCGCCAAACCCAAGAAACTACGAATCTCGGATGGCGTCTTCGGTAACTTCCATTGCATAACCGCCACCACCTTTGCCGGGTCCACCATGATCCCGTCGGGATTCATCACATGACCCATGAATTGAACCTCACGCAACCAAATGCACACTTGGACAATTTGGCGTACAAGTTCTCCTTTCTCAACGTCTCCAAAACCTCCCGAATATGATCGACACGCTCATTCTCGCTTTTCGAATAAATCAGGATATCATAAATAAACACAATCACTGATTTATCCCACATTGGCCGACACACATGGTTCATCAAATCCATAAAAGTAGTTGGCGCATTGGTCAACCCAAAGGACATAACAAGAAATTCATAGTGACCGTAGCACGTGCGAAAAACTATTTTAGGGATATCCGACTCTTTCACCTTCAACTGATGATAACCAGATCGGAGGTCTATCCTTGAAAACCAACTGGGACCCTGGAGCTGATCAAACAAATCATCAATTCTTGGTAAGGGGTAGCGGTTCTTTACCGTCAACTTATTCAGCTCACGGTAGTCAATAGACATCCTCATACTACCATCTTTCTTCTTCACAAACAGGATCGGAGCACCCCAAGGAGAGATACTCGTCTCATGACCCCTTATCAAGCAGCTCTTGCAACTGCTCCATCAGCTCCTTCATCTCCGTCGGAGCTAACCGATATGGTGCCTTGGCAACAGGTTGGGCACCCGATATCAAATCAATCCAAAATTCAATCTCTCTGTCAGGTGGCACTCCTGCTAAGTCTTCGAGGAACACGTCTGGAAAGTCACACACAACCGGTACATGAGATAGTTGTCTTGCTGGCGTATCCACATCCTTTACATAGGCCAAGTAGGCACTACATCCACACCTCATACACTTTCCCGCCACCGCCATTGAGATTACCTTCGTAATCGTAGTAACCCGATCACCGTAAACCGTTACCAAATTCCCGTCACGCACTGTCAACCAAATCATCTTCTTGCGACACACGATGTTCGCCTCGATGTCTACTAACTAATCCATCCCAAGAACCAAATCGAAACCACCTAAGCTCATCACAAACGGTCTAACGGGAAACTTATGACCCTAATGTTCCATGTCACAGTTCTCTATCATCTCGGAAATCCTGGTCGAATTACCTATGGAAGTTTGTACATCAAAGGGCGCATCAACACATCTACTACTAACAGGCAGCTTAGCACAGAAAGCAGTAGAAATAAAACTTTTACCGTACCCGAATCAAATACACAGAAGCTAAAGTTTGGTAACGTATCGGACACAACATCAGGGTTTGTCCTAGCCTCTTCCTATGTCATCGTGAATGCCCTGGCGCTCGCCCTTGGTCCTTCACCTCCCGTTTTCTTCGCCCTGGAACCCTCGGCCCTTGGATTCTTACAATCCCTATTCATATGACCCTCTTCACCACAGTTAAAGCATCGGGCCATACGACAGTCCCTAGCCATGTGCCCCGCCTTCCGACATTTAAAGCACAAGTTTGACCCAAACCTACATTCCCCACGATGATCTCTCCCACACTTACCACACTTCTTCGTACTCGCACCCGACGCGACCACACGACAGTCGTCCATCCGTCCCTTCTTTTTACCTGTCGAGGCATCACCCCTACCAAAGCTCTTCCCATTCCAGTTTCTGGTCTGGCGGCAATCCCTGAATGTACCTCTTGATCTTTCGAGATAGAGGTGTCACCTGATCCGGCACCAGACGTGCCATTTCGTTAAATTTGGTGGTGTACTATTAGTGTGTCATCGTTCCCGCCTCCAGTTGTAGAAACTCCCTCTCGACCTTGTCCATTTCCCGTGTGGACAAAACTCCTCGATCACCAACTTCTTCAACTCCAACCATCTCATTCTTCCAATGGCCCTGCTACCCTCGGCTTGGACTATATTGTCCCATGAGCACAGAGTTGAGTCCACAAAAGAGTGGGTAGAGAACCTAACTTTTTGGTCCTTTCGGCACTCGCTGATATCAGTACTACCTCTATTTCCCTCACCCACCAGTGAGCAGCAGCAGCAGTGGCGTTACCATCAAAGTAGGGGGCTTGCATCTCATAAACACTCTATAGTTACAGCCTCGTATCACCTCCTGCACAGGCTTTGCTTCTTCCTCTTCTTCGTCATCAGACGGAACCGTCTCAGTCTCGGGCTATCTTCATTCGCTCGCAGGTCTACTCCATTCCCTTCTCTCCCCTTCTCTAACTGCCTTTATCACTTCGGTCACCACAGGCGGTAGGATTGTCTGCATGACTTGATGCACTTCCTCCACAACTGCCTCCTTCACTGAGGCTCTCAGGTTAGCACTATCATCTTCGCCCTCCGGATGAGGGGTTTCTGGTTCTTCATGAACCACCTTTTCGGCCTTAGGCCTTCCTCTCGTAACCCGTGGTTCAGCACCACATCCGCCACCACGCGACGCTTAGATGATCTACCAACGGCCATCCTCGAACTCACACTGAAAGATTTAAACACTAATACGGTCATTCAAGGAAACGTCTCAGTTTATGACAAGTATAGTAAGTCCCTAATTATAGTGGCCAGTTGTGATTAGCCACTTAATTTACTCTTCATACCCCAAGCATTACCTATCCTGACTACATCAGTATTTAAATCTACATACAACACATAACCACATACCATGCGCACGTAATACCGGTTAACTTTACGAAAATACCTGATGGCACGCAGCTACTCAGATTGGCATCCCTTTCCCTTCCGTCCTATTCTCAGTTTAAGGTAAGGTTTATTTTGAAAATTTACCCATTTCACTTAAACTTTGGCTCTGATACCAACTTGTAAGGCCCCGTTTCCGGGACGCTTACAGTTGGTCAACCATTGCACATAAAACATACAATTATAGTTATTTTAAATAAACATTTGCAGCGGAAGCATTCAAAAATGGCATTTCATTTCATCATAAAAACTTTTGCAAAATAAGGCATCGTTTGTCGGTTACAAAATTTCATTTTTGTATTACATCACAAAAGCTTTATATAAATGGATGTTATCCAAAGAGCTGAGCAGCTGCCTCTTGCCATCCTCAGCAACATTACCTACCAACTAGAAACACATAAAACTCTGCATTGCCGAGTGAGTTCTAGTTTTATAATAAAACATACTTTTCTTTTCGTAAAACTATCCTTTCTCTTAAAATCCTATTATACTTTACATTCGTTTGTGATCATACATCGTACGTACATACAGATATATCATTATTATCTTTGTCATTTTTTTGTTCATACTTTCATTCATTCATCATTTCATTCATTACTTTCATCATCACCATGAACTTTACCCTTAATGCTTGTGATACTGTGCCTAAGCCTATAAAGACCTTCATCGGTGGTGCCCAGCACCAAGTGGTCACAGTACCTAAGGTAAAGTTTAGGTATACCATTGTCATATGCTATCCCTTCATGCTCATGACACTGGACCTATGCCTATAAAACCTTCATCGGTGGTGCCCAGCACCAAGTGGTCACAGTACCTAAGGCACACAAAAATGGTTCAACCATATGGTCAATCACAAAGAAACACCCCATTATGCGTCCTTTGGGGTAGCTAACCCGCACACCGTTGAGCTAACACCTACAATGGGTGTGCACCTCCATACATTTGCTTGCAACCCTTTTTTATATTCATTCATTCATTCATTAATGCATGCATTCATCATCATGTTCCTCTTTCATTATCTTTCACTTTACGTTACATAATACTTCGTTCATTCATTATCATAACACGTAAAGTCATAGGAAAGATAAACATACATCATCATAAGGAACATAAATATATCATTCATACATCATCATGCAGGGCATCATACATACATAACATACATCATGTATATCCATGCAACATCATTATCATTATCATCATGCTTAAGCATCAATCACATATCATTACATGCCCATCATACCATGTATGACCCCAAAAGTTAACTTACATAAACCCCGGGAATCTCCTAGTCAAAGCCTACATTACTCCTTTTTCACCAAAGTCAGAATTATTCTAAGGTTAATCCTCATTGACCCTCTTGTTCATCCGCATTTAATTTGCTTTATCCGCATTTGTATTGCTTCATCTGCATTTGAATTGCTTCATCCACATTTGTCATCCGCATTTGACTTACTCTCCGCATTTCATATACTTAGTCAAATGATCATCCGCATTGACATGCTTCATCCGCATTTCCCAGCCTTAGTCAAATGCTCATCCGCATTGACATACCTCATCCGTATTTCGCAGAAAAATGCTCATCCGCATTTCATGCACTTAGTCAATGTTCATCTCCATTGACATACCTCATCCGCATTTCCCAGCCTTAGTCCAATGCTCATCCGCATTTCATGCACTTAGTCAATGTTCATCCACATTGACTTCATCCGCACTTGACTTCATCCGCATTAACTCTTTCCATCCGCATTGACTTCCAACACTTAGGCAGATTTTAAACTTACATGCGAGCCTAAAGTATCATATCTGATTTCCATGCATCATTCATCATGTTCTATGCTTAAATCTTACCCTCTAAGCCTTAGAAACACAATCATACATCATCAAGCATGAACATAGTCACACATCACATCATAACATCATCATACACACATTGAAGCGTTCGGGTCTGAAACCCAATTTAATAAAACATACATTCGTGCATTTGCAGCCCCAAAATCAGTTAAAAACCAATAGAAGAGGGGTCCTAGAACTCACCTTTGCAGCTCTTGAGTATGGCTTCCTCCAAACTCGTTTGCAAATTGAATTGAACCGCTTAGAAACCCTCTAAAAATCATACCCGAACACATACAAACACACATAAGCATAACCCGAGGATATGACCAGTCAAGAACACCATAAAAGCATGAATCCTTACCTTGATTCAAATTCTTTCTTCTTGTCTTCTTCAAACCCAAGCTCTGCTCTTTCTCTCTCTAAAATCCGAACTCAAAAGTGAAAAGTGGCATGGCATGGGTGCCATGCTACTTTTTACACCCACTTTTCAAACATTTTGTCCTTTTGGACACTTTTTACCCCAAGACTTGGGTTTTATTTCTTTTCCTTCTTTTCTTTCACTTTATTCATTCTTTTCTTGACTTTAAAATCACCGGGTGTTACATGTAAGCTTCACATCTAATTAAAAGGTATTCACGTGAAGCCATAGTAAGCATACTATAGGCCTTGATATCAATTTTGACTCTCTTTGCATGTTTAGGAGACAAATCTTTCAAATTTATGGGTTGATTGTGATCATTATAATCAGGTCCAAGTGCAAATGGAATATTAGGACATTCAGTTATAGACACCCATAGATCTGAGTCAGTGTAATTGACATGGTTCTTGAATATGAATTTCCATGTTTTAAAATCAGCTTTGTTTTCCAATTTTAGAGGTTGATAAGCTGATGCAATAATTGAATTTCTCATTTTAGCAAACTCGTTGGTTATCAAAATATTAAATGATCTAATACCTTATGAATATGTAAACATAATTCAAACACACTCACTCAACAGTAATTAATCACTAATAAGACTGATATTCAACCAACCAACAGAAAACGTCTTATGAATTGATGACTTTTGATGAGTATGATCTAATAATCTTAAACTCTTAATAATTCTCAAACAGAGAAGGAGTTGTGATTGAAATTAGACAAATTCCCTTAATGAATTCTTAATGAATTTTCCTCAATTTTGTTTGAACAACCTTTTATTTATCAAAAAATAACACAAATCCATGAATCAAACTAATATTGATGTAGATCGGAGTTAATCAAGCAATAGAATAGTACTCGATGGTCGATATGAAAGGATTTAATGATTTTAACTGATTACACCAAATCGTTGAGTAAAATGCCTTCATTAACTATTAATTAGCTAAACCCAATGTATGATTTGTTTAGATTGTTCAACAAGATGCTTAAATTTAAGTTATGAATACCCCAGAGGTGATGAACATTCAAAACCAGTCTTCATCAGCATTTTTTTTGTTCATCCGCATTAACACATGCGGATGTGTTGATCTTGATCAGCATTTCTTCTTTGCTTCTTCAGCATTAGTGTTTGGTCATCCGCATTGACTAATGCGGATGAACAAATACTTATGCGCATTTGTTGTCCGGCCATCCGCATTTGTTATTGCGGATGTACAAAACTTGTTAGAATTTCTTTTCGGCTATCCGCATTTGTTAATGCAGAAGAACAAACACTTATGCGCATTTGTCCCATGTCTTCCGCATATACAAATGTGGTTAGCCGCACTGTCTTCTTTGCAGATTCTTCATCTGCATTAATACTTGGACTTGTGGGATTAGTAGCAGAACAACATTTAACTCACTAATTGAATTAGCCTGTATGATCCTTTCAGGGTCTAACAATACTCCCCCTAAGGATTATACAGCCTATGTTCTTCAATGTTTGCTGTGGTTGAGGTTGTGTGATTTTGTTGGGTTTTTGTGGAGGTCTTTGAAGTTCTGCTTGAGATGGATCCAAGATGGCCTTTATCATGTTGACAAATTCATTTGCATCTGACATCTTCTCTCTGTTCAACACATGAATCTTCATCTGACTCATGGTGTAGATTTGATCATATGCCATTACAGTATTTTGATGTATGAGTAATGCTCCATCCACGTCAGCCTCATGAGAGAGACTGGTTCCCATATAGATTCTGCAGACAGCCCATCTCTATGTATGAGTAAAGCTCCATCCACATCAACCTCTAGCTTCATAATGTTGCCTAATTGTAGAGGAGTCTTCTTCTTCTTCCTCTTTCCTCTTTTGGCAATGATTTGATCATATGCCATTTTTAGTATTTTGATGCACTTTAAGAAGAAGTACATGTCTTCTTCTACTAACTTGTTTGTTATTTCTCTAAAGTCTCTGGTGTAAATGTAGTGGATGTAGGATTCATCTGGTAGTCTTACCTCATATCCACTAAATAGTTTAATCACTGCACCTTCCTTTCCTCCCTATCTTCTCTCAATTACCAACTCATATGTTTTTTCATAATAATAGACATTAGATATTGGTATGGAGGAATGAATTCCAGACACCATCTTTCTCCTTAATGATTCAGTTGGTTTCACTTTTAGCTCTGGAAACACAACTTCTTCTCCTTGTTTAGTTCTTTTCTTCTCAAGTTGGTTGATAAAGGATCTATCTTTCCTAATGCAGATAGCCTTAAGAGATTTGAAGTTGTCTGTTCTTTTAAACATTCTTAGAATCTCTTCAAACTCAAATCCCCTAAACATAGCCTTATGATTTATTAGCTCTAAATTGGCTAGTTCCTTCAAATCATGATCTCCAGGGCATTCATAAGAGCATATTACTCTATGAAGAATTGCACCAGCCTTGAAATCCTTTTAACCATAAACACGTTCCGATCACTTTCATACATCCAAGTAATAATTATCTGATCAATCTTGCCTTTGGAGAAGACACCCTTTAATCATTTCTATAGTGGTTAGTCCTTCTTGAAGTTTCAATTGTGAAGGCTCTCCAAGCCATTCAGGATATTTGTGCAAAACCGTGCCAAGAGTCATGATCTCTATGGTGAGCTACATGTTGAGCTGATACTCTGGTTCTAGGCTTCTTACTCGTAATCTCCTCTTCCAGTTTCTTAAGCCTTTCTTTCTTCTCATTCCTGCAAGGGTTTTGAACTGCATCTCAGTAAGCAGTCTGCTTCCAATGTGAAATTTGGCATTGGTTATAATCACACTGCTCCTCTTACAGATTTTATTCCCAGTGCAGAGGTAGAATCTGATGGAGAAAGCAATACCATCAGAGGTTGGAGTCAGCATTAATTCCTCCCAAAACCTATCAGCGGATGTTGATGGTTCAAATGCTGACACTCACATGATCAAAAGGTTGATCACTCCAGTGGTATTTCACAAAGTACTGAAAGTACTAAAGAGCAAGTCATAACACCTGGAGAACAAACCCAAACTACTGCATGTACTAAAGGAAAGAAAACTGCCAGTAGAAAGGGTGGGAAAACTACTGAAGAAGATATCAAGAAAGCATGTACAGCAAGGAAGAAAACTGCTAGTACTGGTCGCAAACTGCTGAAGAATAAGTCTTCAGTAGTTTCATCTTCTTCAGCAGATGATCAACTTAAGATGAAGAAAAAGCCATGATAAATATGTGGCTTATTCAATCATCTTCCAGATGATTGCTGGTATAATAAGGGCTCCAAACTCAAACACAATGAGAACATTAAAAGAAAATGGATAAAATGAAAACTGAGTTTGAAACCAAGTTTGTACGAGCAACATCAAAACCTGTAACCCCAAAATCCAAAAAGAAATCCAAAAAGGAAGGGGTTAATCAGGCAACAGCTGAGGTTGCTCAAAGGGAGATGGTACAACACAAGAATCTATTAATCTCAAGCACTAATGTGTCTGATGAGCTGAAGGCTTTATCACAGAATTAGACACAACTTGTTATGATGGTTCAAAATCTGTTGGAGAGAGTCAACCAATTAGATGCTCCAGTGCTGCAACCACAGAGAAGAAAATCCATGCCAAAGGATTCTTCTTCTTCACCATCTCCATCCCCTCAGGCTGTTCTTCATAGCAAATCTGTTAGTTTACCATCTGTTGATGTGAACAGACCCAAAACCAAAAAGGTTTGGGTCTCAAAAACTAACTAATTTACTATGATTGCAGGGTTCTTCAGCATGCCACAGTAGCATCTGGTATGTAGACAGTGGAGGATCTATGCATATGACAGGGAACAACTCTCTTCTTCATGATTACTCTCAAGGAAAGAAGTGGTTTGTTTCTTTTGGCAATGATGCTAATGGTTACATCATTGGCCAAGTCTTTGTCTCCAATGGGAAAATAAGGTTTGATGATGTTAACCATGTGGAGAATCGCAAGTATAATCTCTTGAGTGTCAGTCAAATATGTTATAAAGGCAATGTTGCTCTTTTCACCAGTCAAAACTGCAGGATTCTATCATCCAAAGTTCTGAGTTTGATTGATAAGGTGTTGGATGATCACACTCTCCTGAGGGCCAAGAGGACAGGAAGAGTGTATGCCTTAGATCTTTCCATGAAAATAGATCTCAAAGGCCATCCTTGCCTATTTTCCAAGGCTTCTCCTCAAGAATCTATTCTATGGCATAGAAGGCTGGGTCATGTGAATCTTAAAAACTTGAATCAGCTCATACATCATGGTTTAGTAAGGGGATTGCCTATGAAGGAGTTCAGATGTGAAGACAACTGCACTGCTTGTTTGAAAGGAAAACAACACAAAGTCTCATTCCCTCCTATTGAAGAACCTAAGTCCATTGCCTGCTTGCAATTACTACACATGGATATCTTTGGTCCTGTGAGAGTAATGGGTATGGCAAAGAAGAAATACTGTCTGGTAATTATGGATGATTACTCCAGATTTCTATGGACTTTCTTCTTGCTTTCAAAGGATGAGGCTGCTCAGACGATTATAAACTTTGTGTTGTATGTTGAGAAGCAGTATTCCCTATCTGTCAAGTGTATCAGAAGTGATAATAGAGAAAATTCAGAAACCATACACTTGATGATTTTTATCTCTCAAAGGGAATCAAGAGGAGTTTAGCATCCCAAGGACTCCAGAACAAAATAGAGTAGTAGAGAGAAAGAACAGGACCCTAACTGAAGCTGCAAGGTCCATGTTGGCTGACTCTGGTTTGCTACTGACCTTTTGGGCTGAAGCTGTTAACACAGCTTGCTATGTGCATAATAGAGCCTTAGTAAATCAGAGGTTGATGAAGATTCCATATGAAGTTCTACATCATTTGGCTCCTCTAATTTCATTTTTCAGTGCCTTTGGGTGTCCTTGTTTCATTCTCAACACAAAGGATCAACTCCACAAATTTGATCCTAAGGTGGATGCAGGGTATTTTGTTGGTTATTCATCTACTTGCAAGGCATACAGAGTCTTCAACTGCAGAACAAAGATAGTTGAAGAGACTCTGCATGTGAAGTTTAATGAATCTCAAAAGGACAAGATTCCACAAAACCCTGTGGAGTTATTTGATTTGGACATACTACAGTATGTTCCTTATCAGGCTTCAGCTGTTGATCATGTCAACAGGTCTCCACCTTGTGGTATTGATGATGATGATATATCAATACTCACCTATTCAAGTTTAGTGATCAACTGCCTGAGTCCACTAAACTTGATGTTCCTGTAGCTTCAGCAGTTCCATCCACAACAAATGCTGATGAGATCTCTGATTCCTCTACATCTTTTGATTTGCCATCTCATTCTTGGTTTCAAGAGTCTGCATCACCATCTGCTGCTGTTGAAGGTCTTACAAACACTTGCACAGATCTTGTTGTTTATCAAGAGCTGAAGAATCACCCAATGTCTCAAATCATTGGTGATATCAATGCTGGAGTTTCAACAACAAGTCAATTGTCCAATTTCTACTTCTATGCTCTCTTCATAAGTCAGCAAGAGCCAAAGAACTATCACATTGCTTTAAGGGAAATGGATGGGTTGAAGCCATGCAGCTTGAGCTACTTTAGTTCAACAAGCAGCAAGTGTGGGAACTGGTTCCTCTACCCCCAGGTAAGTGTGCAATAGGCACGAAATGGGTGTTTAGGAATAAAATAGATGAAAATGGGCTTATTGTTAAGAACAAGGCCAGACTCGTTGTTCAGGGTTTGAACAGGAAGAAGGTATTGATTATGATGAAGCTTTGCTCCTGTAGCCAGATTGGAGGCAATTAGATTGTTCTTAGCCTATGTTGTATTCCACAATCTTAAAGTTTTTTAAATGGATGTTAAAAGTGCATTTTTATATGGTAAAATAAAAGAAGAGGTTTATGTGTGTCAACCACCAGGTTTTGAGGATAATAAACATCTAGATTGGGTATACAAGCTTGATAAGGCTCTTTATGGGTTGAAACAAGCTCCTAGAGCCTGGTATGAGACATTATCAAATTTTCTTCTTCAAAATAATTTCACTAGAGGCTCCATAGATAAAACTTTGTTCATTAAGAAGGTGATCAGCATAAGCTACTTGTTCAAATTTATGTTGATGATATTATTTTTGCATCCTCTAAATCCCCAGTTGTGTGATGATTTTACCAATTTAATGCAAAAGAAGTTTGAAATGAGTGCAATAGGAGAATTACAGTTCTTTCTAGGATTGCAAATCAAATAAAAGGCTGATGGGACTTTCATTCATCAGTTTAAATATACAAAAGATCTTTT